>JBBDGP010001110.1:1317500-1901379 GCA_037952835.1 Lithobates septentrionalis | reverse complement strand
GACTACCCACCTGCATCACCTGTCTGCCCGTCCTACTACCATCCATCATCACCACCCTGACTACCCACCATCACCACCTGTCTGCCCGTCCTACTACCATCCATCATCACCACCCTGACTACCCACCATCACCACCTGTCTGCCTGTCCTACTACCATCCACCATAACCCTGACTGCCCACCATCCTCACTTATGTGCCCTTCCTACTACCATCCACCATCACCACCCTGACTACCCACCATCCTCACCTGTCTGCCCGTCCTACCACCATCCATCATCACCACCCTGACCACCCACCATCATCACTTGTCTGCCCATCCTACTATCATCCATCACCACCCTGACCACCCACCATCATCACCTGTCTGCCTGTCATACTACCATCCACCATCACCACCCTGACTACCCACCTTCATCTCCTGTCTGCCCGTCCTACTACCATCACCACCCTGACTACCCACCATCATCACCTGTGTGCCCATCCTACTACCATCCATCATCACCACCCTGACTACCCACCATAATCACCTGTGTGCCCATCCTACCACCATCACCACCCTGACTACCCACCATCACCACCTGTCTGCCTGTCCTACCATCCATCATCACCACCCTGACTACCCACCATCATCACCTGTGTGCCCATCCTACTATCATCCACCATCACCACCCTGACTACCCACCATCACCACCTGTGTGCCCATCCTACTACCATCCATCATCACCACCCTGACTACCCACCATAATCACCTGTGTGCCCATCCTACCACCATCACCACCCTGACTACCCACCATCACCACCTGTCTGCCTGTCCTACCATCCACCATCACCACCCTGACTACCCACCATCATCACCTGTGTGCCCGTCCTACTACCATCCATCACCACCCTGACTACCCACCATCATCACCTGTGTGCCCATCCTACTACCATCCACCATCACCACCCTGACTACCCACCATCATCACCTGTGTGCCCATCCTACTACCATCCACCATCACCACCCTGACTACCCACCATCATCACCTGTGTGCCCGTCCTACTACCATCCACCATCACCACCCTGACTACCCACCATCATCACCTGTGTGCCCGTCCTACTATCATCCACCATCACCACCCTGACTACCCACCATCATCACCTGTGTGCCCGTCCTACTATCATCCACCATCACCACCCTGACTACCCACCATCATCACCTGTGTGCCCATCCTACTACCATCCACCATCACCACCCTGACTACCCACCATCATCACCTGTGTGCCCATCCTACTATCATCCACCATCACCACCCTGACTACCCACCATCATCACCTGTGTGCCCGTCCTACTACCATCCATCACCACCCTGACTACCCACCATCATCACCTGTGTGCCCATCCTACTACCATCCACCATCACCACCCTGACTACCCACCATCCTCACCTGTGTGCCCATCCTACTACCATCCACCATCACCACCCTGACTACCCACCATCATCACCTGTGTGCCCATCCTACTACCATCCACCATCACCACCCTGACTACCCACCATCATCACCTGTGTGCCCGTCCTACTATCATCCACCATCACCACCCTGACTACCCACCATCATCACCTGTGTGCCCGTCCTACTACCATCCATCACCACCCTGACTACCCACCATCATCACCTGTGTGCCCATCCTACTACCATCCACCATCACCACCCTGACTACCCACCATCATCACCTGTGTGCCCATCCTACTACCATCCACCATCACCACCCTGACTACCCACCATCATCACCTGTGTGCCCGTCCTACTACCATCCACCATCACCCCCCTGACTACCCACCATCATCACCTGTGTGCTTGTCCTACTATCATCCACCATCACCACCCTGACTACCCACCATCATCACCTGTGTGCCCGTCCTACTATCATCCACCATCCCACCCTGACTACCCACCATCATCACCTGTGTGCCCATCCTACTACCACCACCATCACCACCCTGACTACCCACCGTCATCACCTGTGTGCCCGTCCTACTATCATCCACCATCACCACCCTGACTACCCACCATCATCACCTGTGTGCCCGTCCTACTACCATCCATCACCACCCTGACTACCCACCATCATCACCTGTGTGCCCATCCTACTACCATCCACCATCACCACCCTGACTACCCACCATCATCACCTGTGTGCCCGTCCTACTACCATCCATCACCACCCTGACTACCCACCATCCTCACCTGTGTGCCCATCCTACTACCATCCACCATCACCACCCTGACTACCCACCTACATCACCTGTGTGCCCGTCCTACTACCATCCATCACCACCCTGACTACCCACCATCATCACCTGTGTGCCCGTCCTACTACCATCCACCATCACCACCCTGACTACCCACCATCATCACCTGTGTGCCCGTCCTACTACCATCCACCATCACCACCCTGACTACCCACCATCATCACCTGTGTGCCCGTCCTACTATCATCCACCATCACCACCCTGACTACCCACCATCATCACCTGTGTGCCCGTCCTACTGCCATCCATCACCACCCTGACTACCCACCATCATCACCTGTGTGCCCATCCTACTACCATCCACCATCACCACCCTGACTACCCACCATCCTCACCTGTGTGCCCATCCTACTACCATCCACCATCACCACCCTGACTACCCACCATCATCACCTGTGTGCCCATCCTACTACCATCCACCATCACCACCCTGACTACCCACCATCATCACCTGTGTGCCCGTCCTACTACCATCCATCATCACCCTGACTACCCACCATCATCACCTGTGTGCCCATCCTACTACCATCCACCATCACCACCCTGACTACCCACCATCATCACCTGTGTGCCCGTCCTACTACCATCCACCATCACCACCCTGACTACCCACCATCATCACCTGTGTGCCCATCCTACTACCATCCACCATCACCACCCTGACTACCCACCATCCTCACCTGTCTACACGTCCTACCACCATCCATCATCACCACCCTGACTACCCACCTGCATCACCTGTCTGCCCGTCCTACTACCATCCATCATCACCACCCTGACTACCCACCATCACCACCTGTCTGCCCGTCCTACTACCATCCATCATCACCACCCTGACTACCCACCATCACCACCTGTCTGCCTGTCCTACTACCATCCACCATAACCCTGACTGCCCACCATCCTCACTTATGTGCCCTTCCTACTACCATCCACCATCACCACCCTGACTACCCACCATCCTCACCTGTGTACCCATCCTAGTACCATCCACCACCACCACCCTGACTACCCACCATCCTCACCTGTGTGCCCATCCTAGTACCATCCACCACCACCACCCTGACTGCCCATCATCACCACCCTGACTACCCATCATCACCACCCTGACTACCCACCATCACCACCTGTGTGCCCATCCTACTACCATCCACCATCACCACCCTGACTACCCACCATCCTCACCTATGTGCCCATCCTACTACCATCCACCATCACCACCCTGACTACCCACCATCACCACCTGTGTGCCCATCCTACTACCATCCACCATCACCACCCTGACTACCCACCATCACCACCTGTGTGCCCATCCTACTACCATCCACCATCACCACCCTGACTACCCACCATCACCACCTGTGTGCCCATCCTACTACCATCCACCATCACCACCCTGACTACCCACCATCACCACCTGTGTGCCCATCCTACTACCATCCACCATCACCACCCTGACTACCCACCATCCTCACCTGTGTACCCATCCTAGTACCATCCACCATCACCACCCTGACTACCCACCATCCTCACCTGTGTGCCCATCCTAGTACCATCCACCACCACCACCCTGACTACCCATCATCACCACCCTGACTACCCATCATCACCACCCTGACTACCCATCATCACCACCCTGACTACCCACCATCACCACCTGTGTGCCCATCCTACCACCATCCACCATCACCACCCTGACTACCCACTATCACCACCTGTGTGCCCATCCTACTACCATCCACCATCACCACCCTGACTACCCACCATCCTCACCTATGTGCCCATCCTACTACCATCCACCATCACCACCCTGACTACCCACCATCACCACCTGTGTGCCCATCCTACTACCATCCACCATCACCACCCTGACTACCCACCATCACCACCTGTGTGCCCATCCTACTACCATCCACCATCACCACCCTGACTACCCATCATCACCACCTGTGTGCCCATCCTACTACCATCCACCATCACCACCCTGACTACCCACCATCCTCACCTATGTGCCCATCCTACTACCATCCACCATCACCACCCTGACTACCCACCATCACCACCTGTGTGCCCATCCTACTACCATCCACCATCACCACCCTGACTACCCACCATCACCACCCTGACTACCCACCATCCTCACCTGTGTACCCATCCTAGTACCATCCACCACCACCACCCTGACTACCCACCATCCTCACCTGTGTGCCCATCCTAGTACCATCCACCACCCTGACTACCCATCATCACCACCCTGACTACCCATCATCACCACCCTGACTACCCATCATCACCACCCTGACTACCCACCATCACCACCTGTGTGCCCATCCTACCACCATCCACCATCACCACCCTGACTACCCACCATCACCACCTGTGTGCCCATCCTACTACCATCCACCATCACCACCCTGACTACCCACCATCACCACCTGTGTGCCCATCCTACTACCATCCACCATCACCACCCTGACTACCCACCATCCTCACCTGTGTGCCCATCCTACCACCATCACCACCCTGACTACCCACCATCACCACCCTGACTACCCACCATCCTCACCTATGTGCCCATCCTACTACCATCCACCATCACCACCCTGACTACCCACCATCCTCACCTGTGTGCCCATCCTACCACCATCACCACCCTGACTACCCACCATCACCACCCTGACTACCCACCATCCTCACCTATGTGCCCATCCTACTACCATCCACCATCACCACTCTGACTACCCACCATCCTCACCTGTGTGCCCATCCTACCACCATCACCACCCTGACTACCCACCATCACCACCCTGACTACCCACCATCCTCACCTATGTGCCCATCCTACTACCATCCACCATCACCACCCTGACTACCCACCATCCTCACCTGTGTGCCCATCCTACCACCATCACCACCCTGACTACCCACCATCCTCACCTATGTGCCCATCCTACTACCATCCACCATCACCACCCTGACTACCCACCATCACCACCTGTGTGCCCATCCTACTACCATCCACCATCACCACTCTGACTACCCACCATCACCACCTGTGTGCCCATCCTACTACCATCCACCATCACCACCCTGACTACCCACCATCACCACCTGTGTGCCCATCCTACTACCATCCACCATCACCACCCTGACTACCCACCATCCTCACCTATGTGCCCATCCTACTACCATCCACCATCACCACCCTGACTACCCACCATCACCACCTGTGTGCCCATCCTACTATCATCCACCATCACCACCTGTGTGCCCATCCTACTACCATCCACCATCACCACCCTGACTACCCACCATCACCACCTGTGTGCCCATCCTACTACCATCCACCATCACCACTCTGACTACCCACCATCCTCACCTATGTGCCCATCCTACTACCATCCACCATGACCACCCTGACTACCCACCATCATCACCTGTGTGCCCATCCTACTACCATCCACCATCACCACCCTGACTACCCACCATCACCACCTGTGTGCCCATCCTACTACCATCCACCATCACCACCCTGACTACCCACCATCACCACCTGTGTGCCCATCCTACTACCATCCACCATCACCACCCTGACTACCCACCATCACCACCTGTGTGCCCATCCTACTACCATCCACCATCACCACCCTGACTACCCACCATCACCACCTGTGTGCCCATCCTACTACCATCCACCATCACCACCTGTGTGCCCATCCTACTACCATCCACCATCACTACCCTGACTACCCACCATCACCACTTGTCTGCCAGTCCTACTACCATCCATCATCACCACCCTGACTACCCACCATCACCACCTGTGTGCCCATCCTACTACCATCCACCATCACCACCCTGACTACCCACCATCACCACCTGTGTGCCCATCCTACTACCATCCACCATCACCACCCTGACTACCCACCATCACCACCTGTGTGCCCATCCTACTACCATCCACCAT
Source organism: Lithobates septentrionalis (assembly GCA_037952835.1). Taxonomy (NCBI): domain Eukaryota; kingdom Metazoa; phylum Chordata; class Amphibia; order Anura; family Ranidae; genus Lithobates; species Lithobates septentrionalis. Next base: position 1,895,116 of record JBBDGP010001110.1, on the reverse strand, counting down.
CACCACCCTGACTACCCACCATCACCACCTGTGTGCCCATCCTACTACCATCCACCATCACCACCCTGACTACCCACCATCCTCACCTATGTGCCCATCCTACTACCATCCACCATGACCACCCTGACTACCCACCATCACCACCTGTGTGCCCATCCTACTACCATCCACCATCACCACCTGTGTGCCCATCCTACTACCATCCACCATCACCACCCTGACTACCCACCATCACCACCTGTGTGCCCATCCTACTACCATCCACCATCACCACCCTGACTACCCACCATCACCACCTGTGTGCCCATCCTACTACCATCCACCATCACCACCCTGACTACCCACCATCACCACCCTGACTACCCACCATCACTACCCTGACTACCCACCATCACCACCTGTGTGCCCATCCTACTACCATCCACCATCACCACCCTGACTACCCACCATCACCACCTGTGTGCCCATCCTACTACCATCCACCATCACCACCCTGACTACCCACCATCACCACCTGTGTGCCCATCCTACTACCATCCACCATCACCACCCTGACTACCCACCATCACCACCTGTGTGCCCATCCTACTACCATCCACCATCACCACCTGTGTGCCCATCCTACTACCATCCACCATCACCACCCTGACTACCCACCATCATCACCTGTGTGCCCATCCTACTACCATCCACCATCACCACCCTGACTACCCACCATCATCACCTGTGTGCCCATCCTACTACCATCCACCATCACCACCTGTGTGCTCATCCTACTACCATCCACCATCACCACCTGTGTGCCCATCCTACTACCATCCACCATCACCACCTGTGTGCCCATCCTACTACAATCCACCATCACCACCCTGACTACCCACCATCACCACCTGTGTGCCCATCCTACTACCATCCACCATCACCACCCTGACTACCCACCATCACCACCCTGACTACCCACCATCACCACCTGTGTGCCCATCCTACTACCATCCACCATCACCACCCTGACTACCCACCATCACCACCTGTGTGCCCATCCTACTACCATCCACCATCACCACCCTGACTACCCACCATCACCACCTGTGTGCCCATCCTACTACCATCCACCATCACCACCCTGACTACCCACCATCACCACCTGTGTGCCCATCCTACTACCATCCACCATCACCACCCTGACTACCCACCATCACCACCTGTGTGCCCATCCTATTACCATCCACCATCACCACCTGTGTGCCCATCCTACTACCATCCACCATCACCACCTGTGTGCCCATCCTACTACCATCCAACATCACCACCCTGACTACCCACCATCACCACCTGTGTGCCCATCCTACTACCATCCACCATCACCACCCTGACTACCCACCATCACCACCTGTGTGCCCATCCTACTACCATCCACCATCACCACCCTGACTACCCACCATCACCACCTGTGTGCCCATCCTACTACCATCCACCATCACCACCCTGACTACCCACCATCACCACCCTGACTACCCACCATCACTACCCTGACTACCCACCATCACCACCTGTGTGCCCATCCTACTACCATCCACCATCACCACCCTGACTACCCACCATCACCACCCTGACTACCCACCATCACTACCCTGACTACCCACCATCACCACCTGTGTGCCCATCCTATTACCATCCACCATCACTACCCTGACTACCCACCATCACCACTTGTCTGCCCGTCCTACTACCATCCATCATCACCACCCTGACTACCCACCATCACCACCTGTGTGCCCATCCTACTACCATCCACCATCACCACCCTGACTACCCACCATCATCACCTGTGTGCCCATCCTACTACCATCCACCATCACCACCCTGACTACCCACCATCACCACCTGTGTGCCCATCCTACTACCATCCACCATCACCACCCTGACTACCCACCATCACCACCTGTGTGCCCATCCTACTACCATCCACCATCACCACCCTGACTACCCACCATCACCACCTGTGTGCCCATCCTACTACCATCCACCATCACCACCTGTGTGCCCATCCTACTACCATCCACCATCACTACCCTGACTACCCACCATCACCACTTGTCTGCCCGTCCTACTACCATCCATCATCACCACCCTGACTACCCACCATCACCACCTGTGTGCCCATCCTACTACCATCCACCATCACCACCCTGACTACCCACCATCACCACCTGTGTGCCCATCCTACTACCATCCACCATCACCACCCTGACTACCCACCATCACCACCTGTGTTCCCATCCTACTACCATCCATCATCACCACCCTGACTACCCACCATAATCACCTGTGTGCCCATCCTACCACCATCACCACCCTGACTACCCACCATCACCACCTGTCTGCCTGTCCTACCATCCATCATCACCACCCTGACTACCCACCATCATCACCTGTGTGCCCGTCCTACTATCATCCACCATCACCACCCTGACTACCCACCATCATCACCTGTGTGCCCGTCCTACTATCATCCACCATCACCACCCTGACTACCCACCATCATCACCTGTGTGCCCGTCCTACTATCATCCACCATCACCACCCTGACTACCCACCATCATCACCTGTGTGCCCGTCCTACTACCATCCATCACCACCCTGACTACCCACCATCATCACCTGTGTGCCCGTCCTACCACCATCCATCATCACCACCCTGACCACCCACCATCATCACTTGTCTGCCCATCCTACTATCATCCATCACCACCCTGACCACCCACCATCATCACCTGTCTGCCTGTCATACTACCATCCACCATCACCACCCTGACTACCCACCTTCATCTCCTGTCTGCCCGTCCTACTACCATCACCACCCTGACTACCCACCATCATCACCTGTGTGCCCATCCTACTACCATCCATCATCACCACCCTGACTACCCACCATAATCACCTGTGTGCCCATCCTACCACCATCACCACCCTGACTACCCACCATCACCACCTGTCTGCCTGTCCTACCATCCATCATCACCACCCTGACTACCCACCATCATCACCTGTGTGCCCATCCTACTATCATCCACCATCACCACCCTGACTACCCACCATCACCACCTGTGTGCCCATCCTACTACCATCCATCATCACCACCCTGACTACCCACCATAATCACCTGTGTGCCCATCCTACCACCATCACCACCCTGACTACCCACCATCACCACCTGTCTGCCTGTCCTACCATCCACCATCACCACCCTGACTACCCACCATCATCACCTGTGTGCCCGTCCTACTACCATCCATCACCACCCTGACTACCCACCATCATCACCTGTGTGCCCATCCTACTACCATCCACCATCACCACCCTGACTACCCACCATCATCACCTGTGTGCCCATCCTACTACCATCCACCATCACCACCCTGACTACCCACCATCATCACCTGTGTGCCCGTCCTACTACCATCCACCATCACCACCCTGACTACCCACCATCATCACCTGTGTGCCCGTCCTACTATCATCCACCATCACCACCCTGACTACCCACCATCATCACCTGTGTGCCCGTCCTACTATCATCCACCATCACCACCCTGACTACCCACCATCATCACCTGTGTGCCCATCCTACTACCATCCACCATCACCACCCTGACTACCCACCATCATCACCTGTGTGCCCATCCTACTATCATCCACCATCACCACCCTGACTACCCACCATCATCACCTGTGTGCCCGTCCTACTACCATCCATCACCACCCTGACTACCCACCATCATCACCTGTGTGCCCATCCTACTACCATCCACCATCACCACCCTGACTACCCACCATCCTCACCTGTGTGCCCATCCTACTACCATCCACCATCACCACCCTGACTACCCACCATCATCACCTGTGTGCCCATCCTACTACCATCCACCATCACCACCCTGACTACCCACCATCATCACCTGTGTGCCCGTCCTACTATCATCCACCATCACCACCCTGACTACCCACCATCATCACCTGTGTGCCCGTCCTACTACCATCCATCACCACCCTGACTACCCACCATCATCACCTGTGTGCCCATCCTACTACCATCCACCATCACCACCCTGACTACCCACCATCATCACCTGTGTGCCCATCCTACTACCATCCACCATCACCACCCTGACTACCCACCATCATCACCTGTGTGCCCGTCCTACTACCATCCACCATCACCCCCCTGACTACCCACCATCATCACCTGTGTGCTTGTCCTACTATCATCCACCATCACCACCCTGACTACCCACCATCATCACCTGTGTGCCCGTCCTACTATCATCCACCATCACCACCCTGACTACCCACCATCATCACCTGTGTGCCCATCCTACTACCATCCACCATCACCACCCTGACTACCCACCGTCATCACCTGTGTGCCCGTCCTACTATCATCCACCATCACCACCCTGACTACCCACCATCATCACCTGTGTGCCCGTCCTACTACCATCCATCACCACCCTGACTACCCACCATCATCACCTGTGTGCCCATCCTACTACCATCCACCATCACCACCCTGACTACCCACCATCATCACCTGTGTGCCCGTCCTACTACCATCCATCACCACCCTGACTACCCACCATCCTCACCTGTGTGCCCATCCTACTACCATCCACCATCACCACCCTGACTACCCACCTACATCACCTGTGTGCCCGTCCTACTACCATCCATCACCACCCTGACTACCCACCATCATCACCTGTGTGCCCGTCCTACTACCATCCACCATCACCACCCTGACTACCCACCATCATCACCTGTGTGCCCGTCCTACTACCATCCACCATCACCACCCTGACTACCCACCATCATCACCTGTGTGCCCGTCCTACTATCATCCACCATCACCACCCTGACTACCCACCATCATCACCTGTGTGCCCGTCCTACTGCCATCCATCACCACCCTGACTACCCACCATCATCACCTGTGTGCCCATCCTACTACCATCCACCATCACCACCCTGACTACCCACCATCCTCACCTGTGTGCCCATCCTACTACCATCCACCATCACCACCCTGACTACCCACCATCATCACCTGTGTGCCCATCCTACTACCATCCACCATCACCACCCTGACTACCCACCATCATCACCTGTGTGCCCGTCCTACTACCATCCATCATCACCCTGACTACCCACCATCATCACCTGTGTGCCCATCCTACTACCATCCACCATCACCACCCTGACTACCCACCATCATCACCTGTGTGCCCGTCCTACTACCATCCACCATCACCACCCTGACTACCCACCATCATCACCTGTGTGCCCATCCTACTACCATCCACCATCACCACCCTGACTACCCACCATCCTCACCTGTCTACACGTCCTACCACCATCCATCATCACCACCCTGACTACCCACCTGCATCACCTGTCTGCCCGTCCTACTACCATCCATCATCACCACCCTGACTACCCACCATCACCACCTGTCTGCCCGTCCTACTACCATCCATCATCACCACCCTGACTACCCACCATCACCACCTGTCTGCCTGTCCTACTACCATCCACCATAACCCTGACTGCCCACCATCCTCACTTATGTGCCCTTCCTACTACCATCCACCATCACCACCCTGACTACCCACCATCCTCACCTGTGTACCCATCCTAGTACCATCCACCACCACCACCCTGACTACCCACCATCCTCACCTGTGTGCCCATCCTAGTACCATCCACCACCACCACCCTGACTGCCCATCATCACCACCCTGACTACCCATCATCACCACCCTGACTACCCACCATCACCACCTGTGTGCCCATCCTACTACCATCCACCATCACCACCCTGACTACCCACCATCCTCACCTATGTGCCCATCCTACTACCATCCACCATCACCACCCTGACTACCCACCATCACCACCTGTGTGCCCATCCTACTACCATCCACCATCACCACCCTGACTACCCACCATCACCACCTGTGTGCCCATCCTACTACCATCCACCATCACCACCCTGACTACCCACCATCACCACCTGTGTGCCCATCCTACTACCATCCACCATCACCACCCTGACTACCCACCATCACCACCTGTGTGCCCATCCTACTACCATCCACCATCACCACCCTGACTACCCACCATCCTCACCTGTGTACCCATCCTAGTACCATCCACCATCACCACCCTGACTACCCACCATCCTCACCTGTGTGCCCATCCTAGTACCATCCACCACCACCACCCTGACTACCCATCATCACCACCCTGACTACCCATCATCACCACCCTGACTACCCATCATCACCACCCTGACTACCCACCATCACCACCTGTGTGCCCATCCTACCACCATCCACCATCACCACCCTGACTACCCACTATCACCACCTGTGTGCCCATCCTACTACCATCCACCATCACCACCCTGACTACCCACCATCCTCACCTATGTGCCCATCCTACTACCATCCACCATCACCACCCTGACTACCCACCATCACCACCTGTGTGCCCATCCTACTACCATCCACCATCACCACCCTGACTACCCACCATCACCACCTGTGTGCCCATCCTACTACCATCCACCATCACCACCCTGACTACCCATCATCACCACCTGTGTGCCCATCCTACTACCATCCACCATCACCACCCTGACTACCCACCATCCTCACCTATGTGCCCATCCTACTACCATCCACCATCACCACCCTGACTACCCACCATCACCACCTGTGTGCCCATCCTACTACCATCCACCATCACCACCCTGACTACCCACCATCACCACCCTGACTACCCACCATCCTCACCTGTGTACCCATCCTAGTACCATCCACCACCACCACCCTGACTACCCACCATCCTCACCTGTGTGCCCATCCTAGTACCATCCACCACCCTGACTACCCATCATCACCACCCTGACTACCCATCATCACCACCCTGACTACCCATCATCACCACCCTGACTACCCACCATCACCACCTGTGTGCCCATCCTACCACCATCCACCATCACCACCCTGACTACCCACCATCACCACCTGTGTGCCCATCCTACTACCATCCACCATCACCACCCTGACTACCCACCATCACCACCTGTGTGCCCATCCTACTACCATCCACCATCACCACCCTGACTACCCACCATCCTCACCTGTGTGCCCATCCTACCACCATCACCACCCTGACTACCCACCATCACCACCCTGACTACCCACCATCCTCACCTATGTGCCCATCCTACTACCATCCACCATCACCACCCTGACTACCCACCATCCTCACCTGTGTGCCCATCCTACCACCATCACCACCCTGACTACCCACCATCACCACCCTGACTACCCACCATCCTCACCTATGTGCCCATCCTACTACCATCCACCATCACCACTCTGACTACCCACCATCCTCACCTGTGTGCCCATCCTACCACCATCACCACCCTGACTACGCACCATCACCACCCTGACTACCCACCATCCTCACCTATGTGCCCATCCTACTACCATCCACCATCACCACCCTGACTACCCACCATCCTCACCTGTGTGCCCATCCTACCACCATCACCACCCTGACTACCCACCATCCTCACCTATGTGCCCATCCTACTACCATCCACCATCACCACCCTGACTACCCACCATCACCACCTGTGTGCCCATCCTACTACCATCCACCATCACCACTCTGACTACCCACCATCACCACCTGTGTGCCCATCCTACTACCATCCACCATCACCACCCTGACTACCCACCATCACCACCTGTGTGCCCATCCTACTACCATCCACCATCACCACCCTGACTACCCACCATCCTCACCTATGTGCCCATCCTACTACCATCCACCATCACCACCCTGACTACCCACCATCACCACCTGTGTGCCCATCCTACTATCATCCACCATCACCACCTGTGTGCCCATCCTACTACCATCCACCATCACCACCCTGACTACCCACCATCACCACCTGTGTGCCCATCCTACTACCATCCACCATCACCACTCTGACTACCCACCATCCTCACCTATGTGCCCATCCTACTACCATCCACCATGACCACCCTGACTACCCACCATCATCACCTGTGTGCCCATCCTACTACCATCCACCATCACCACCCTGACTACCCACCATCACCACCTGTGTGCCCATCCTACTACCATCCACCATCACCACCCTGACTACCCACCATCACCACCTGTGTGCCCATCCTACTACCATCCACCATCACCACCCTGACTACCCACCATCACCACCTGTGTGCCCATCCTACTACCATCCACCATCACCACCCTGACTACCCACCATCACCACCTGTGTGCCCATCCTACTACCATCCACCATCACCACCTGTGTGCCCATCCTACTACCATCCACCATCACTACCCTGACTACCCACCATCACCACTTGTCTGCCAGTCCTACTACCATCCATCATCACCACCCTGACTACCCACCATCACCACCTGTGTGCCCATCCTACTACCATCCACCATCACCACCCTGACTACCCACCATCACCACCTGTGTGCCCATCCTACTACCATCCACCATCACCACCCTGACTACCCACCATCACCACCTGTGTGCCCATCCTACTACCATCCACCATCACCACCCTGACTACCCACCATCACCACCTGTGTGCCCATCCTACTACCATCCACCATCACCACCCTGACTACCCACCATACTCACCTATGTGCCCATCCTACTACCATCCACCATGACCACCCTGACTACCCACCATCACCACCTGTGTGCCCATCCTACTACCATCCACCATCACCACCTGTGTGCCCATCCTACTACCATCCACCATCACCACCCTGACTACCCACCATCACCACCTGTGTGCCCATCCTACTACCATCCACCATCACCACCCTGACTACCCACCATCACCACCTGTGTGCCCATCCTACTACCATCCACCATCACCACCCTGACTACCCACCATCACCACCCTGACTACCCACCATCACTACCCTGACTACCCACCATCACCACCTGTGTGCCCATCCTACTACCATCCACCATCACCACCCTGACTACCCACCATCACCACCTGTGTGCCCATCCTACTACCATCCACCATCACCACCCTGACTACCCACCATCACCACCTGTGTGCCCATCCTACTACCATCCACCATCACCACCCTGACTACCCACCATCACCACCTGTGTGCCCATCCTACTACCATCCACCATCACCACCTGTGTGCCCATCCTACTACCATCCACCATCACCACCCTGACTACCCACCATCATCACCTGTGTGCCCATCCTACTACCATCCACCATCACCACCCTGACTACCCACCATCATCACCTGTGTGCCCATCCTACTACCATCCACCATCACCACCTGTGTGCTCATCCTACTACCATCCACCATCACCACCTGTGTGCCCATCCTACTACCATCCACCATCACCACCTGTGTGCCCATCCTACTACAATCCACCATCACCACCCTGACTACCCACCATCACCACCTGTGTGCCCATCCTACTACCATCCACCATCACCACCCTGACTACCCACCATCACCACCCTGACTACCCACCATCACCACCTGTGTGCCCATCCTACTACCATCCACCATCACCACCCTGACTACCCACCATCACCACCTGTGTGCCCATCCTACTACCATCCACCATCACCACCCTGACTACCCACCATCACCACCTGTGTGCCCATCCTACTACCATCCACCATCACCACCCTGACTACCCACCATCACCACCTGTGTGCCCATCCTACTACCATCCACCATCACCACCCTGACTACCCACCATCACCACCTGTGTGCCCATCCTATTACCATCCACCATCACCACCTGTGTGCCCATCCTACTACCATCCATCATCACCACCTGTGTGCCCATCCTACTACCATCCAACATCACCACCCTGACTACCCACCATCACCACCTGTGTGCCCATCCTACTACCATCCACCATCACCACCCTGACTACCCACCATCACCACCTGTGTGCCCATCCTACTACCATCCACCATCACCACCCTGACTACCCACCATCACCACCTGTGTGCCCATCCTACTACCATCCACCATCACCACCCTGACTACCCACCATCACCACCCTGACTACCCACCATCACTACCCTGACTACCCACCATCACCACCTGTGTGCCCATCCTACTACCATCCACCATCACCACCCTGACTACCCACCATCACCACCCTGACTACCCACCATCACTACCCTGACTACCCACCATCACCACCTGTGTGCCCATCCTATTACCATCCACCATCACTACCCTGACTACCCACCATCACCACTTGTCTGCCCGTCCTACTACCATCCATCATCACCACCCTGACTACCCACCATCACCACCTGTGTGCCCATCCTACTACCATCCACCATCACCACCCTGACTACCCACCATCATCACCTGTGTGCCCATCCTACTACCATCCACCATCACCACCCTGACTACCCACCATCACCACCTGTGTGCCCATCCTACTACCATCCACCATCACCACCCTGACTACCCACCATCACCACCTGTGTGCCCATCCTACTACCATCCACCATCACCACCCTGACTACCCACCATCACCACCTGTGTGCCCATCCTACTACCATCCACCATCACCACCTGTGTGCCCATCCTACTACCATCCACCATCACTACCCTGACTACCCACCATCACCACTTGTCTGCCCGTCCTACTACCATCCATCATCACCACCCTGACTACCCACCATCACCACCTGTGTGCCCATCCTACTACCATCCACCATCACCACCCTGACTACCCACCATCACCACCTGTGTGCCCATCCTACTACCATCCACCATCACCACCCTGACTACCCACCATCACCACCTGTGTTCCCATCCTACTACCATCCATCATCACCACCCTGACTACCCACCATAATCACCTGTGTGCCCATCCTACCACCATCACCACCCTGACTACCCACCATCACCACCTGTCTGCCTGTCCTACCATCCATCATCACCACCCTGACTACCCACCATCATCACCTGTGTGCCCGTCCTACTATCATCCACCATCACCACCCTGACTACCCACCATCATCACCTGTGTGCCCGTCCTACTATCATCCACCATCACCACCCTGACTACCCACCATCATCACCTGTGTGCCCGTCCTACTATCATCCACCATCACCACCCTGACTACCCACCATCATCACCTGTGTGCCCGTCCTACTACCATCCATCACCACCCTGACTACCCACCATCATCACCTGTGTGCCCATCCTACTACCATCCACCATCACCACCCTGACTACCCACCATCATCACCTGTGTGCCCATCCTACTACCATCCACCATCACCACCCTGACTACCCACCATCATCACCTGTGTGCCCGTCCTACTACCATCCACCATCACCACCCTGACTACCCACCATCATCACCTGTGTGCCCGTCCTACTATCATCCACCATCACCACCCTGACTACCCACCATCATCACCTGTGTGCCCGTCCTACTATCATCCACCATCACCACCCTGACTACCCACCATCATCACCTGTGTGCCCATCCTACCACCATCACCACCCTGACTACTCACCATCACCACCTGTCTGCCTGTCCTACCATCCATCATCACCACCCTGACTACCCACCATCATCACCTGTGTGCCCGTCCTACTATCATCCACCATCACCACCCTGACTACCCACCATCATCACCTGTGTGCCCGTCCTACTATCATCCACCATCACCACCCTGACTACCCACCATCATCACCTGTGTGCCCGTCCTACTATCATCCACCATCACCACCCTGACTACCCACCATCATCACCTGTGTGCCCGTCCTACTACCATCCATCACCACCCTGACTACCCACCATCATCACCTGTGTGCCCATCCTACTACCATCCACCATCACCACCCTGACTACCCACCATCATCACCTGTGTGCCCATCCTACTACCATCCACCATCACCACCCTGACTACCCACCATCATCACCTGTGTGCCCGTCCTACTACCATCCACCATCACCACCCTGGCTACCCACCATCATCACCTGTGTGCCCGTCCTACTATCATCCACCATCACCACCCTGACTACCCACCATCATCACCTGTGTGCCCGTCCTACTATCATCCACCATCACCACCCTGACTACCCACCATCATCACCTGTGTGCCCATCCTACTACCATCCACCATCACCACCCTGACTACCCACCGTCATCACCTGTGTGCCCGTCCTACTATCATCCACCATCACCACCCTGACTACCCACCATCATCACCTGTGTGCCCGTCCTACTACCATCCATCACCACCCTGACTACCCACCATCATCACCTGTGTGCCCATCCTACTACCGTCCACCATCACCACCCTGACTACCCACCATCCTCACCTGTGTGCCCATCCTACTACCATCCACCATCACCACCCTGACTACCCACCTACATCACCTGTGTGCCCGTCCTACTACCATCCACCATCACCACCCTGACTACCCACCATCATCACCTGTGTGCCCATCCTACTACCATCCACCATCACCACCCTGACTACCCACCATCATCACCTGTGTGCCCGTCCTACTATCATCCACCATCACCACCCTGACTACCCACCATCATCACCTGTGTGCCCGTCCTACTGCCATCCATCACCACCCTGACTACCCACCATCATCACCTGTGTGCCCATCCTACTACCATCCACCATCACCACCCTGACTACCCACCATCCTCACCTGTGTGCCCATCCTACTACCATCCACCATCACCACCCTGACTACCCACCATCATCACCTGTGTGCCCATCCTACTACCATCCACCATCACCACCCTGACTACCCACCATCATCACCTGTGTGCCCATCCTACTACCATCCACCATCACCACCCTGACTACCCACCATCATCACCTATGTGCCCGTCCTACTACCATCCACCATCACCACCCTGACTACCCACCTACATCACCTGTGTGCCCGTCCTACTACAATCCATCACCACCCTGACTACCCACCATCATCACCTGTGTGCCCATCCTACTACCATCCACCATCACCACCCTGACTACCCACCATCATCACCTGTGTGCCCGTCCTACTACCATCCACCATCACCACCCTGACTACCCACCATCATCACCTGTGTGCCCATCCTACTACCATCCACCATCACCACCCTGACTACCCACCATCCTCACCTGTCTACACGTCCTACCACCATCCATCATCACCACCCTGACTACCCACCTGCATCACCTGTCTGCCCGTCCTACTACCATCCATCATCACCACCCTGACTACCCACCATCACCACCTGTCTGCCCGTCCTACTACCATCCATCATCACCACCCTGACTACCCACCATCACCACCTGTCTGCCTGTCCTACTACCATCCACCATAACCCTGACTGCCCACCATCCTCACTTATGTGCCCTTCCTACTACCATCCACCATCACCACCCTGACTACCCACCATCCTCACCTGTCTGCCCGTCCTACCACCATCCATCATCACCACCCTGACCACCCACCATCATCACTTGTCTGCCCATCCTACTATCATCCATCACCACCCTGACCACCCACAATCATCACCTGTCTGCCTGTCATACTACCATCCACCATCACCACCCTGACTACCCACCTTCATCTCCTGTCTGCCCGTCCTACTACCATCACCACCCTGACTACCCACCATCATCACCTGTGTGACCATCCTACTACCATCCATCATCACCACCCTGACTACCCACCATAATCACCTGTGTGCCCATCCTACCACCATCACCACCCTGACTACCCACCATCACCACCTGTCTGCCTGTCCTACCATCCATCATCACCACCCTGACTACCCACCATCATCACCTGTGTGCCCATCCTACTATCATCCACCATCACCACCCTGACTACCCACCATCACCACCTGTGTGCCCATCCTACTACCATCCATCATCACCACCCTGACTACCCACCATCACCACCTGTGTGCCCATCCTACTACCATCCACCATCACCACCCTGACTACCCACCATCCTCACCTGTGTGCCCATCCTACCACCATCACCACCCTGACTACCCACCATCACCACCCTGACTACCCACCATCCTCACCTATGTGCCCATCCTACTACCATCCACCATCACCACCCTGACTACCCACCATCCTCACCTGTGTGCCCATCCTACCACCATCACCACCCTGACTACCCACCATCACCACCCTGACTACCCACCATCCTCACCTATGTGCCCATCCTACTACCATCCACCATCACCACTCTGACTACCCACCATCCTCACCTGTGTGCCCATCCTACCACCATCACCACCCTGACTACCCACCATCACCACCCTGACTACCCACCATCCTCACCTATGTGCCCATCCTACTACCATCCACCATCACCACCCTGACTACCCACCATCCTCACCTGTGTGACCATCCTACCACCATCACCACCCTGACTACCCACCATCCTCACCTATGTGCCCATCCTACTACCATCCACCATCACCACCCTGACTACCCACCATCACCACCTGTGTGCCCATCCTACTACCATCCACCATCACCACTCTGACTACCCACCATCACCACCTGTGTGCCCATCCTACTACCATCCACCATCACCACCCTGACTACCCACCATCACCACCTGTGTGCCCATCCTACTACCATCCACCATCACCACCCTGACTACCCACCATCCTCACCTATGTGCCCATCCTACTACCATCCACCATCACCACCCTGACTACCCACCATCACCACCTGTGTGCCCATCCTACTATCATCCACCATCACCACCTGTGTGCCCATCCTACTACCATCCACCATCACCACCCTGACTACCCACCATCACCACCTGTGTGCCCATCCTACTACCATCCACCATCACCACTCTGACTACCCACCATCCTCACCTATGTGCCCATCCTACTACCATCCACCATGACCACCCTGACTACCCACCATCATCACCTGTGTGCCCATCCTACTACCATCCACCATCACCACCCTGACTACCCACCATCACCACCTGTGTGCCCATCCTACTACCATCCACCATCACCACCCTGACTACCCACCATCACCACCTGTGTGCCCATCCTACTACCATCCACCATCACCACCCTGACTACCCACCATCACCACCTGTGTGCCCATCCTACTACCATCCACCATCACCACCCTGACTACCCACCATCACCACCTGTGTGCCCATCCTACTACCATCCACCATCACCACCTGTGTGCCCATCCTACTACCATCCACCCTCACTACCCTGACTACCCACCATCACCACTTGTCTGCCAGTCCTACTACCATCCATCATCACCACCCTGACTACCCACCATCACCACCTGTGTGCCCATCCTACTACCATCCACCATCACCACCCTGACTACCCACCATCACCACCTGTGTGCCCATCCTACTACCATCCACCATCACCACCCTGACTACCCACCATCACCACCTGTGTGCCCATCCTACTACCATCCACCATCACCACCCTGACTACCCACCATCACCACCTGTGTGCCCATCCTACTACCATCCACCATCACCACCCTGACTACCCACCATCCTCACCTATGTGCCCATCCTACTACCATCCACCATGACCACCCTGACTACCCACCATCACCACCTGTGTGCCCATCCTACTACCATCCACCATCACCACCTGTGTGCCCATCCTACTACCATCCACCATCACCACCCTGACTACCCACCATCACCACCTGTGTGCCCATCCTACTACCATCCACCATCACCACCCTGACTACCCACCATCACCACCTGTGTGCCCATCCTACTACCATCCACCATCACCACCCTGACTACCCACCATCCTCACCTATGTGCCCATCCTACTACCATCCACCATGACCACCCTGACTACCCACCATCACCACCTGTGTGCCCATCCTACTACCATCCACCATCACCACCTGTGTGCCCATCCTACTACCATCCACCATCACCACCCTGACTACCCACCATCACCACCTGTGTGCCCATCCTACTACCATCCACCATCGCCACCCTGACTACCCACCATCACCACCCTGACTACCCACCATCACTACCCTGACTACCCACCATCACCACCTGTGTGCCCATCCTACTACCATCCACCATCACCACCCTGACTACCCACCATCACCACCTGTGTGCCCATCCTACTACCATCCACCATCACCACCCTGACTACCCACCATCACCACCTGTGTGCCCATCCTACTACCATCCACCATCACCACCTGTGTGCCCATCCTACTACCATCCACCCTCACTACCCTGACTACCCACCATCACCACTTGTCTGCCAGTCCTACTACCATCCATCATCACCACCCTGACTACCCACCATCACCACCTGTGTGCCCATCCTACTACCATCCACCATCACCACCCTGACTACCCACCATCACCACCTGTGTGCCCATCCTACTACCATCCACCATCACCACCCTGACTACCCACCATCACCACCTGTGTGCCCATCCTACTACCATCCACCATCACCACCCTGACTACCCACCATCACCACCTGTGTGCCCATCCTACTACCATCCACCATCACCACCCTGACTACCCACCATCCTCACCTATGTGCCCATCCTACTACCATCCACCATGACCACCCTGACTACCCACCATCACCACCTGTGTGCCCATCCTACTACCATCCACCATCACCACCTGTGTGCCCATCCTACTACCATCCACCATCACCACCCTGACTACCCACCATCACCACCTGTGTGCCCATCCTACTACCATCCACCATCACCACCCTGACTACCCACCATCACCACCTGTGTGCCCATCCTACTACCATCCACCATCACCACCCTGACTACCCACCATCCTCACCTATGTGCCCATCCTACTACCATCCACCATGACCACCCTGACTACCCACCATCACCACCTGTGTGCCCATCCTACTACCATCCACCATCACCACCTGTGTGCCCATCCTACTACCATCCACCATCACCACCCTGACTACCCACCATCACCACCTGTGTGCCCATCCTACTACCATCCACCATCGCCACCCTGACTACCCACCATCACCACCCTGACTACCCACCATCACTACCCTGACTACCCACCATCACCACCTGTGTGCCCATCCTACTACCATCCACCATCACCACCCTGACTACCCACCATCACCACCTGTGTGCCCATCCTACTACCATCCACCATCACCACCCTGAC
Source organism: Lithobates septentrionalis (assembly GCA_037952835.1). Classification (NCBI taxonomy): domain Eukaryota; kingdom Metazoa; phylum Chordata; class Amphibia; order Anura; family Ranidae; genus Lithobates; species Lithobates septentrionalis. The sequence goes on along the minus strand of JBBDGP010001110.1, from coordinate 1,877,776 downwards.
TACCCACCATCACCACCTGTGTGCCCATCCTACTACCATCCACCATCACCACCCTGACTACCCACCATCACCACCTGTGTGCCCATCCTACTACCATCCACCATCACCACCCTGACTACCCACCATCACCACCCTGACTACCCACCATCACTACCCTGACTACCCACCATCACCACCTGTGTGCCCATCCTACTACCATCCACCATCACCACCCTGACTACCCACCATCACCACCTGTGTGCCCATCCTACTACCATCCACCATCACCACCCTGACTACCCACCATCACCACCTATGTGCCCATCCTACTACCATCCACCATCACCACCCTGACTACCCACCATCACCACCTGTGTGCCCATCCTACTACCATCCACCATCACCACCTGTGTGCCCATCCTACTACCATCCACCATCACCACCCTGACTACCCACCATCATCACCTGTGTGCCCATCCTACTACCATCCACCATCACCACCCTGACTACCCACCATCATCACCTGTGTGCCCATCCTACTACCATCCACCATCACCACCTGTGTGCTCATCCTACTACCATCCACCATCACCACCTGTGTGCCCATCCTACTACCATCCACCATCACCACCTGTGTGCCCATCCTACTACCATCCACCATCACCACCCTGACTACCCACCATCACCACCTGTGTGCCCATCCTACTACCATCCACCATCACCACCCTGACTACCCACCATCACCACCCTGACTACCCACCATCACCACCTGTGTGCCCATCCTACTACCATCCACCATCACCACTCTGACTACCCACCATCACCACCTGTGTGCCCATCCTACTACCATCCACCATCACCACCCTGACTACCCACCATCACCACCTGTGTGCCCATCCTACTACCATCCACCATCACCACCCTGACTACCCACCATCACCACCTGTGTGCCCATCCTACTACCATCCACCATCACCACCCTGACTACCCACCATCACCACCTGTGTGCCCATCCTATTACCATCAACCATCACCACCTGTGTGCCCATCCTACTACCATCCACCATCACCACCTGTGTGCCCATCCTACTACCATCCAACATCACCACCCTGACTACCCACCATCACCACCTGTGTGCCCATCCTACTACCATCCACCATCACCACCCTGACTACCCACCATCACCACCTGTGTGCCCATCCTACTACCATCCACCATCACCACCCTGACTACCCACCATCACCACCTGTGTGCCCATCCTACTACCATCCACCATCACCACCCTGACTACCCACCATCACCACCCTGACTACCCACCATCACTACCCTGACTACCCACCATCACCACCTGTGTGCCCATCCTACTACCATCCACCATCACCACCCTGACTACCCACCATCACCACCCTGACTACCCACCATCACTACCCTGACTACCCACCATCACCACCTGTGTGCCCATCCTATTACCATCCACCATCACTACCCTGACTACCCACCATCACCACTTGTCTGCCCGTCCTACTACCATCCATCATCACCACCCTGACTACCCACCATCACCACCTGTGTGCCCATCCTACTACCATCCACCATCACCACCCTGACTACCCACCATCATCACCTGTGTGCCCATCCTACTACCATCCACCATCACCACCCTGACTACCCACCATCACCACCTGTGTGCCCATCCTACTACCATCCACCATCACCACCCTGACTACCCACCATCACCACCTGTGTGCCCATCCTACTACCATCCACCATCACCACCCTGACTACCCACCATCACCACCTGTGTGCCCATCCTACTACCATCCACCATCACCACCTGTGTGCCCATCCTACTACCATCCACCATCACTACCCTGACTACCCACCATCACCACTTGTCTGCCCGTCCTACTACCATCCATCATCACCACCCTGACTACCCACCATCACCACCTGTGTGCCCATCCTACTATCATCCACCATCACCACCCTGACTACCCACCATCACCACCTGTGTGCCCATCCTACTACCATCCACCATCACCACCCTGACTACCCACCATCACCACCTGTGTTCCCATCCTACTACCATCCATCATCACCACCCTGACTACCCACCATAATCACCTGTGTGCCCATCCTACCACCATCACCACCCTGACTACCCACCATCACCACCTGTCTGCCTGTCCTACCATCCATCATCACCACCCTGACTACCCACCATCATCACCTGTGTGCCCGTCCTACTATCATCCACCATCACCACCCTGACTACCCACCATCATCACCTGTGTGCCCGTCCTACTATCATCCACCATCACCACCCTGACTACCCACCATCATCACCTGTGTGCCCGTCCTACTATCATCCACCATCACCACCCTGACTACCCACCATCATCACCTGTGTGCCCGTCCTACTACCATCCATCACCACCCTGACTACCCACCATCATCACCTGTGTGCCCATCCTACTACCATCCACCATCACCACCCTGACTACCCACCATCATCACCTGTGTGCCCATCCTACTACCATCCACCATCACCACCCTGACTACCCACCATCATCACCTGTGTGCCCGTCCTACTACCATCCACCATCACCACCCTGACTACCCACCATCATCACCTGTGTGCCCGTCCTACTATCATCCACCATCACCACCCTGACTACCCACCATCATCACCTGTGTGCCCGTCCTACTATCATCCACCATCACCACCCTGACTACCCACCATCATCACCTGTGTGCCCATCCTACCACCATCACCACCCTGACTACTCACCATCACCACCTGTCTGCCTGTCCTACCATCCATCATCACCACCCTGACTACCCACCATCATCACCTGTGTGCCCGTCCTACTATCATCCACCATCACCACCCTGACTACCCACCATCATCACCTGTGTGCCCGTCCTACTATCATCCACCATCACCACCCTGACTACCCACCATCATCACCTGTGTGCCCGTCCTACTATCATCCACCATCACCACCCTGACTACCCACCATCATCACCTGTGTGCCCGTCCTACTACCATCCATCACCACCCTGACTACCCACCATCATCACCTGTGTGCCCATCCTACTACCATCCACCATCACCACCCTGACTACCCACCATCATCACCTGTGTGCCCATCCTACTACCATCCACCATCACCACCCTGACTACCCACCATCATCACCTGTGTGCCCGTCCTACTACCATCCACCATCACCACCCTGGCTACCCACCATCATCACCTGTGTGCCCGTCCTACTATCATTCACCATCACCACCCTGACTACCCACCATCATCACCTGTGTGCCCGTCCTACTATCATCCACCATCACCACCCTGACTACCCACCATCATCACCTGTGTGCCCATCCTACTACCATCCACCATCACCACCCTGACTACCCACCGTCATCACCTGTGTGCCCGTCCTACTATCATCCACCATCACCACCCTGACTACCCACCATCATCACCTGTGTGCCCGTCCTACTACCATCCATCACCACCCTGACTACCCACCATCATCACCTGTGTGCCCATCCTACTACCGTCCACCATCACCACCCTGACTACCCACCATCCTCACCTGTGTGCCCATCCTACTACCATCCACCATCACCACCCTGACTACCCACCTACATCACCTGTGTGCCCGTCCTACTACCATCCACCATCACCACCCTGACTACCCACCATCATCACCTGTGTGCCCATCCTACTACCATCCACCATCACCACCCTGACTACCCACCATCATCACCTGTGTGCCCGTCCTACTATCATCCACCATCACCACCCTGACTACCCACCATCATCACCTGTGTGCCCGTCCTACTGCCATCCATCACCACCCTGACTACCCACCATCATCACCTGTGTGCCCATCCTACTACCATCCACCATCACCACCCTGACTACCCACCATCCTCACCTGTGTGCCCATCCTACTACCATCCACCATCACCACCCTGACTACCCACCATCATCACCTGTGTGCCCATCCTACTACCATCCACCATCACCACCCTGACTACCCACCATCATCACCTGTGTGCCCATCCTACTACCATCCACCATCACCACCCTGACTACCCACCATCATCACCTATGTGCCCGTCCTACTACCATCCACCATCACCACCCTGACTACCCACCTACATCACCTGTGTGCCCGTCCTACTACAATCCATCACCACCCTGACTACCCACCATCATCACCTGTGTGCCCATCCTACTACCATCCACCATCACCACCCTGACTACCCACCATCATCACCTGTGTGCCCGTCCTACTACCATCCACCATCACCACCCTGACTACCCACCATCATCACCTGTGTGCCCATCCTACTACCATCCACCATCACCACCCTGACTACCCACCATCCTCACCTGTCTACACGTCCTACCACCATCCATCATCACCACCCTGACTACCCACCTGCATCACCTGTCTGCCCGTCCTACTACCATCCATCATCACCACCCTGACTACCCACCATCACCACCTGTCTGCCCGTCCTACTACCATCCATCATCACCACCCTGACTACCCACCATCACCACCTGTCTGCCTGTCCTACTACCATCCACCATAACCCTGACTGCCCACCATCCTCACTTATGTGCCCTTCCTACTACCATCCACCATCACCACCCTGACTACCCACCATCCTCACCTGTCTGCCCGTCCTACCACCATCCATCATCACCACCCTGACCACCCACCATCATCACTTGTCTGCCCATCCTACTATCATCCATCACCACCCTGACCACCCACCATCATCACCTGTCTGCCTGTCATACTACCATCCACCATCACCACCCTGACTACCCACCTTCATCTCCTGTCTGCCCGTCCTACTACCATCACCACCCTGACTACCCACCATCATCACCTGTGTGACCATCCTACTACCATCCATCATCACCACCCTGACTACCCACCATAATCACCTGTGTGCCCATCCTACCACCATCACCACCCTGACTACCCACCATCACCACCTGTCTGCCTGTCCTACCATCCATCATCACCACCCTGACTACCCACCATCATCACCTGTGTGCCCATCCTACTATCATCCACCATCACCACCCTGACTACCCACCATCACCACCTGTGTGCCCATCCTACTACCATCCATCATCACCACCCTGACTACCCACCATCACCACCTGTGTGCCCATCCTACTACCATCCACCATCACCACCCTGACTACCCACCATCCTCACCTGTGTGCCCATCCTACCACCATCACCACCCTGACTACCCACCATCACCACCCTGACTACCCACCATCCTCACCTATGTGCCCATCCTACTACCATCCACCATCACCACCCTGACTACCCACCATCCTCACCTGTGTGCCCATCCTACCACCATCACCACCCTGACTACCCACCATCACCACCCTGACTACCCACCATCCTCACCTATGTGCCCATCCTACTACCATCCACCATCACCACTCTGACTACCCACCATCCTCACCTGTGTGCCCATCCTACCACCATCACCACCCTGACTACCCACCATCACCACCCTGACTACCCACCATCCTCACCTATGTGCCCATCCTACTACCATCCACCATCACCACCCTGACTACCCACCATCCTCACCTGTGTGACCATCCTACCACCATCACCACCCTGACTACCCACCATCCTCACCTATGTGCCCATCCTACTACCATCCACCATCACCACCCTGACTACCCACCATCACCACCTGTGTGCCCATCCTACTACCATCCACCATCACCACTCTGACTACCCACCATCACCACCTGTGTGCCCATCCTACTACCATCCACCATCACCACCCTGACTACCCACCATCACCACCTGTGTGCCCATCCTACTACCATCCACCATCACCACCCTGACTACCCACCATCCTCACCTATGTGCCCATCCTACTACCATCCACCATCACCACCCTGACTACCCACCATCACCACCTGTGTGCCCATCCTACTATCATCCACCATCACCACCTTTGTGCCCATCCTACTACCATCCACCATCACCACCCTGACTACCCACCATCACCACCTGTGTGCCCATCCTACTACCATCCACCATCACCACTCTGACTACCCACCATCCTCACCTATGTGCCCATCCTACTACCATCCACCATGACCACCCTGACTACCCACCATCATCACCTGTGTGCCCATCCTACTACCATCCACCATCACCACCCTGACTACCCACCATCACCACCTGTGTGCCCATCCTACTACCATCCACCATCACCACCCTGACTACCCACCATCACCACCTGTGTGCCCATCCTACTACCATCCACCATCACCACCCTGACTACCCACCATCACCACCTGTGTGCCCATCCTACTACCATCCACCATCACCACCCTGACTACCCACCATCACCACCTGTGTGCCCATCCTACTACCATCCACCATCACCACCTGTGTGCCCATCCTACTACCATCCACCATCACTACCCTGACTACCCACCATCACCACTTGTCTGCCAGTCCTACTACCATCCATCATCACCACCCTGACTACCCACCATCACCACCTGTGTGCCCATCCTACTACCATCCACCATCACCACCCTGACTACCCACCATCACCACCTGTGTGCCCATCCTACTACCATCCACCATCACCACCCTGACTACCCACCATCACCACCTGTGTGCCCATCCTACTACCATCCACCATCACCACCCTGACTACCCACCATCACCACCTGTGTGCCCATCCTACTACCATCCACCATCACCACCCTGACTACCCACCATCCTCACCTATGTGCCCATCCTACTACCATCCACCATGACCACCCTGACTACCCACCATCACCACCTGTGTGCCCATCCTACTACCATCCACCATCACCACCCTGACTACCCACCATCCTCACCTATGTGCCCATCCTACTACCATCCACCATGACCACCCTGACTACCCACCATCACCACCTGTGTGCCCATCCTACTACCATCCACCATCACCACCTGTGTGCCCATCCTACTACCATCCACCATCACCACCCTGACTACCCACCATCACCACCTGTGTGCCCATCCTACTACCATCCACCATCACCACCCTGACTACCCACCATCACCACCTGTGTGCCCATCCTACTACCATCCACCATCACCACCCTGACTACCCACCATCCTCACCTATGTGCCCATCCTACTACCATCCACCATGACCACCCTGACTACCCACCATCACCACCTGTGTGCCCATCCTACTACCATCCACCATCACCACCTGTGTGCCCATCCTACTACCATCCACCATCACCACCCTGACTACCCACCATCACCACCTGTGTGCCCATCCTACTACCATCCACCATCGCCACCCTGACTACCCACCATCACCACCCTGACTACCCACCATCACTACCCTGACTACCCACCATCACCACCTGTGTGCCCATCCTACTACCATCCACCATCACCACCCTGACTACCCACCATCACCACCTGTGTGCCCATCCTACTACCATCCACCATCACCACCCTGACTACCCACCATCACCACCTGTGTGCCCATCCTACTACCATCCACCATCACCACCCTGACTACCCACCATCACCACCTGTGTGCCCATCCTACTACCATCCACCATCACCACCCTGACTACCCACCATCACCACCCTGACTACCCACCATCACTACCCTGACTACCCACCATCACCACCTGTGTGCCCATCCTACTACCATCCACCATCACCACCCTGACTACCCACCATCACCACCTGTGTGCCCATCCTACTACCATCCACCATCACCACCCTGACTACCCACCATCACCACCTGTGTGCCCATCCTACTACCATCCACCATCACCACCCTGACTACCCACCATCACCACCTGTGTGCCCATCCTACTACCATCCACCATCACCACCTGTGTGCCCATCCTACTACCATCCACCATCACCACCCTGACTACCCACCATCATCACCTGTGTGCCCATCCTACTACCATCCACCATCACCACCTGTGTGCTCATCCTACTACCATCCACCATCACCACCTGTGTGCCCATCCTACTACCATCCACCATCACCACCTGTGTGCCCATCCTACTACCATCCACCATCACCACCCTGACTACCCACCATCACCACCTGTGTGCCCATCCTACTACCATCCACCATCACCACCCTGACTACCCACCATCACCACCCTGACTACCCACCATCACCACCTGTGTGCCCATCCTACTACCATCCACCATCACCACCCTGACTACCCACCATCACCACCTGTGTGCCCATCCTACTACCATCCACCATCACCACCCTGACTACCCACCATCACCACCTGTGTGCCCATCCTACTACCATCCACCATCACCACCCTGACTACCCACCATCACCACCTGTGTGCCCATCCTACTACCATCCACCATCACCACCCTGACTACCCACCATCACCACCTGTGTGCCCATCCTATTACCATCAACCATCACCACCTGTGTGCCCATCCTACTACCATCCACCATCACCACCTGTGTGCCCATCCTACTACCATCCACCATCACCACCCTGACTACCCACCATCATCACCTGTGTGCCCATCCTACTACCATCCACCATCACCACCCTGACTACCCACCATCATCACCTGTGTGCCCATCCTACTACCATCCACCATCACCACCTGTGTGCTCATCCTACTACCATCCACCATCACCACCTGTGTGCCCATCCTACTACCATCCACCATCACCACCTGTGTGCCCATCCTACTACCATCCACCATCACCACCCTGACTACCCACCATCACCACCTGTGTGCCCATCCTACTACCATCCACCATCACCACCCTGACTACCCACCATCACCACCCTGACTACCCACCATCACCACCTGTGTGCCCATCCTACTACCATCCACCATCACCACCCTGACTACCCACCATCACCACCTGTGTGCCCATCCTACTACCATCCACCATCACCACCCTGACTACCCACCATCACCACCTGTGTGCCCATCCTACTACCATCCACCATCACCACCCTGACTACCCACCATCACCACCTGTGTGCCCATCCTACTACCATCCACCATCACCACCCTGACTACCCACCATCACCACCTGTGTGCCCATCCTATTACCATCAACCATCACCACCTGTGTGCCCATCCTACTACCATCCACCATCACCACCTGTGTGCCCATCCTACTACCATCCAACATCACCACCCTGACTACCCACCATCACCACCTGTGTGCCCATCCTACTACCATCCACCATCACCACCCTGACTACCCACCATCACCACCTGTGTGCCCATCCTACTACCATCCACCATCACCACCCTGACTACCCACCATCACCACCTGTGTGCCCATCCTACTACCATCCACCATCACCACCCTGACTACCCACCATCACCACCCTGACTACCCACCATCACTACCCTGACTACCCACCATCACCACCTGTGTGCCCATCCTACTACCATCCACCATCACCACCCTGACTACCCACCATCACCACCCTGACTACCCACCATCACCACCTGTGTGCCCATCCTATTACCATCCACCATCACTACCCTGACTACCCACCATCACCACTTGTCTGCCCGTCCTACTACCATCCATCATCACCACCCTGACTACCCACCATCACCACCTGTGTGCCCATCCTACTACCATCCACCATCACCACCCTGACTACCCACCATCATCACCTGTGTGCCCATCCTACTACCATCCACCATCACCACCCTGACTACCCACCATCACCACCTGTGTGCCCATCCTACTACCATCCACCATCACCACCCTGACTACCCACCATCACCACCTGTGTGCCCATCCTACTACCATCCACCATCACCACCCTGACTACCCACCATCACCACCTGTGTGCCCATCCTACTACCATCCACCATCACCACCTGTGTGCCCATCCTACTACCATCCACCATCACTACCCTGACTACCCACCATCACCACTTGTCTGCCCGTCCTACTACCATCCATCATCACCACCCTGACTACCCACCATCACCACCTGTGTGCCCATCCTACTACCATCCACCATCACCACCCTGACTACCCACCATCACCACCTGTGTGCCCATCCTACTACCATCCACCATCACCACCCTGACTACCCACCATCACCACCTGTGTTCCCATCCTACTACCATCCATCATCACCACCCTGACTACCCACCATAATCACCTGTGTGCCCATCCTACCACCATCACCACCCTGACTACCCACCATCACCACCTGTCTGCCTGTCCTACCATCCATCATCACCACCCTGACTACCCACCATCATCACCTGTGTGCCCGTCCTACTATCATCCACCATCACCACCCTGACTACCCACCATCATCACCTGTGTGCCCGTCCTACTATCATCCACCATCACCACCCTGACTACCCACCATCATCACCTGTGTGCCCGTCCTACTATCATCCACCATCACCACCCTGACTACCCACCATCATCACCTGTGTGCCCGTCCTACTACCATCCATCACCACCCTGACTACCCACCATCATCACCTGTGTGCCCATCCTACTACCATCCACCATCACCACCCTGACTACCCACCATCATCACCTGTGTGCCCATCCTACTACCATCCACCATCACCACCCTGACTACCCACCATCATCACCTGTGTGCCCGTCCTACTACCATCCACCATCACCACCCTGACTACCCACCATCATCACCTGTGTGCCCGTCCTACTATCATCCACCATCACCACCCTGACTACCCACCATCATCACCTGTGTGCCCGTCCTACTATCATCCACCATCACCACCCTGACTACCCACCATCATCACCTGTGTGCCCATCCTACCACCATCACCACCCTGACTACTCACCATCACCACCTGTCTGCCTGTCCTACCATCCATCATCACCACCCTGACTACCCACCATCATCACCTGTGTGCCCGTCCTACTATCATCCACCATCACCACCCTGACTACCCACCATCATCACCTGTGTGCCCGTCCTACTATCATCCACCATCACCACCCTGACTACCCACCATCATCACCTGTGTGCCCGTCCTACTATCATCCACCATCACCACCCTGACTACCCACCATCATCACCTGTGTGCCCGTCCTACTACCATCCATCACCACCCTGACTACCCACCATCATCACCTGTGTGCCCATCCTACTACCATCCACCATCACCACCCTGACTACCCACCATCATCACCTGTGTGCCCATCCTACTACCATCCACCATCACCACCCTGACTACCCACCATCATCACCTGTGTGCCCGTCCTACTACCATCCACCATCACCACCCTGACTACCCACCATCATCACCTGTGTGCCCGTCCTACTATCATCCACCATCACCACCCTGACTACCCACCATCATCACCTGTGTGCCCGTCCTACTATCATCCACCATCACCACCCTGACTACCCACCATCATCACCTGTGTGCCCATCCTACTACCATCCACCATCACCACCCTGACTACCCACCGTCATCACCTGTGTGCCCGTCCTACTATCATCCACCATCACCACCCTGACTACCCACCATCATCACCTGTGTGCCCGTCCTACTACCATCCATCACCACCCTGACTACCCACCATCATCACCTGTGTGCCCATCCTACTACCGTCCACCATCACCACCCTGACTACCCACCATCCTCACCTGTGTGCCCATCCTACTACCATCCACCATCACCACCCTGACTACCCACCTACATCACCTGTGTGCCCGTCCTACTACCATCCACCATCACCACCCTGACTACCCACCATCATCACCTGTGTGCCCATCCTACTACCATCCACCATCACCACCCTGACTACCCACCATCATCACCTGTGTGCCCGTCCTACTATCATCCACCATCACCACCCTGACTACCCACCATCATCACCTGTGTGCCCGTCCTACTGCCATCCATCACCACCCTGACTACCCACCATCATCACCTGTGTGCCCATCCTACTACCATCCACCATCACCACCCTGACTACCCACCATCCTCACCTGTGTGCCCATCCTACTACCATCCACCATCACCACCCTGACTACCCACCATCATCACCTGTGTGCCCATCCTACTACCATCCACCATCACCACCCTGACTACCCACCATCATCACCTGTGTGCCCATCCTACTACCATCCACCATCACCACCCTGACTACCCACCATCATCACCTGTGTGCCCGTCCTACTACCATCCACCATCACCACCCTGACTACCCACCTACATCACCTGTGTGCCCGTCCTACTACAATCCATCACCACCCTGACTACCCACCATCATCACCTGTGTGCCCATCCTACTACCATCCACCATCACCACCCTGACTACCCACCATCATCACCTGTGTGCCCGTCCTACTACCATCCACCATCACCACCCTGACTACCCACCATCATCACCTGTGTGCCCATCCTACTACCATCCACCATCACCACCCTGACTACCCACCATCCTCACCTGTCTACACGTCCTACCACCATCCATCATCACCACCCTGACTACCCACCTGCATCACCTGTCTGCCCGTCCTACTACCATCCATCATCAGCACCCTGACTACCCACCATCACCACCTGTCTGCCCGTCCTACTACCATCCATCATCACCACCCTGACTACCCACCATCACCACCTGTCTGCCTGTCCTACTACCATCCACCATAACCCTGACTGCCCACCATCCTCACTTATGTGCCCTTCCTACTACCATCCACCATCACCACCCTGACTACCCACCATCCTCACCTGTCTGCCCGTCCTACCACCATCCATCATCACCACCCTGACCACCCACCATCATCACTTGTCTGCCCATCCTACTATCATCCATCACCACCCTGACCACCCACCATCATCACCTGTCTGCCTGTCATACTACCATCCACCATCACCACCCTGACTACCCACCTTCATCTCCTGTCTGCCCGTCCTACTACCATCACCACCCTGACTACCCACCATCATCACCTGTGTGACCATCCTACTACCATCCATCATCACCACCCTGACTACCCACCATAATCACCTGTGTGCCCATCCTACCACCATCACCACCCTGACTACCCACCATCACCACCTGTCTGCCTGTCCTACCATCCATCATCACCACCCTGACTACCCACCATCATCACCTGTGTGCCCATCCTACTATCATCCACCATCACCACCCTGACTACCCACCATCACCACCTGTGTGCCCATCCTACTACCATCCATCATCACCACCCTGACTACCCACCATAATCACCTGTGTGCCCATCCTACCACCATCACCACCCTGACTACCCACCATCACCACCTGTCTGCCTGTCCTACCATCCACCATCACCACCCTGACTACCCACCATCATCACCTGTGTGCCCGTCCTACTACCATCCATCACCACCCTGACTACCCACCATCATCACCTGTGTGCCCATCCTACTACCATCCACCATCACCACCCTGACTACCCACCATCATCACCTGTGTGCCCATCCTACTACCATCCACCATCACCACCCTGACTACCCACCATCATCACCTGTGTGCCCGTCCTACTACCATCCACCATCACCACCCTGACTACCCACCATCATCACCTGTGTGCCCGTCCTACTATCATCCACCATCACCACCCTGACTACCCACCAACATCACCTGTGTGCCCGTCCTACTATCATCCACCATCACCACCCTGACTACCCACCATCATCACCTGTGTGCCCATCCTACTACCATCCACCATCACCACCCTGACTACCCACCATCATCACCTGTGTGCCCATCCTACTATCATCCACCATCACCACCCTGACTACCCACCATCATCACCTGTGTGCCCGTCCTACTACCATCCATCACCACCCTGACTACCCACCATCATCACCTGTGTGCCCATCCTACTACCATCCACCATCACCACCCTGACTACCCACCATCCTCACCTGTGTGCCCATCCTACTACCATCCACCATCACCACCCTGACTACCCACCATCATCACCTGTGTGCCCATCCTACTACCATCCACCATCACCACCCTGACTACCCACCATCATCACCTGTGTGCCCGTCCTACTATCATCCACCATCACCACCCTGACTACCCACCATCACCACCTGTGTGCCCATCCTACTACCATCCACCATCACCACCCTGACTACCCACCATCACCACCTGTGTGCCCATCCTACTACCATCCACCATCACCACCCTGACTACCCACCATCACCACCTGTGTGCCCATCCTACTACCATCCACCATCACCACCCTGACTACCCACCATCCTCACCTATGTGCCCATCCTACTACCATCCACCATGACCACCCTGACTACCCACCATCACCACCTGTGTGCCCATCCTACTACCATCCACCATCACCACCTGTGTGCCCATCCTACTACCATCCACCATCACCACCCTGACTACCCACCATCACCACCTGTGTGCCCATCCTACTACCATCCACCATCGCCACCCTGACTACCCACCATCACCACCCTGACTACCCACCATCACTACCCTGACTACCCACCATCACCACCTGTGTGCCCATCCTACTACCATCCACCATCACCACCCTGACTACCCACCATCACCACCTGTGTGCCCATCCTACTACCATCCACCATCACCACCCTGACTACCCACCATCACCACCTGTGTGCCCATCCTACTACCATCCACCATCACCACCCTGACTACCCACCATCACCACCTGTGTGCCCATCCTACTACCATCCACCATCACCACCCTGACTACCCACCATCACCACCCTGACTACCCACCATCACTACCCTGACTACCCACCATCACCACCTGTGTGCCCATCCTACTACCATCCACCATCACCACCCTGACTACCCACCATCACCACCTGTGTGCCCATCCTACTACCATCCACCATCACCACCCTGACTACCCACCATCACCACCTGTGTGCCCATCCTACTACCATCCACCATCACCACCCTGACTACCCACCATCACCACCTGTGTGCCCATCCTACTACCATCCACCATCACCACCTGTGTGCCCATCCTACTACCATCCACCATCACCACCCTGACTACCCACCATCATCACCTGTGTGCCCATCCTACTACCATCCACCATCACCACCCTGACTACCCACCATCATCACCTGTGTGCCCATCCTACTACCATCCACCATCACCACCTGTGTGCTCATCCTACTACCATCCACCATCACCACCTGTGTGCCCATCCTACTACCATCCACCATCACCACCTGTGTGCCCATCCTACTACCATCCACCATCACCACCCTGACTACCCACCATCACCACCTGTGTGCCCATCCTACTACCATCCACCATCACCACCCTGACTACCCACCATCACCACCCTGACTACCCACCATCACCACCTGTGTGCCCATCCTACTACCATCCACCATCACCACCCTGACTACCCACCATCACCACCTGTGTGCCCATCCTACTACCATCCACCATCACCACCCTGACTACCCACCATCACCACCTGTGTGCCCATCCTACTACCATCCACCATCACCACCCTGACTACCCACCATCACCACCTGTGTGCCCATCCTACTACCATCCACCATCACCACCCTGACTACCCACCATTACCACCTGTGTGCCCATCCTATTACCATCCACCATCACCACCTGTGTGCCCATCCTACTACCATCCACCATCACCACCTGTGTGCCCATCCTACTACCATCCAACATCACCACCCTGACTACCCACCATCACCACCTGTGTGCCCATCCTACTACCATCCACCATCACCACCCTGACTACCCACCATCACCACCTGTGTGCCCATCCTACTACCATCCACCATCACCACCCTGACTACCCACCATCACCACCTGTGTGCCCATCCTACTACCATCCACCATCACCACCCTGACTACCCACCATCACCACCCTGACTACCCACCATCACTACCCTGACTACCCACCATCACCACCTGTGTGCCCATCCTACTACCATCCACCATCACCACCCTGACTACCCACCATCACCACCCTGACTACCCACCATCACTACCCTGACTACCCACCATCACCACCTGTGTGCCCATCCTACTACCATCCACCATCACCACCCTGACTACCCACCATCACCACCTGTGTGCCCATCCTACTACCATCCACCATCACCACCTGTGTGCCCATCCTACTACCATCCACCATCACTACCCTGACTACCCACCATCACCACTTGTCTGCCCGTCCTACTACCATCCATCATCACCACCCTGACTACCCACCATCACCACCTGTGTGCCCATCCTACTACCATCCACCATCACCACCCTGACTACCCACCATCACCACCTGTGTGCCCATCCTACTCCCATCCACCATCACCACCCTGACTACCCACCATCACCACCTGTGTTCCCATCCTACTACCATCCATCATCACCACCCTGACTACCCACCATAATCACCTGTGTGCCCATCCTACCACCATCACCACCCTGACTACCCACCATCACCACCTGTCTGCCTGTCCTACCATCCATCATCACCACCCTGACTACCCACCATCATCACCTGTGTGCCCATCCTACTATCATCCACCATCACCACCCTGACTACCCACCATCATCACCTGTGTGCCCGTCCTACTATCATCCACCATCACTACCCTGACTACCCACCATCATCACCTGTGTGCCCGTCCTACTATCATCCACCATCACCACCCTGACTACCCACCATCATCACCTGTGTGCCCGTCCTACTACCATCCATCACCACCCTGACTACCCACCATCATCACCTGTGTGCCCATCCTACTACCATCCACCATCACCACCCTGACTACCCACCATCATCACCTGTGTGCCCATCCTACTACCATCCACCATCACCACCCTGACTACCCACCATCATCACCTGTGTGCCCGTCCTACTACCATCCACCATCACCACCCTGACTACCCACCATCATCACCTGTGTGCCCGTCCTACTATCATCCACCATCACCACCCTGACTACCCACCATCATCACCTGTGTGCCCGTCCTACTATCATCCACCATCACCACCCTGACTACCCACCATCATCACCTGTGTGCCCATCCTACCACCATCACCACCCTGACTACTCACCATCACCACCTGTCTGCCTGTCCTACCATCCATCATCACCACCCTGACTACCCACCATCATCACCTGTGTGCCCGTCCTACTATCATCCACCATCACCACCCTGACTACCCACCATCATCACCTGTGTGCCCGTCCTACTATCATCCACCATCACCACCCTGACTACCCACCATCATCACCTGTGTGCCCGTCCTACTATCATCCACCATCACCACCCTGACTACCCACCATCATCACCTGTGTGCCCGTCCTACTACCATCCATCACCACCCTGACTACCCACCATCATCACCTGTGTGCCCATCCTACTACCATCCACCATCACCACCCTGACTACCCACCATCATCACCTGTGTGCCCATCCTACTACCATCCACCATCACCACCCTGACTACCCACCATCATCACCTGTGTGCCCGTCCTACTACCATCCACCATCACCACCCTGACTACCCACCATCATCACCTGTGTGCCCGTCCTACTATCATCCACCATCACCACCCTGACTACCCACCATCATCACCTGTGTGCCCGTCCTACTATCATCCACCATCACCACCCTGACTACCCACCATCATCACCTGTGTGCCCATCCTACTACCATCCACCATCACCACCCTGACTACCCACCGTCATCACCTGTGTGCCCGTCCTACTATCATCCACCATCACCACCCTGACTACCCACCATCATCACCTGTGTGCCCGTCCTACTACCATCCATCACCACCCTGACTACCCACCATCATCACCTGTGTGCCCATCCTACTACCGTCCACCATCACCACCCTGACTACCCACCATCCTCACCTGTGTGCCCATCCTACTACCATCCACCATCACCACCCTGACTACCCACCTACATCACCTGTGTGCCCGTCCTACTACCATCCACCATCACCACCCTGACTACCCACCATCATCACCTGTGTGCCCATCCTACTACCATCCACCATCACCACCCTGACTACCCACCATCATCACCTGTGTGCCCGTCCTACTATCATCCACCATCACCACCCTGACTACCCACCATCATCACCTGTGTGCCCGTCCTACTGCCATCCATCACCACCCTGACTACCCACCATCATCACCTGTGTGCCCATCCTACTACCATCCACCATCACCACCCTGACTACCCACCATCCTCACCTGTGTGCCCATCCTACTACCATCCACCATCACCACCCTGACTACCCACCATCATCACCTGTGTGCCCATCCTACTACCATCCACCATCACCACCCTGACTACCCACCATCATCACCTGTGTGCCCATCCTACTACCATCCACCATCACCACCCTGACTACCCACCATCATCACCTGTGTGCCCGTCCTACTACCATCCACCATCACCACCCTGACTACCCACCTACATCACCTGTGTGCCCGTCCTACTACAATCCATCACCACCCTGACTACCCACCATCATCACCTGTGTGCCCATCCTACTACCATCCACCATCACCACCCTGACTACCCACCATCATCACCTGTGTGCCCGTCCTACTACCATCCACCATCACCACCCTGACTACCCACCATCATCACCTGTGTGCCCATCCTACTACCATCCACCATCACCACCCTGACTACCCACCATCCTCACCTGTCTACACGTCCTACCACCATCCATCATCACCACCCTGACTACCCACCTGCATCACCTGTCTGCCCGTCCTACTACCATCCATCATCACCACCCTGACTACCCACCATCACCACCTGTCTGCCCGTCCTACTACCATCCATCATCACCACCCTGACTACCCACCATCACCACCTGTCTGCCTGTCCTACTACCATCCACCATAACCCTGACTGCCCACCATCCTCACTTATGTGCCCTTCCTACTACCATCCACCATCACCACCCTGACTACCCACCATCCTCACCTGTCTGCCCGTCCTACCACCATCCATCATCACCACCCTGACCACCCACCATCATCACTTGTCTGCCCATCCTACTATCATCCATCACCACCCTGACCACCCACCATCATCACCTGTCTGCCTGTCATACTACCATCCACCATCACCACCCTGACTACCCACCTTCATCTCCTGTCTGCCCGTCCTACTACCATCACCACCCTGACTACCCACCATCATCACCTGTGTGACCATCCTACTACCATCCATCATCACCACCCTGACTACCCACCATAATCACCTGTGTGCCCATCCTACCACCATCACCACCCTGACTACCCACCATCACCACCTGTCTGCCTGTCCTACCATCCATCATCACCACCCTGACTACCCACCATCATCACCTGTGTGCCCATCCTACTATCATCCACCATCACCACCCTGACTACCCACCATCACCACCTGTGTGCCCATCCTACTACCATCCATCATCACCACCCTGACTACCCACCATAATCACCTGTGTGCCCATCCTACCACCATCACCACCCTGACTACCCACCATCACCACCTGTCTGCTTGTCCTACCATCCACCATCACCACCCTGACTACCCACCATCATCACCTGTGTGCCCGTCCTACTACCATCCATCACCACCCTGACTACCCACCATCATCACCTGTGTGCCCATCCTACTACCATCCACCATCACCACCCTGACTACCCACCATCATCACCTGTGTGCCCATCCTACTACCATCCACCATCACCACCCTGACTACCCACCATCATCACCTGTGTGCCCGTCCTACTACCATCCACCATCACCACCCTGACTACCCACCATCATCACCTGTGTGCCCGTCCTACTATCATCCACCATCACCACCCTGACTACCCACCAACATCACCTGTGTGCCCGTCCTACTATCATCCACCATCACCACCCTGACTACCCACCATCATCACTTGTGTGCCTATCCTACTACCATCCACCATCACCACCCTGACTACCCACCATCATCACCTGTGTGCCCATCCTACTATCATCCACCATCACCACCCTGACTACCCACCATCATCACCTGTGTGCCCGTCCTACTACCATCCATCACCACCCTGACTACCCACCATCATCACCTGTGTGCCCATCCTACTACCATCCACCATCACCACCCTGACTACCCACCATCCTCACCTGTGTGCCCATCCTACTACCATCCACCATCACCACCCTGACTACCCACCATCATCACCTGTGTGCCCATCCTACTACCATCCACCATCACCACCCTGACTACCCACCATCATCACCTGTGTGCCCGTCCTACTATCATCCACCATCACCACCCTGACTACCCACCATCATCACCTGTGTGCCCGTCCTACTACCATCCATCACCACCCTGACTACCCACCATCATCACCTGTGTGCCCATCCTACTACCATCCACCATCACCACCCTGACTACCCACCATCATCACCTGTGTGCCCATCCTACTACCATCCACCATCACCACCCTGACTACCCACCATCATCACCTGTGTGCCCGTCCTACTACCATCCACCATCACCCCCCTGACTACCCACCATCATCACCTGTGTGCTTGTCCTACTATCATCCACCATCACCACCCTGACTACCCACCATCATCACCTGTGTGCCCGTCCTACTATCATCCACCATCACCACCCTGACTACCCACCATCATCACCTGTGTGCCCATCCTACTACCATCCACCATCACCACCCTGACTACCCACCGTCATCACCTGTGTGCCCGTCCTACTATCATCCACCATCACCACCCTGACTACCCACCATCATCACCTGTGTGCCCGTCCTACTACCATCCATCACCACCCTGACTACCCACCATCATCACCTGTGTGCCCATCCTACTACCATCCACCATCACCACCCTGACTACCCACCATCATCACCTGTGTGCCCGTCCTACTACCATCCATCACCACCCTGACTACCCACCATCCTCACCTGTGTGCCCATCCTACTACCATCCACCATCACCACCCTGACTACCCACCTACATCACCTGTGTGCCCGTCCTACTACCATCCATCACCACCCTGACTACCCACCATCATCACCTGTGTGCCCGTCCTACTACCATCCACCATCACCACCCTGACTACCCACCATCATCACCTGTGTGCCCGTCCTACTACCATCCACCATCACCACCCTGACTACCCACCATCATCACCTGTGTGCCCGTCCTACTATCATCCACCATCACCACCCTGACTACCCACCATCATCACCTGTGTGCCCGTCCTACTGCCATCCATCACCACCCTGACTACCCACCATCATCACCTGTGTGCCCATCCTACTACCATCCACCATCACCACCCTGACTACCCACCATCCTCACCTGTGTGCCCATCCTACTACCATCCACCATCACCACCCTGACTACCCACCATCATCACCTGTGTGCCCATCCTACTACCATCCACCATCACCACCCTGACTACCCACCATCATCACCTGTGTGCCCGTCCTACTACCATCCATCATCACCCTGACTACCCACCATCATCACCTGTGTGCCCATCCTACTACCATCCACCATCACCACCCTGACTACCCACCATCATCACCTGTGTGCCCGTCCTACTACCATCCACCATCACCACCCTGACTACCCACCATCATCACCTGTGTGCCCATCCTACTACCATCCACCATCACCACCCTGACTACCCACCATCCTCACCTGTCTACACGTCCTACCACCATCCATCATCACCACCCTGACTACCCACCTGCATCACCTGTCTGCCCGTCCTACTACCATCCATCATCACCACCCTGACTACCCACCATCACCACCTGTCTGCCCGTCCTACTACCATCCATCATCACCACCCTGACTACCCACCATCACCACCTGTCTGCCTGTCCTACTACCATCCACCATAACCCTGACTGCCCACCATCCTCACTTATGTGCCCTTCCTACTACCATCCACCATCACCACCCTGACTACCCACCATGCTCACCTGTCTGCCCGTCCTACCACCATCCATCATCACCACCCTGACCACCCACCATCATCACTTGTCTGCCCATCCTACTATCATCCATCACCACCCTGACCACCCACCATCATCACCTGTCTGCCCGTCATACTACCATCCACCATCACCACCCTGACTACCCACCTTCATCTCCTGTCTGCCCGTCCTACTACCATCACCACCCTGACTACCCACCATCATCACCTGTCTGCCTATCCTACTATCATCCATCACCACCCTGACCACCCACCATCATCACCTGTCTGCCCGTCCTACTACCATCACCACCCTGACTACCCACCTACATCACCTGTCTGCCTGTCCTACCATCCACCATCACCACCCTGACTACCCACCATCATCACCTGTCTGCCCGTCCTACTATCATCCATCACCACCCTGACTACCCACCTACATCACCTGTCTGCCCGTCCTACTACCATCTCACCACCCTGACTACCCACCTACATCACCTGTCTGCCCTTCATACTACTGTCCATCATGACCCGTCTGCCTGTCCTACTTCCCACCATCATCACACGTCTGCCCGTCCTACTACCATCCATCATCACCTGTCTGCCCATCCTACTACCCACCATCATCACCTGTCTGCCCATCCTACTACCATCCATCATCACCCTGACTACCCACCTACATCACCTGTCTGCCTATCCTACTATCCACCATCATCACCTGTCTGCCTGTTCTACTACCCACCATCATCACCCCAACTAACCACCATCATCACCTGTCTGCCCATCCTACTACCCACCATCATGACCTGTCTGCCCATCCTGCTACCGACTATCTTCACCTGTCTGCCCATCCTATTACCATCCATCATCACCTGTCTGCCTGTCCTACTACTGTACATAAACTGTCTGCCCGTCCTACTACCCACCATCATCACCTGTCTGCCCGTCCTACTACCCACCATCATCACCTGTCTTCCCGTCCTACTACCCACCATCATCACCTGTCTGCCCATCCTACTACCCACCATCCTTACCTGTCTGCCCGTCCTACTACCAACCATCATCACCTAGGGTTCCACTTTTTCTTGAAGCCAAACCGCAACACTTTAGCGGCTCACAGTAAATTTCTTTTGTTTTAGTATGCACTATAGGATTGTAACAGACCGGGGGACACCTTTGGGCACTCCAAAGAGAATATTAATGCAGCGCACATAGTGCCCCCTCATCCTCCTGTCAAGCCCTGTTCTGAGCCACATTTCTGTCTGAATAATTTGTCTGGGTTTCAGGTGGACTGAAATCCGCACACATGATTGGAAACCCGGACTGTCCGGGTGAATCCAGGACAGGTGGCAACCCTATAATCACCTGTCTGCCCGTCCTACTACCCACCATCATCACCTGTCTGCCTGTCCAACTGTAGGTGGGCAGTAGAGTAACCCCCTGTGTACATACATAACCCTGCCTGCCCTCCATACACACCTCCATCATCCTGCCTATCTGTCTTCCTGTATATCTCCATCATCCTGGCTCTCTGTCTTCCTGTATATCTCAGTTATTCTGCCTCTCCTGCCCTGCTGTACACCTGCTTGTTCTACTGCACACCTGCACCACGCTTGTTCTATCTTCCTTTCCTACTGCATGCTTGCATCACCTTGCCTGTCTGTTCTGCTGCACTCATCCATCGTTCTGCCTACCTGCCCCACTGCACATCTCTATTGCCCCTAATGTCTGTCCTACCACACACCTCCATCATCCTGCTTACCTTTCATGCTACACACCTCCATCATTTTGCTTCCTCGTTGTGTTGAACAGCCCCACTGTCCTGCTGTGCACCCCATGTTCTTGCCTTTTTGTCTTGCTGCATAATGTCACTGTCCCAAGGGCTTGTTTGACCTTCTGCACATCTCCATCACACCTCATCTTCCTGCCTTCATCTGCTGTTGCATCCCTTTACTTCCTGCCCCTTGTATTTTTGCACACATCAACTATATGCCTTCTTGTCCAGTTGCACATTTCCCTTTTTTTTACATTATTTATTTTATTTTAATGAGAAAAAAAACAGCTTTTACACAGACAGGCATAAAACAAGCAATTTATGTATATATAAGATATAGAAAGACTCCTAATCCCCCTCCACTAGAGCATGGCCATACTCCCTGGAACAGGTAAAAAGAGACCAATCAGACCATTTTTTGTTAAATTTCTCCTCTTTGCCTTGCATACTTGTAGTAATATTTTCCATGGCATATATGTCAGCTATTTTAGTAAGCCACAGCGAGATTGAGGGAGGTGATTCCTGCCTCCATAGGGCCGGAATGCAGGCCTTAGCATTCAAAAGGTAGGCCACCATTGAGTTTTTAGATTTACGCTTTGAGAAATCTGAGAGGTGGAGAAAATATCTGGCTGGGTCTAATCCCAAATCAAGTTCAGTGAGCTGTTTTATAATATATCTCACTTTCGACCAGAACCTTTCCAATTTCGGGCAGGACCAGAAAATATGCAGCAAGGTGCTCTCTGCCTCTCTGCAGGTCCAGCAGATGTTCGTCACATCGGGGTAGATTTTCTGTAAGAGAGATGGGACCTTGTACCACCGTGTAAGTATCTTAAAGCTCAATTCTTGGTATTTACTAGCTACTGAGGAATAATGAGCAAAATAAAGAATATGGTCCTGCTGCTCATCAGAAAATGTGATATCCAAGTCTCTTTCCCATTTCTGAAGAAATCTGGGGACGTGTCCCTCGTGAGGATGTATTAGCACTTCATAGGCCACAAATACCCTGTGGGCATAAATTTTCTAATGGTGAATAAGTACTGTTTGACCACCCCTCGCGCCGAAGACAGCTAAGGAAGTGGGTAAGTTGTTGCCACGGGTCTAATGGATTAAACATCGACTGTATTTCAGTTCTTGTCTTCAACCTGGAGTCTACAAGGTAGTTGCAGAGACGGAATTTACCTTGCTCAAAAATTTGTTTAAAGCGGCTACCAGTATAGCCAGGGGAGAATGCTGGATTTCCCAATACTGGGTAAAGCCCTGTGATTTCCCCGTCTGACTTGGAGAAAACACGAGTCTGTTGGACTAATCGGAGGGTTGCTCCTATAAGGGGATTGTCACGTACCTGGTGGGTTGTGAGCCTGAAGTGCAGAGAAGGACCTCCCTTACTGCTCCCACTCCTGTTCCTCTGGAATGGAGACAGAAGGCCAGGAGTGAGGAGTGGTATGGGTGCCTGGCAGGATCGACAGTCACCGGAAGTTCAGGAATGGTGACACCCTCTGGGTCCAGAAGCTGAAGAGGTCGCTGAATCGCAGAGAGGTCCCGGAGTCACAGCAGATAAGGAAGCAGGTAGGTAAGCAGGTAAGTAAGCAGGACTGGAACCAGGAACAAGCAGCAGGTAGTAGCCTGGAACGCTGGACTGGAACCTGGAACAAGCAGCAGATAGTAGCCTGGAACACTGGACTGGAACCTGGAACAAGGCAGCAGGTAGTAGACTGGAACGCTGGACTGGAACCAGGAACAAGGCAGCAGGTAGTAGACTGGAACGCTGGACTGGAACCAGGAACAAGGCAGCAGGTAGTAGACTGGAACGCTGGACTGGAACCAGGAACAAGGCAGCAGGTAGTAGACTGGAACGCTGGACTGGAACCAGGAACAAGGCAGCAGGTAGTAGACTGGAACGCTGGATGCCGGTGTCAGACTGAAGGGTGGTCAAACAAGCCAGAGGTCGGTATCGGTCGATCAGCAGAGGTACCCGGAACAATACAGAGGGATGGTCAGGCAAGCCAAGAGGGTCTGGTGCAGGCGGATAACAGGATGGTCTAACAGGAAGCCGGGTCAGATAGCAGAGTACACAGGTCAGATCAGGTTAAGGCACACGGAACGCTGTAGAGCAGACAGCGGGGATGGAGTGTGACAGGCGGGTTTAAATAGCCCGCCTGGCACTAGCGGGAGTGCGCGCGCGCGTGCCCGTGCGTGACAGCACCCGTGAACGAGTGCGCATGCGCAGTGGAACCCGCGGCCGTGTCCCCCTGCGTCTGGATCGCTGATTATTGGCAGGATCTTCATGACAGGGATGATGCTGTAGGTTTCCAAGAGTTCTTGGGCGTAACCACGGCAGACATTGTAGTGGGATCCCCGTACTAAATTGTTCAATCGATACCCACTTTTTATGTCCCTCGTCTCTGCACCATGCTAATACCCTGGCGAGATGGACTGCCCGAAAAGGGGCTAGGAAGGCCATGCCTCCGTGGGTCTTAGCCATGGCCAAAAAGATGTGAGACAGGCGTGGATGCCTTTTCACCCAAACAAATCTGATAAAGACAATGCGCACTGACTTCAAAAAGGAGGTCGGGACGGCTATTGGCAAAGTCTGAAAAAGATAAAGTAACCTTGGCATAATATTAATTTTAAGAATGGCGTTTCGACCCATCCATGGGTAGGAGCCCTTGTTCCATCTTTCTATGTCAGAAACAAGGGAACGCAGCATTGGAAAGTTAGCTGAGAATATTTTATCCATAGAGGAAGTCAATTTGACACCTAGATATGTCAGATGAGAAGATGCCCAAGGAAAAGAAAGCGAAGATGGAAGAACCCGAACTCTTGTAGGGGCCAGCGTGATGTTAAGCAATTCAGATTTGTGGCTATTGATTTTAAAATTCGAAAGGGTACTATACCGATTGAACTCGAGTAATAGGTTTGGCAACGTAGTTTCTGGGGACGTAATGAAAAACAACATGTCGTCCACAAAGGCTGCAATTTTATGATCCACCTTGGCAATTGAAATACCCTGGATATCTGTACTTCCTCGTACGAATCGTAAAAATGGCTCCAGAGTCAAGATAAAAATAAGCAGAGACAAAGGACAGCCTTGTCTAGTGCCATTGGTCAGATTAAAGTACATGGAATTTTCCTTGTTGATTCTGACATCTGCAGATGGGGCAGAGTATATTGCTCCTATCCATTTGTTAAAGGCCTTCCCACCTCCCAATATGTATAAGCGTCTCCATCTGAAAAGTCCAATCCACCCTGTCGAAAGCCTTCTCTGCTTCAGAGGAGAGCATACATAGCTGTATTTTTACCAGAATGAGCCAGATGCATGATGTCGAGAGCTCTGGTAGTGTTATCCATCACCTCCTTGGTAGGCATAAACCCGGCTTGATCAGGGTGGATGACATTCTGGAGGTGAGGTTGAAGTCTTGACGCCGAAATAGGTGTAAGAATCTTCAAATCCACATTTAGCAAAGAGGTCGGTAATTCATGCACTGGGCATGGTCCTTACCTTCCATAGAATTCAGTGTGATATATGCCCTAAGCGTGTCCTTCTGTAACGGCTGGTCCGCCAGGATGGAATGAATCACTTGTATGAATCTAGGTGCTTAAATTAAGGTGAATGCCTTATAGTAAGCTACTGTATAACCGTCTGGGCTAGGCGCCTTATGCGGTTTGAGTAACTTGATAGCCATCAGGTACTTCTCGGTTGAGATGGGAGCATTCATTGATTCGTGCGCCTCCTCGGGTTTCGATGGAAGACCCGAAGAGGATAAATATTCCTGAATCAACTGTTGCTTTTCCACAGACTGATCAGTAGATAAAAGGGCCGATAAATTATAAAGGGAAGAGTAATATTCTCAGAAAACTTCAGCTATCTCACAGGACATATTACAGCGTTTCCCTCTACTTGTGTCAATATGTGGGATGTAACTTCTACGAGAGGTTTCCCTGAGCGAGTGGGCCAGTAGTTTACCTAATTTATTTCCATATTCATAATACCCATTTCTGACCCTGTGCAACTGTGTCTTAGTGTCGTGCATGAGCAAAGAGGCCAAGTTTTCTCACTGAGCCCTAAGGTCTGCTGCTACAGTAAGAGAGAGAGATTTTTTATGCATAGATTCTAAGTTTGATACCAGATTTAACTGATTTTGAAGTGTGGCTTGCCTATTTTTCCACAGTTCTATCACCGTTTGAATCAGCAGACCTCGCATGACACATTTATGGGTTTCCCATAATGTCAACTGGGAAATATCCTCCGAAAGTTCCAGCCAGAGCCAGGGAGAGTCAATTTCGCAGTGGGCCTTCCTGGGTCAATGATTCATTGATTTTTCACGTCGAAGGTCTAGTTCCGGGGATACCCAAACGTAGATCTATTACGGTCGGAGCATGGTCCGATAAAGTCTGTATACCAAATGATGATCTTACTACATCTGGTAGAAGGGACTGGGAGACCATTACGTAGTCAATTAAAGAGTAGATGGGGGAATGAAAAAAAAGTATAGTCGCGGTCCATTGAATGATGGACCCGCCAGATGTCTACCAATTGTGTAGATTGAAGAGCGTTTTTCACTCGTCTAAGACAAGAATATGAGTGAGTGGATGACCTGGAAGTGTCTAACAGTGTGTCAAGGGCTATGTTAAGATCTCCTCCTATAATCAATCCCCCCCATAAAGCCCTGTAAGACATTGAGAGTTTCATCTAGACAGCTCAACTGCTGTTGCACATTTTAACTTCCTGTCTTCTTTTCCTGCTACATGGATCCATCATCCTGCATCTATTCATCATCCTGCTTACATTTCCTACTGCACCGATCTGTGGTCCTCTCCCATCTTGTCCTGTTGCCCCCCCCCCCGCCCCTCTCGGCTTTCTTCTCTTATTGCACCCTTTTGTATCCCTGCTTTTTTGTTCTTTTGTACTTATCTGTCATATTGTCTTTTTTTTATCCTGCTGTATCTGTCATCCTGCTACACTCCTTCATCATTCTACCTTCTTGACTGCTTAACCCCTCAGTCATCCTACTTTCTTGTCCTGCTGCATCCCTCCG
This sequence comes from Lithobates septentrionalis, assembly GCA_037952835.1. NCBI lineage: Eukaryota > Metazoa > Chordata > Amphibia > Anura > Ranidae > Lithobates > Lithobates septentrionalis. Next base: position 1,848,890 of record JBBDGP010001110.1, on the reverse strand, counting down.
TTGTCCCGCCTACTTGTCCTGTTTCACCCATCAATCTGCTTGCCTGTCTTACACCACACATACACAAGCTTTGCTTTTTCCTACTCCACACCTGTATCACCCTGCCTGCCTGTCCTACTTTTTTTTTATAAATCACCCTGCCTGCCTGTCCCATTTTAATTCTAAATCACCCTGCCTGCCTGTCCTACTTTATTCTGAAATCACCCTGACTGCCTGTCCTACTGCACTCTTACATCACTCTGCCTGTCCTATTGTACTTCAACTTTTCAGCTTGTTCCTACTGCACTTCTACATCATTCTGCCTGCCTGTCCTACTCCACTTCTACATCATCCTACCTGTCCTACTCCACTTCTACATCATCCTACCTGTCCTACTCCACTTCTACATTGTCCTACCTGTCCTACACCCCTTCTACACTGTCCTACGTGTCCTACTCTACTTCTACATTACCCTACCTGTCCTACTCCACTTCTACATCATCCTACCTGTCCTACTCCACTTCTACATCACCCTACTTGTCCTACTTCACTTCTACATTACCCTGCCTGTCCTACTCCACATTTACATGACCCTACCTGACTGCCCTACCTTACACTTGCATCAACATACCTGCTTATTTTACTGACCTACTACATCAACCTGCTTGCTTGTCTACTCCACTCCTACTGCTACTGTAACCCTAAATTGTCCTTCCTGTGTGCTTATCCTGCTGCACCCTTTCTTCATCTAGCTTTCTTAACCTGTTGCACCCCTCCATCATCCTTCCTTCTTGCCTGCCTTGCTGCACCCCTCTGTTGTTCTTCCTGTTTTCCTTTACTGCTGCCCTCCTCCCTCATACTGCCTGCATGCCCATCCGCTGCACCACTTCATAACCCTACCTGCTTGCCTGCCCTCATGTATAGCTGCATTACCTAGCCTGCTGCACATCTTCATTGTTCTGCCTGTCTGAAAACATGTGGGTCCATGAAGCCTACACGCCAGCCTTTTTCGGTAACCCAACATCATACATAGTCACCCCTTGCTTTGGGTCTAGCATAGCCAGCTTCAGGACAAAAGACATTTTCTGAGTCTTTGAATAAAAGTCAGAAGAAACTGGAAGAGGGTCATGATTTGAACTCCATGTTGTATCCTTTCTTGCGATGTTCCAGGACAGAGTTATAGGGGGTCTGTCTTGCACTGCATTCAAAAAATCTTTAACAATGGCATGTTATTTTGGAGTGTGGCTACCTTTCTTTTTTCTACTAGTGAATTTGAGTCGGAGAACGAATCACTGGTGAGCCAGCACCCAGCTCCTGAAGAAGCACAGTTGTAAATATCCATTGTGTTATGCAGCATGGTTGACCTTATGGAACCATTCCTAGGATATTTTTTACATAGTTGGTTTTTGGCTGAAGTGGTGTTAGTAAGAGCTTTTTCCTAAATCCTCACGTTTTAAAATTCTTGTAGGCTTGAGGAGAAAAGGATGTTTGATCTTCAACTTCTTTGTAAAAAAACAAAAAAAAAAATAAAATGTTGTCTTGTCCAAAGTTCTTTAAAAATATTAAATCCTGGACCAAACAAATGTCTGCTCAAATAGAAACAACACAATTAGGCTGATTTATTAAAGGAGTTGATAATGTTCACTCTAAAAAGATTGAAGATTCACTTTGATTATCTAATCACTGGAAAAACACATTTGTGTTTTTTTTTTCATCTGCACATGATTGAATAATTGAAATAAATCGCCTTTTCTTGAGTGAACATTCTCAACTCATTTAGCAAATCATCAGCAATCTGCCTTCAACCAGAAAGCTGACTCAACTGAATGTATGAAACAGCTGAAAGAGCTGTATGCTAAACTAAGTACAGGCGGTCCCCTAGTTACAAACATTCGACTTACAAACAATTCCTACTTACAAAGGGAGGGAGACAACAGGAAGTGAGAGGAAATCTACCCCATAGGAAGGGAAATTCACTCCTGTAAGGGTCATTATGAGAAAAAGGTACCTCCACTCAGGCCCAGACTGGGACAAGAAATAGGCCCAGGCATTTTAAACTGGGCAGCCCAACCCCTGGGGGGAGTAGGTCGGAGATGTGGGGCGGGCGTTCGCAGAGGTGGTTGGTGACCAGATATTCACCCCGATACAGCAAGGAGACATCCCCAGACCAGCAAAGAGACGGCCCCAGACCAGCAAAGAGACGGCCCTAGACCAGTAAATAGAGAGCCCCAGACCAGTAAATAGAGAGCCCCAGACCGGTAACTAGAGAGCCCCATACCTGTACATAGAGATCCCCATACCTGTAAATAGAGAGCCCCATACCTGTAAAGAGAAAGCCACCCCATACCTGTAAAGACACAGCCACCCCATACCTGTAAAGAGACAGCCGCCCTATACCTGTAAATTGACAGCCGCCCTATACCTGTAAATTGACAGCCAGCCCCATACCTGTAAATTGACAGCCAGCCCCATACCTGTAAATTGACAGCCAGCCCCATACCTGTAAATTGACAGACAGCTGCCCCATACCTGTAAAGAGACAGCTGCCCCATACCTGTAAAGAGACAGCTGCCCCATACCTGTAAAGAGACAGCCGCCCAATACCTGTAAAGAGACAGCCGCCCCATATCTGTAAAGAGACAGCTGCCCCATACCTGTAAATTGACAGCCAGCCCCGAACCTGTAAAGAGACAGACGCCCCATACTTGTAAAGCGACAGCAGCCCCATACCTGTAAAGAGACAGCCTCAATCCACTTTCCCCGCCACTACAGAGCGGGACTTTGGATGTTGCACTGGAACATATTAGGGTTTTTTCAATGCACTCACCCTCCTCCCTGTGCAGCCATCATAGTGTCCCGGCCGGTGTTAGGAGAGAGGCCGCTGTCTCCTTGAGTGTAGCTATACCTCCAGCGCGGCCGGCACGCGAGGTGTCTGTCACCTGCAGGCGCTTCCTGCATGTCACAGGAGCTTTCTCTCCTGCCTAATTCTGCACCTCGTAAGTGTGCTGATGCCGGCCCTGCTTTAGGAATGCTCATAAAGCGAGAGGTGAGCGGCGGGAGCGGTCTGTGTTAATCCCGTCCAGTCTGCGGTCGCCGCTTACCACCCGCTGTGTGGCCCAGTCATCAAGAGGCTGCTCTTCCTAAAACATGCAGCCCAGGGACGGCGGCCCACCAGGCAAACGCCCGGGGTCCCCTATGGCCGGTCTGGGCCTGCTTCCACTGATGCTTTATCACAAATCACTGGAAAAGCACATTTGTGTTTTTTTTATCTGCACATGATTGAATAATTGAAATAAATCTCCTTTTCTTGAGTGAACATTCTCAACTCATTTAGCAAATCATCATCAATCTGCCTTCAACCAGAAAGCTGACTCAACTGAATGTATGAAACAGCTGAAAGAGCTGTATGCTAAACTAAGTACAGGCGGTCCCCTAGTTACAAACATTCAACTTACAAAGAATTCCTACTTACGAGCGGAGAGAGACAACAGGAAGTGAGAGGAAATCTACCCCATAGGAAGGGAAATTCACTCCTGTAAGGGTCATTATGAGAAAAAGGTACCTCCACTCAGGCCCGGACTGGGACAAGAAATAGGCCCGGGCATTTTAAACTGGGAAGCCCAACCCCTGGGGGGAGTAGGTCGGAGGTGTGGGGCGGGCGTTCGCAGGGGTGGTTGGTGACCAGATATTCATCCCGAGAGACATCCCGATACAGCAAGGAGACATCCCCAGACCAGCAAAGAGACGGCCCTAGACCAGCAAAGAGACGGCCCTAGACCAGCAAAGAGACGGCCCCAGACCAGTAAATAGAGAGCCCAAGACCAGTAAATAGAGAGCCCCATACCTGTACATAGAAAGCCCCATACCTGTAAATAGAGAGCCCCCCTTTTAGGAGGGCCCTGATCCTGATACTTTTGATAATTTTTTTTGTTTCTTTTGACCTTTGTCCTTGATGATCAGAGCCTGAGATTCTTCATCTTCTGATTAAAGAAATTAATGCCGCGTACACACGAGCGGACTTTATGGCAGACTTTGCTCGGCGGACTTTATGCCGGACTTTATGATAGACTTTCCGAATGAACGGACTTGCCTACACACAATCCACCAAAGTCCGTCAAATTCGTACGTGATGACGTACGACCGGACTAAAACAAGGAAGTTCATAGCCAGTAGCCAATAGCTGCCCTAGCGTGGCTTTTTGTCCATCGAACTAGCATACAGACGAGCGGACTTTTCGACCGGACTCGAGTTTGACGGATAGATTTAAAACATGTTTCAAATCTAAGTCCGTCCAACTTTTGAGCAAACAAAGTCCGCTGGAGCCCACACACGATCGAATTGTCTGACGAAATCCCGTCTGCCGGGCAAAGTCTGCCGTAAAGTCCGCTCGTGTGTACACGGCATTAGAGTACTTTTTTGCTTGAAGGACCACTTCATAGCTTAAATAGTATTTTTGCTTTCATTCACCTAATGCAGGGGTGTCCAAACTTATTTCAAAGAGGGCCAGATTTGATGAAGTGAACATGTGTGAGGGCTGACCATTTTGACTGACATTCTTTGAAACATTAAAATTTGGTCTAAGTCTGTTCATCCGAGCACTAATGCCGCGTACACACGAGCGGACATTACGGCGGACTTTGCCCGGCGGACTGGATTTCGTCGGACAATTCGATGTGTGTGGGCTCCAGCGGACTTTGTTTTCTCAAAAGTTCGACGGAATTAGATTTGAAACTTGCTTTAAATTTATCCGACGGACTCTGCTTTCTAGCGGACAAACCGATCGTCTGTGTGCTAGTCCGACGAACTCAAACTGACGCATGCTCTGAAGCAATTACAAGACGGAAGCGCTCGGTCTGGTAAAACTAGCCTTCGTCTTGAAGCTAGCACATTCCTCTTCTGTCGTCTTTTAATACAGCCTTTTTTTAGGATTGATAATGCGAGAGTAATGAAGTTGTTTTTCTGCTTTATATTCACACAGAGTTCTCACAAACTTCTTTCTTCATGATTTATCCTCCTGCCATGACTAATATAATATTTTGTAACAGCCAGATCTCCATAACTTTTAAATTTTAAAATAGATAATTTTTTTTTTTTTTTTTATTTCCGCACTTTAGCTATTTTACAATGTGTGTTAAATGTTAACCACATTTTTGGTGTGTATTTTCAAGTTACCACAATTAACATTCATATTTTGTGTTGTTTTAAAGAACCTTAATGAGGTTGTTGTCCCTTGTTCATTAGACATAGGGGGGTGTATTTAACAAAGGCAAAATCATTTTTCACTCCAATTGCTAATTATACATATAATTCCACATAAAGAGCATTCTGAAGTGTGTTCGCTGTGTATCCGAGGGGCACATGCAAGGAAGCCCAAACCAAAACAATTAATTTTTATTTTACATGATTTTCGGCAAAAATCAGCAGAGCTTCCCCCGAGCTTGTTTTTGACAAAAGGCTTAAATCATTTAAGAATATCAAGTGAAACGTTCACTTGGGAAATTGCACACCAAGTGCACTTGTTGGAAGTGCAGTCGCTGAAAAACTGAGGGGAAGAGCTTAAATTCGGGGAAGCTCTGCTGATTTATTCCTAAAATCATGTAAAATCAAAATAAATTCTTTTTATTTGACAAAAACACACATAGGGGTTGATTTCATAAAGGTAAAAAGCCTGTGCATTTTGGAAATTGCATTTGCCCTCTGCAAGAGCAGTTGCTCCCAAGCTTTATTAAATGTGAAGCAGCTCTGCTGACTTCCATCATCCAATCATGTGCAAGCAAAAATGTTTTTTTTTTTCTTTTACTTGCACAGGATTGGGTACTCTTTGCAAAGTCAAGCTTTTAAATAATTTCTGATGCTCTGGAGCAATTGCACTTGCAGAGGGCAACTGCCCTCTGCAAAGTGCACAGACTATTTGCTTTTCTCAAATCAACCCCATAGTCTTTTCGACCTGTACCTGCCGACTCCCAAACAAAATGGCGTTTTTGAATCAAAAGACATAGGCAAGAATGTAAGGTAAACCAAAAAGTATTTATTTGATAAACAAAAAAATTAGTAAGGCAACACTGGACACACTTTTAGAATCTGGGAAGCCTTTCGTCCCCCAGGACACACATCAAGTTTGAGGACAAGAAAATAGGTATCTTGCGACTATAGGGAGCACAGGGAGCACAGTCAGAACAGACAGAAACCAGGCAATCACTTTCGACTCTTCCGTGTAGCCTTCCCTCCACGCTTCTCTGCAGCCTTCCCTCCACGCTTCTCTGCAGCCTTCCTCGGAGGTTGTGCCTCTGGTGGTGTACTTGGGGCAGGAGGAGGAGGAGGAGGAGGAGGAGGAGTAGGAGTGCCTTCATCTGCTATATATGTGTTAGCAGTAAGCTCCCCTCTCAAGCCCTTCTGGTAAGCCTGGAAAAATAGACCCTCACAGAGGAGGCGTTGGCCCTTTTCCAACTCCTGTAATCTGCTGGCTATATAGGTGCCATACGCCTCCTCTGCATTGGGAGGTTTACTCAGGATCAGGCTTGCTTCCCGTATGAGGTCTAGGGATTCCTGCTCTGTTGCAGTCATCCTCCTGGGCCTTTTCTGTATAATGCGGAGGGGAGGCACCTGGCACTCCGTGCGGCTTCTACTTGGCCCAGCCACAGCTTCCTCCTCTCTCCCACTGGGCAAGGCCTCCTCCTCTCTCTCACTGGGCAAGGCCTCCTCCTGGCTGAGGTCATCCTGGGTAAAAAAAAGGGACATAGTTGTAATTTTCTGTTATGCAATCACACACAATTTTCAGCTCATAACTTTCAAAGATAATTACACAAAATAGTAAAGGCTATCTATTTGACCACACCATTATTTCAGATGATCAACAAGATCTGAAGTTACGTATATATTTGGCCACTACTGTCTAGTGATATGTCTACATATTACTCTTTGTGCAGAAGTGATTTTTGATGAAGCACTTTCAAAATGAACACCTTAACATCATTAATAACATTTACACAATCCCAAAATCTTCAAAAAAAAGTATACCTGGCTGAAGCTGGGCGCATCCACTTCATCTATGGTGAAAAGGCCCAGTTCATCCTGGGACTCCTCAGCTGGGGTGGAGGTGGATGGAAGGCTGGAGGGAAGAGTGGGGGGAAGGGTGGGGGGAAGGGTGGGGGGAAGGGTGGAAAGGGATTGCCTGGCTTCGGTCTGCTCATCCAGGAATCGCAGTTTGTGGTAATACCACAACTTGGGTACATAAACTTGGTCAGCTGCTGCCCCGGATCTCAGCGACTCCTGGATTTTTCTGTGTTCCCGCTTGTACATATTACGCAAGATACCTATTTTCCTGTCCACAAACTTGAGGTCTGCCTGGGGGAGTCGAGTCTTCACAAACTCTAAAAGTGTGCCCAGTGTTGCCTTCCTAACATCACGATTATAATATTGGGGGTGTTTGACCTCCCAGAGGTTTTTCTTCTGCTCATATAGATCAATGAAATGGATCAAAAACTCTTCCTCTTTAAAGGGATTCATTATTTCTGCAAGACAAGACACAAGATCAAAACTTAAATGTCAGTCCCAAATCTCAGGATTAGTTTGTGTTGTAATCTAGGGGACACACACGGGGACACACACAAACACACACACACACACACACACACTCTTTAATCTTACCTTCGTTTGTGCCGCTCGCTACTTCCGCACGGACATACGTTGGCCATCGTACTAGCTTTATATACACTGCGCATGTGTCATGCTCCGCCTGCGCCGCCCGCCCCTGACGTTCGTGAGTACGATTTGGCCCCGCCCCTTCACTCTTCGTTGCGCAGTGGGAGTAGATAGCAAAAGATGGCGGAGCGATTAAGTGGAAGTAGCGCGGAGGAAAGCCCGGAGCCCCAAACATCCACATCCCGGAGGAGATATAAGGCCACCAACATGGCTTTTGAAGAGATGGTGGAGATGGTGTCCATATTAAGAAGGGAGGACTACGATGGCAAAAAAGGACCGTACACACGACCCAATATGAGGAAGGACAAAATAATGTCGTCAGTTGTCACCGCTCTGGAAGATAAATTTGGTACAAAACGTTCGAAAGAACAATTGCGGAAGCGGTGGTCTGACATAAAAAGTCGGGAGCCAGAACAATATTGGCGAATCAAGAAGCTGCTGAAAAAAAGTAAGTACTTGTGTTTTACTATTGAGATACAGAACTTGCATGCTGATCCTTATTTTTGGCGGTTTTTCTGCATCGTTCGTAAATACCGTTCTTTGGAATAGATCGGATACTTTAGAAAGTGACGTTATTTTTTCGCCAAATACGATGGGACAGGGTTGGACATACATTTATGGCTTGATAATTTGGCGAATTCCCACAATGAGTTGATGTGGTGTAGATGTGTTTGAAAATATAATGCTTCATCAAAAATGATTCAGTGTAATGTAGGGACAGGACACAGCAGCTGTTTCCACATCTGGACTCACGAGCACTATAGTTAGTGGGAATGATTTAGCAGTCCCACTATTGTTCTTCGATTTTATTTTTTGAAATATTGAATTGGAATATTATTCCGTACGTTTTTTGGCTCTGCGTAACTTCTGCATACTTTCAGCTATTAAAACCATTCAACTATTAAAATGTTCGTCTCTTTGAGCTGATGTGTGGTCATTTTCAACTTTTTTAATACCATGTACGGTATACTTTATTAACTAATCATTTTTTTTTCTCATTTTTAAACATTGAATTCAATGGGAGCATGCTTGAAATCCTCCAATTCTTCTTCCGCTCCCAAAAGTTTCAGCTCCTTCATACTTTCACCTAGAGACACCAAACAAACTTTACAATGTTCACTAAATATTCATCTATCTGGCTATATCTTTTCAGTTTGATATTTTACAATTTTTTGGAGAAAAAGCTTTTTGTTTAGAGGTCATTTCGTGTAATTTTAGACATTAATCAGAGTGTACTGTGTTTGTTTTGTTGCCATGGTTACCAAAGCTTCTGTTATACACAGGGGGGGAGGTGGCCGGAGCATCTCAGCTCTGATTACAGAGCCCGGGGGGGGGGACAGACACACCATGTACTGATTTATAATAGAGGAATATGATGGGGCATTCCCCTTCATCCTGAAAAATCTTGGGTGGTGAGAGCAACCAAAAATGGGATTGCACACACAAAACATGTACATTGCTCTCCCATGATAGGAGATAGCACATGTTGACTTGACCCTTTAGTAAAGCTCAATTTTGAGCATCTTATAAATGACCAATTTCTGCAAGGGTGACATTACATGCACCGTTCTCGAAATATTGAACTTTGTAAGTTAATGTATTGTAAGTTTTGTTTATAAAAACACTGTTGTGTATGTAAATGTTTTGAGATAAAGGTCTATATATTTTTGAAAAAATGGCTTGAATAATTTTGTAAAAGATAATTTTTTTACACAACGTAAAATATTTTTTGACAAAATAAAAAAAAAAAAAAACACAAAAATATGATAAAAAATGCACCTTTCAATGTGCACCAAGTAAAATGTTTTACCCTATACAATGTGTGTGGCTGTTTCTTGAAGTCAACATTTGGGGTTTGTTTTTGTGGGCCTGATTAACTAAAGCTAAATGCACTTGACACTACTACAAGTGCACTAGGAGACAGACATAACTTAAAGGTAAACAACAATAAAAACAAGATATTTAGATAAACAAATTTTCTTTTTTATTTTTGTTAAAAAATTAGAGATGTTGCTGAATAGCAATGGCCCCCCGACCATTAAAATAATTCACATAACGATCACGCACTTGACGTGCGGGTCGGGGGGCCAAGCCAATACGGCCAATTTCTAGGCCTGTCAAAGTGCTACTAGCCTCTTCCAGTCTGGGCTCAGGCCCAACAGAGGATAGATATGTCACTGAATGTCTCCTTAAAAAGTTATGCAAGATGCAGCAAGCAAGGATGACGTGGTTGATTTTATAGTCCGCCAAATTAATAGCCGTAAGGAAGATACGGAACCGGCTGGCCAGAATACCAAAGGCATTCTCCACAACCCTTCTTGCTCTGGCCAGCCGGTAATTAAATACCCTCCTCTCAGGGGTGAGTGTCCTTTGGGGGAACGGCCTCATCAAGTTCTCACAGAGAGCAAATGCTTCATCAGCAATAAAAACTGAGGGGAGTCCATCCACATTATCGTCATCAGGTGGCAATTCCAGGCCACCGGTCTGGAGACGATAGCACAGCTCGGTCTGTGCAAAGACTCCTCCATCAGACATCCGGCCGTTCTTCCCCACATCCACAAAAATAAACTCCAAATGTGCCGAGACCACCGCCATCAAAACTACACTATGGAACCCCTTGTAGTTAAAGAAATATGACCCCGAATGCGGTGGTGGCACAATCCGGACGTGCTTCCCGTCAATCGCCCCTACACAGTTGGGAAAGTCCCAACGGTCAGCGAACTGGGAGGCCACAGTCTGCCATTCCTGTGGACTTGTAGGAAACTGTGGAGTGCAAAAAAAATAAGATAAGGACTTTAATAACAAAAATTGTATATCAGATTACACCAAAACATTAGTAAACAACAGCAGCCAAATATTATGAATATGTGTGTTTGTAATAGAAATTTATTAAAACATAAGGCACACTTATAAGATTACTCACCCCCTATGATGGCCCATTGATACATTTGAATGTGGGGGGAGGGGCTCTAATTAGGTTAACAAACACACATGACTGGCTGAAACATTTGTGGGGTGGGGGAGGGGTTCTAATTAGGTTAACAAACACACATGACTGGCTGAAACATTTGTGGGGTGGGGGAGGGGTTCTAATTAAGTTAACAAACACACATGACTGGCTGAAACATTTGTGGGGTGGGGGAGGGGTTCTAATTAGGTTAACAAACACACATGACTGGCTGAAACATTTGTGGGGTGGGGGAGGGGTTCTAATTAGGTTAACAAACACACATGACTGGCTGAAACATTTGTGGGGTGGGGGAGGGGTTCTAATTAGGTTAACAAACACACATGACTGGCTGAAACATTTGTGGGGTGGGGGAGGGGTTCTAATTAAGTTAACAAACACACATGACTGGCTGAAACATTTGTGGGGTGGGGGAGGGGTTCTAATTAAGTTAACAAGCACACATGACTGGCTGAAACATTTGTGGGGTGGGGGAGGGGTTCTAATTAGGTTAACAAACACACATGACTGGCTGAAACATTTGTGGGGTGGGGGAGGGGTTCTAATTAAGTTAACAAACACACATGACTGGCTGAAACATTTGTGGGGTGGGGGAGGGGTTCTAATTAAGTTAACAAACACACATGACTGGCTGAAACATTTGTGGGGTGGGGGAGGGGTTCTAATTAAGTTAACAAACACACATGACTGGCTGAAACATTTGTGGGGTGGGGGAGGGGTTCTAATTAGGTTAACAAACACACATGACTGGCTGAAACATTTGTGGGGTGGGGGAGGGGTTCTAATTAGGTTAACAAACACACATGACTGGCTGAAACATTTGTGGGGTGGGGGAGGGGTTCTAATTAGGTTAACAAACACACATGACTGGCTGAAACATTTGTGGGGTGGGGGAGGGGTTCTAATTAGGTTAACAAACACACATGACTGGCTGAAACATTTGTGGGGTGGGGGAGGGGTTCTAATTAGGTTAACAAACACACATGACTGGCTGAAACATTTGTGGGGTGGGGGAGGGGTTCTAATTAGGTTAACAAACACACATGACTGGCTGAAACATTTGTGGGGTGGGGGAGGGACAAACAAGACAATGGAGCAGACAATATACATTGTTCAATGGACTATAGGCTAGAGATAAAAATGGACCCAGCATTGCATGGTGGGGAGGTTAATGAAAGAAATTATGCATGTATAGGGCAATAAATGATTAAAATAGGCATGCACGAAGATAAAGGGGACATTCACAGCAGATTGAAAGCATGGCAATTAGGTAAAGAGGACAGTTCTACAATACATCAAAAAACAGTTAATACATATCATGTAATGTTAAAGGATAAAACTTACCTTCATATATTCCTTCTGCAGGACCTGAATAATAGCAGAACAGGTCTCTGGGATTATGATCCCCAGAGCCTGGGGGGAGATGCCTGTCGAGAACTTTAAGTCCTGAAGACTTCTCCCTGTCGCCAAGTAACGTAAAGTGGCAACTAGCCTCTGCTCCGCACTAATGGCTTGCCTCATGCAGGTATCCTGCCTGCTGATATAGGGGGTCAGCATAGCCAAAAGACGCTCAAAGATGGGGTCCGTCATCCTGAGAAAATTCCTGAAATCCTCAGGATTATTCTCACGGAGCTCACGGAGCAAAGGCATATGACAGAACTGGTCACGCTGGCGCAACCAATTCTTGGTCCATGAACTCCTCCTCGCCCTGTTCATGGACTGGACTCGGGTCAAAGTATTAACCCCAACACCAAGTCCCCACACAGCACGAACTCGAGAACGAGTACGTCCACTCGACATGGCTTCAAAACGGTCGGCTGCTCAAACTAACAAACTTATAACAAACGCACTGAAGAACAGCAAGGCCTATGAAGAACGACCTGAAAATCAGGAACGAGCGGAGCAGAACGGCCTGCAAGGCAGGTTACGAACTGACCAACACGCACTGAAAAGCAGATACAAACCTCACAAGCACAAACTGAACCGCAGAAAACGAACGAAATAAGCTGAAGTGTGAAAAGCGCGAATCGTCTCTAACCAAACTTCTACTAACACGAGATAAACACGAGATTAGCAGAAGGAGCCCAAAGGGTGCCGGAGTGGGGCTTGGACTTCCTTTTTCTAGTCCCGTCGTACGTGCTATACGTCACCGCGTTCAAAACCAGCGGACTTTTGCAGTGACCGTGTGTGGCCAAGTCCGTCCGTTTTTAAGTCCGGCGCAAGGAGCAAACAAAGTCCGACGAAAAGTCCGCCGGGCAAAGTCCGCCGTAATGTCCGCTCGTGTGTACGCGGCATAATACACTGCCCAACAAGAATTCTCTTGCCTTTGTGACTGTGTGTGATGAACAGACGAGCTTGGGCGTGTTATTTGAATATATATATATCTTTTGTGGCCCCCAACGAATTCCGGAGCGCCACTCAGGACTAAGTATGAGCTTAGGCATGTTATTTGGATATACCATATTTATCGGCGTATAACACGCACAGGCGTATAACACACACCTTCACTTTAGGAGGGAAGTTTCAGGAAAAAAATTGAAATAAAGAACTGTGAAGCAAAATAAGGGTCAGTGCCCATCAATGCAGCCTAATCATTGCCCATCTGCAGCCTCAGCATTGCCATGAATGCAGCCTTACCATTGCAATCAATGCACCCTCACCATTGCCTTGAATGCAGCCTCACCATTGCCGTGGATGCAGCCATGGAAGTTTAGGACAGAATCAATGCCATGAAAGTTTTGGACAGAATCAATAAACTATGTACAATCACTCTGAGCTGTTTGCAGCTCAGACAAAAACTAAATTGACATTATAGCCCCATATTTTAGGAACAGGGGGCTACACATCATGTGACGTCCGGTCAGGATAACAGAACCACTTTGCCGACGTCATATTGCTATATGGCGGGTGGCAAGTGGTTAAAGTGGGAGTAAACTCCCATGTATGAATTTCACCTATAGGTAGGCCTATAACAGGGCTTACCTACAGGTACTGTAAATATCTCCTAAACGTGCACTGTTTAGGAGATATTTAGTGGACATGCAGCCAGTGACCTCACCGGGGCATGCGCTCTGAAGGAACGGCCACCCGGGCCATTCCTTCAGTCATTTCGGCTCCGGCCACTCACAAAGCCAGAGTCCGCGAACCCGAAAGGAAGACCGGGTGAAGATGGAAGCTCCTTCAGCTGTGACAATGCACTGCTGGAAGGCTTCGTTTTCAGAGAAGTTTCACGTAATGGGCTACTAGTATGCGACGCATACTAGCCCATTATGACCTGACCCTTCAGTTTAAAATAAGACAACCAGCAGTTTACTACAGCTTTAAAATGACATTGGAACCTGTTAATTGGAATGGAATCCCAGTTGTATCAAATTGATTGCATTACAATTATGTATGATTTTTGCCAAACAAAAACCACATTCACAGAATTTTGTTTGAGAATAGGTTATATAGCCAGCTTGAAGCAGAAGTAAATCTATTTTTTCCCAATACAGTTACAATCAAGGCATTCTGTCCACGATAACTGTTACAATTGTTTGTGCTCTCAACTGAACTGTCAAGCCATGAAATGGCTGGTGTCATAACTGTTCACAGGTTCAGCACAATGGTAACTGCAGTTCAAATAGAGGCCAAGATGGCAGTTTCCTTGACTAAAGGATAGCAGGGTTAAGTTCCGCTTGAACTGTTTCTCAAAACGGTTACATTCAAGGCTTGCCACGAATGATAACTGTCACAGTTGCTATTTTATCTCAGTTTAACTGCCAGGCCATCCAATGGCTGTTGATCAAACAGGCTAAGATGGCAGATTTCTTGGCTGTAAAGGACAGGAGGGTTTAGTTCCGCTTTAAAAGTAGTTATCTTTCTATTTCATCCCCATTCAGGCTTTGTGCGGTCCAAGACTTACGTTTTTTGGAGAGGTCATGGGAAAGTATCCAATGATGTTCTCCAAGAGGTAAGTGGTAATATGCTCTCTATATCAATGCTTCAAACTTATTCGATTAAATTTGACTCTAATCTGATAAAATATATTTAAACCCTCACCTTGTAAAACAGCCCATTCAGGTTTCCCTGGTTCACACTGCCGCGACAAGTCACGCACCATGAACAGCAATGTAACCTTTCTAATCGGTGAGACTCAAGTCGAAGAAAAAGGTTCCTGCACTACTTTTGGTGCGACTTCAACACTATTTGCGTTGACTTTTGTTAAAGAAGTTGTATGCAAGCTGCGATGAAGTCATGCAGAAATGTTGGATTCAAAGTCGCGGCAGTGTGAACTGGGGTAGATAAAGAAATGAAAAGCAAAATATTTATGTATACACATAAATACCTTTTTTTTCCCCGTTTTTATAATTGATAACATACCCTCTGAGTTGCTGGGTCCACGTGCTTGCTGATGCCATTTTGCTTGTATGCTGTTGGTTTATTATGGTACTTACTGGCTGATGGGTGACCTCTATTGGATGTTGGCTTTTTTTGGGACCATTTTACATTTATGACCCTTTGATATAATCAGATCTGGATGGTAGAAAAAGTTTTGTGCCCATATGCTGTGGTGGTCACCCTTATCCAAAGTGATTGTAAACTTGTAAAGTCTTGTTTTTTCTGTAAAGGTGAACTTGCCCTTTAACATTGACGATGACCATTGGTCCCCCATTTTTAAAATTTCTTGCATCAACTAAACCAGGGGTCTTAAAACTTTCTAAACAAAGGGCCAGTTTACTGTCCTTCAGACTTTAGGGACTGTGGCCATTGGGAGTATAAATTATTTTGGCGTCAGTGGGAGTAAAACAATGCATCTTTGGTATTAGGTGGAGGAATAGTGCCCTGTCATTGGTTTCAGTTGGAGGAATAGTGTCCCATCATTGGTGTCGGCGGGGGGAATAGTGTCTCTGTCTCATCATTGGTGTCGGCAGGAGGAATAGTGTCCGATCATTGGTGTCTGCAGGAGGAATAGTGTCCCATTATTGGTGTATGCGCGAGGAATAGTGTCCCATCATTGGTGTTGGCGGGAGGAATAGTGTCCCATCATTGGTGTCAGCAGGAGGAATAGTGTCCCATCATTGGTGTCTGCGGGAGGAATAGTGTCCCATCATTGGTGTCGGCGGGAGGAATAGTGCCGCATCATTGGTGTCGGCAGGAGGAATAGTGTCCCATCATTGGTGTCGGCGGGAGGAATAGTGCCGCATTATTGGTGTCGGCAGGAGGAATAGTGCCCCATCATTGGTGTTGGCAGCGCGGGAGGAATAGTACCCCATCATTGGTGTCGGCGGGAGGAATAGTGCCCCATCATTGGTGTCGGCAGGAGGAATAGTGCTCCATCATTGGTGTTGGTGGGAGGAATAGTGGAAGTTCCGGGTGAGAGGTAAGTTATGGGGAAGAAGAGAGAAGAAGCTGGAGCTGGAAGCAGAGAAGGGTGAAGAATGGATTATATAAAAGTCTGAGATTAAAGAGGAAGCAGTGGAGACATGTGGGGGTTGATCAGCCATCCATGGAGCAGGTTGGGATGATTATGAAAAGGGAACATGAACACATTTCTATACCCATGAATGCAAGTTATTAAAGTGGTTTTAGAGTCTAATCAATTTTTATGCTTTCCATGCATTAGGGGAAAAAATGTTTAGGTGACAGCCCCCCTTTACTTACCTGAGCCCTTTATTCGATCCAGCGCTGTGCATGTCTGCTTATCTTCTCTCCTCTCACTTCTGGGTGTTGCTGGCTTTGCTGAGGCACCGGGAGCCATTGGCTTACAGCGCTGTCAATCAAAGGCACTGACGAGTGAGCAGGGGGCGAGGCTGAGTCCTGCTGTCTTTGTCAATGGATGCATGGGAAAAGAAGGACAACTGGAGGAATTCACCTTCTGAATACATCAGTTTCAGTCCCCGATGGAACCAAATCGTTTTTGACCATACTTAGTTGTAAGGTCACACAAATCCAGGTTAGAGCAGATTTGGTGGAGGGGGAGCACATTGATTACTGGATTATAAGCACACATGGGGATTTAAAAAGAAGACACATTTGTGAAGAAAGTTGCAGTTATTTGGACTGCACATTATTTGGACTGCACATATTTAATATTAGAATATTTAAGGCTTTATTTGTTTAGTGTTTTTTTTTATATTGATACATTTGTGGTTTGAAGTCATAATTGTGTGGATATACGGTATATATTTGAAGCGCTTACCCCCGAAAGAGCGGCTAAATAATTGTTATATCCGTAATTCACGTTTACCACCCAACCCTCGCAGCCCATAGATTCATAAATCACAGTCCTTAATGCTTTTTCACTTGCTTTATTTATTAACATGAACTGGGATGGGAGAAGGACTTCTTTTGAGATGCTCTTTTGTTACATTATCATCTTTCAATGGCTCTTACAGGAAAACTAGAATCAATTGCAGATAGTCAGGGAAGATAGAAGTAGATTTGATAGAGAATAATTGACAAAGAGTCACTCTGAATAACTTCTTCATCTGCATGACTTTTCAAGAACAGTCCATATCTCTATATGTGTGCTTGCAGCTTCACCGCTACCTTTTTACCACTGTTTCCCATCTGCTGGTACTTCCAAGTTGAGCTAAAGAAAAGTCAGTCTGAATAACTCCTCCCGCTTGACTGATTGGAATCCCGGGGCATTGCTGAACCCAAAGTCACAGGCCATCACTGCCCCTCTCACTGACTTGCGTACTAACCCTCAGCCTCTGGTAGTACCCTTCCCTTGGGCTTTCACTCATGTGATCAATAGTCCATGTGCCACTCATAAACGATTGATCGCCCAGTTTCCTTGCGCTTTGTTGCTACTCCTCCTGCAATGATTCTTAGTTCCTTTTCTCTTTTACGGCCCGCTCCTCTCCCCGCAGGGGCAGCCAACGAAACCAGTGATTACATGCTGTAAGATGTCGTCTCTTCCTCCATGGAGACCGGTTCCCCACCCTTCTTGCAAGGGGGGAGCTCCGTTGGCTCCCCGGAGGGAGAAACCTCTCCCCTCCGGGAACCAGGCTGGCTTCTCTCGCTCCTACAGGACAGGACTCGACTCTCGGGAACCATTTGACCCCGCTTTTATGTGAGAGTCTCGGGCATTACCAAGCAAATTAATGATTGGCCGAGACTAGCATACAAACTACCTGCCACTCAAATGAAAATTAAACAACAACAGGCCTGCTGTAATAGCACAGGCCTGTCTAAATTTACCTGACATAGAAAACTACCAGAAAAAGTCACCTACCTAAAAGTAGGCGCCTGCTACATACACCCCCCACTTGAATGACAACTGTCCCCAGTTGTTGGGAATGAATTCCGAGTACCTCCTTAATTTTAAGGAAAAGAGAGCATCTCATTACATCAATGGAATGGGGGAAAAGGAAAATAAACTTGAAAAACAATGACATCAATATCTCTGTACACAATGGCAACATAACATGTTTTATACAATTTACATGGCCTGACTGTAGGTCCCTACATTTAACATCCCATACAAGCGGAACCAAAGCACTGCTCCCGCAGGAGGAATACCCTGCTTACCACAGGCCTTCATCTGTGAGATAGACAGCTGTCACATCTTCAATATTCCTAAAAGAAGACTCAAAATATTTCTAACTTATGCTATTACACAAACATTACCAAACAGAGGGGGTTATCATCCTCTACCGGGTAATTGAACAAATACACAATTCTTTATGGCATGTGCGTTTCTGTTGGGATAATCGCTCCCTCAAAAGGAGTCCAGCAGACCTCCTGCAAAGCGCATCCCAAGCAGACATGCTCAGCAATTCAATCCGTCTGCCCGTTGGCAAATAAACTTTCTGTTTGGCTCTTAACCACTTGACGACCGCCTCACGCCGATGTACGTCGGCAAAGCGGCACGGACAGGCAAAATCACGTACATGGTACGTGATTTGCCTTCCGCGGGTGGGGGGTCCGATCGGACCCCCCCCCCGCCGCCCGTGGCGGTCCTGTTTTGTCCCCCGGCGATCGGAGACGAGGGGGAGGCCATCCGTTCGTGGCCCCCCCCTCGCGATCGCCATCGGCCAATGGGAACACTCCTTTGCTGCTGTATGCTAAACAGCAGCAAAGGAAATGATGTCATCTCCCCTCGGGTCGGTAGTTTCCGTTCCGGCCCGAGGAGAGACGACAAGTGAGTGACTGCACCAACACACACACACACACACAGTAGAACATGCCAGGCACACATTACACCCCGATCCCCCCCCCGATCGCCCCCCGATCCCCCCCCGATCACCCCCCCCCCCCCCCCCCTGTCACAAACTGACACCAGCAGTTTTTTTTTTTTTTTTCTGATTACTGCATAGTGTCAGTTTGTGACAGTTACAGTGTTAGCACAGTTACTGTTACCCCCCTGTAGGTCTAGGGTACCCCCCTAACCCCCCCTAATAAAGTTTTAACCCCTTGATCACCCCCCGTCACCAGTGTCACTAAGCGATCATTTTTCTGATCGCTGTATTAGTGTCGCTGGTGACGCTAGTTAGTGAGGTAAATATTTAGGTTCGCCGTCAGCGTTTTATAGCGTCAGGGACCCCCATATACTACCTAATAAATGTTTTAACCCCTTGATTGCCCCCTAGTTAACCCTTTCACCAATGATCACCGTATAACCGTTACGGTTGACGCTGGTTAGTTTGTTTATTTTTTATAGTGTCAGGGCACCCGCCGTTTATTACCGAATAAAGGTTTAGCCCCCTAATCGCCCGGCGGTGATATGCGTCGCCCCAGGCAGCGTCAGATTAGCGCCAGTACCGCTAACACCCACGCACGCAGCATACGCCTCCCTTAGTGGTATAGTATCTGATCGGATCAATATCTGATCCGATCAGATCTATACTAGCGTCCCCAGCAGTTTAGGGTTCCCAAAAACGCAGTGTTAGCGGGATCAGCCCAGATACCTGCTAGCACCTGCGTTTTGCGCCTCCGCCCGGCCCAGCCCACCCAAGTGCAGTATCGATCGATCACTGTCACTTACAAAACACTAAACGCATAACTGCAGCATTCGCAGAGTCAGGCCTGATCCCTGCGATCGCTAACAGTTTTTTTGGTAGCATTTTGGTGAACTGGCAAGCACCAGCCCCAGGCAGCGTCAGGTTAGCGCCAGTACCGCTAACACCCACGCACGCACCGTACACCTCCCTTAGTGGTATAGTATCTGAACGGATCAATATCTGATCCGATCAGATCTATACTAGCGTCCCCAGCAGTTTAGGGTTCCCAAAAACGCAGTGTTAGCGGGATCAGCCCAGATACCTGCTAGCACCTGCGTTTTGCCCCTCCGCCCGGCCCAGCCCAGACCACCAAAGTGCAGTATCGATCAATCACTGTCACTTACAGAACACTAAACGCATAACTGCAGCGTTCACAGAGTCAGGCCTGATCCCTGCGATCGCTAACAGTTTTTTTGGTAGCGTTTTGGTGAACTGGCAAGCACCAGCCCCAGGCAGCGTCAGGTTAGCGCCAGTACCGCTAACACCCACGCACGCACCGTACACCTCCCTTAGTGGTATAGTATCTGATCGGATCAATATCTGATCCGATCAGATCTATACTAGCGTCACCAGCAGTTTAGGGTTCCCAAAAACGCAGTGTTAGCGGGATCAGCCCAGATACCTGCTAGCACCTGCGTTTTGCCCCTCCGCCCGGCCCGGCCCAGCCCACCCAAGTGCAGTATCGATCGATCACTGTCACTTACAAAACTCTAAACGCATAACTGCAGCGTTCGCAGAGTCAGGCCTGATCCCTGCGATCGCTAACAGTTTTTTTGGTAGCGTTTTGGTGAACTGGCAAGCGCCAGCGGCCTAGTACACCCCGGTCATAGCCAAACCAGCACTGCAGTAACACTTGGTGACGTGGCGAGTCCCATAAGTGCAGTTCAAGCTGGTGAGGTGGCAAGCACAAGTAGTGTCCCGCTGACACCAAAAAGACAAACACAGGCCCGTCGTGCCCATAATGCCCTTCCTGCTGCATTCGCCAATCCTAATTGGGAACCCACCACTTCTGCAGCGCCCGTAATTCCCCCATTCACATCCCCAACCAAATGCAGTCGGCTGCATGAGAGGCATTTTTATGTCCTCCCGAGTACCCCTACCCAGCGAACCCCCCCAAAAAAGATGTTGTGTCTGCAGCAAGCGCGGATATAGGCGTGACACCCGCTATTATTGTCCCTCCTGTCCTGACAATCCTGGTCTTTGCATTGGTGAATGTTTTGAACGCTACCATGCACTAGTTGAGTATTAGCGTAGGGTACAGCATTCCACAGACTAGGCACACTTTCACAGGGTCTCCCAAGATGCCATCGCATTTTGAGAGACCCGAACCTGGAACCGGTTACAGTTATAAAAGTTAGTTACAAAAAAAGTGTAAAAAAAAAAAATATATAAAATAAAAAAAAATAGTTGTCGTTTTATTGTTCTCTCTCTCTCTATTCTCTCTCTCTATTGTTCTGCTATTTTTTTACTGTATTCTATTCTGCAATGTTTTATTGTTATTGTTATTATGTTTTATCATGTTTGTTTTTCAGGTATGTAATTATTTATACTTTACTGTTTACTGTGCTTTATTGTTAACCATTGTTAACCATTTTTTTGTCTTCAGGTACGCCATTCACGACTTTGAGTGGTTATACCAGAATGATGCCTGCAGGTTTAGGTATCATCTTGGTATCATTCTTTTCAGCCAGCGGTCGGCTTTCATGTAAAAGCAATCCTAGCGGCTAATTAGCCTCTAGACTGCTTTTACAAGCCGTGGGAGGGAATGCCCCCCCCCACCGTCTTTCGTGTTTTTCTCTGGCTCTCCTGTCTCAACAGGGAACCTGAGAATGCAGCCGGTGATTCAGCCAGCTGACCATAGAGCTGATCAGAGACCAGAGTGGCTCCAAACATCTCTATGGCCTAAGAAATCGGAAGCTACGAGCATTTCATGACTTAGATTTCGCCGGATGTAAATAGTGCCATTGGGAAATTGGGGAAGCATTTTATCACACCGATCTTGGTGTGGTCAGATGCTTTGAGGGCAGAGGAGAGATCTAGGGTCTAATAGACCCCAATTTTTTCAAAAAAGAGTACCTGTCACTACCTATTGCTATCATAGGGGATATTTACATTCCCCGAGATAACAATAAAAATGATTAAAAAAAAAAATATGAAAGGAACAGTTTAAAAGTAAGATTAAAAAAGCAAAAAAATAATAAATAAATAAAAAAAAAAAAAAAAAGCACCCCTGTCGCCCCCTGCTCTCGCGCTAAGGCGAACGCAAGCGGCGGTCTGTCGTCAAACGTAAACAGCAATTGCACCATGCATGTGAGGTATCACCGCGAAGGCCAGATCGAGTGCAGTAATTTTTCCAGTAGACCTCCTCTGTAAATCTAAAGTGGTAACCTGTAAAGGCTTTTAAAGGCTTTTAAACATGTATTTATTTTGTTGCCACTGCACGTTTGTGCGCAATTTTAAAGCATGTCATGTTTGGTATCCATGTACTCCGCCTAAGATCATCTTTTTTATTTCATCAAACATTTGGGCAATATAGTGTGTTTTAGTGCATTAAAATTTAAAAAAGTGTGTTTTTTCCCCAAAAAATGCGTTTGAAAAATCGCTGCGCAATTACTGTGTGAAAAAAAAAATGAAACACCCACCATTTTAATCTGTAGGGCATTTGCTTCAAAAAAATATATAATGTTTGGGGGTTCAAAGTAATTTTTTTGCAAAAAAAAATAACTTTTTCATGTAAACAATAATGCCGCGTACACACGGTCGTACTTTTCGTCTACAAAAGTCCAACGGACGCTGACGGACTAAAGCTGGCTGGTAATCCGATCGTGTGTGGGCTTCTCCGGACTTTCAACGTACTTTTTTAGCCTCAAATCCGACGTACTTTAGATTTGAAACATGCTTTAAAACTTTACTTCGTAACTACGACGGACCCCGAAATCCGCTCGTCTGTGTGCTAGTCCGACGGACAAAAAGCCACGCTAGGGCACCTATTGGCTACTGGCTATGAACTTCCTTATTTTAGTCCGGTGTACGTCATCACGTAAGAATTCGACGGACTTTTGTGTGATCGTGTGTAGGCAAGTCTGTTCGTTAGAAAGTATGCCGCAAGTCCGCCGCAAGTCCGCCGAAAGTCTGCCGGAAGTCTGTCGGACAGGCTGTCTGACTTTTGTAGACGAAAAGTCCGACCGTGTGTACGCGGCATTAGTGTCAGAAAGGGCTTTGTCTTCAAGTGGTTAGAAGAGTGGGTGATGTGTGACATAAGCTTCTAAATGTTGTGCATAAAATGCCAGGACAGTTCAAAACCCCCCCAAATGACCCCATTTTGGAAAGTAGACACCCCAAGCTATTTGCTGAGAGTCATGTCGAGTCCATGGAATATTTTATATTGTGACACAAGTTGCGGGAAAGAGACAAATTTTTTTTTTTTTTTTTTTTGCACAAAGTTGTCACTAAATGATATATTGCTCAAACATGCCATGGAAATATGTGAAATTACACCCCAAAATACATTCTGCTGCTTCTCCTGAGTACGGGGATACCACATGTGTGAGACTTTTTGGGAGCCTAGCCGCGTACGGGACCCCGAAAACCAAGCACCGCCTTCAGGCTTTCTAAGGGCATGAATTTTTGATTTCACTCTTCACTGCCTATCACAGTTTCGGAGGCCATGGAATGCCCAGGTGGCACAAAACCCCCCCAAATGACCCCATTTTGGAAAGTAGACACCCCAAGCTATTTGATGAGAGGTACGGTGAATATTTTGCAGACCTCACTTTTTGTCACAAAGTTTTGAAAATTGAAAAAAGAAAAAAAAAAATGTTTTTTCTTGTCTTTCTTCATTTTCAAAAACAAATGAGAGCTGCAAAATACTCACCATGCCTCTCAGCAAATAGCTTGGGGTGTCTACTTTCCAAAATGGGGTCATTTGGGGGGGGTTTGTGCCACCTGGGCATTCCATGGCCTCCGAACCTGTGATAGGCAGTAAAGAGTGAAAGCAAAAATTTTCACCCTTAGAAATCCTGAAGGCAGTGATTGGTTTTCGGGGTCCCGTACGCGGCTAGGCTCCCAAAAAGTCCCACACATGTGGTATCCCCATACTCAGGAGAAGCAGCTAAATGTATTTTGGGGTGCAATTCCACATATGCCCATGGCCTGTGTGAGCAATATATCATTTAGTGACAACTTTATGAAAAAAAAAAAAAAAAAGTGTCACTTTCCCGCAACTTGTGTCAAAATATAAAATATTCCATGGACTCAATATGCCTCTCAGCAAATAGCTTGGGGTGTCTACTTTCCAAAATGGGGTCATTTTGGGGGGTTTTGTGCCACCTGGGCATTCCATGGCCTCCGAAACTGTGATAGGCAGTGAAGAGTGAAATCAAAAATTTACACTCTTAGAAATCCTGAAGGCGGTGATTGGTTTTCGGGGCCCCGTACGCGGCTAGGCTCCCAAAAAGTCCCACACATGTGGTATCCCCATACTCAGGAGAAGCAGCTGAATGCATTTTGGGGTGCAATTCCACATAGGCCCATGGCCTGTGTGAGCAATATATCATTTAGTGACAACTTTTTGTAAATATTTTTTTTTTTTTGTCATTTTTCAATCACTTGGGACAAAAAAAAAAAATATTCAATGGGTTCAACATGCCTCTCAGCAATTTCCTTGGGGTGTCTACTTTCCAAAATGGGGTCATTTGGGGGGGTTTTGTACTGCCCTGCCATTTTAGCACCTCAAGAAATGACATAGGCAGTCATAAACTAAAAGCTGTGTAAATTACAGAAAATGTACCCTAGTTTGTAGACGCTATAACTTTTGCGCAAACCAATAAATATACGCTTATTGACATTTTTTTTACCAAAGACATGTGGCCGAATATATTTTGGCCTAAATGTATGACTAAAATTTAGTTTATTGGATTTTTTTTATAACAAAAAGTAGAAAATATCATTTTTTTTCAAAATTTTCGGTCTTTTTCCGTTTATAGCGCAAAAAATAAAAACCGCAGAGGTGATCAAATACCATCAAAAGAAAGCTCTATTTGTGGGAAGAAAAGGACGCAAATTTTGTTTGGGTACAGCATTGCATGACCGCGCAATTAGCAGTTAAAGCGACGCAGTGCCAAATTGGAAAAAGACCTCTGGTCCTTAGGCAGCATAATGGTCCGGGGCTCAAGTGGTTAAACAAGAGTCCTTATAGAAGTACTTGTGCAACAAAGGGACTTAGAAGATACAGCACACCCTAGTGTCCATAACTTTGTCCTTGTTAGGCACCATGAATGTGAGTCTCCTGCTGTGCAAAGTATTTGGGGAAAACCCACCCTAACCCATCTGCCATCCTGCAGTCAATTTGGGTATGAAATACATTTGTGAATGCACTTCCAACAATCCTGCTCACAAATAGTACCTCAGGTCAGGCAACCTCTTTCGACTGTCCCCTGGTCCTCTCTCCGAGATAGAGTAGCTACGGGTATTTTGTCCAGCCTTTACCGCCAATACTCTATCTTTGTGAATCGCTCTTCCAAGCCTCCATTCACGATGAATGTCTTTGAACCGGACCCAAACCTCACTGTCAGGTGTCCTTTTTGGCTTAGGAACGTGAAGATAGTCCCACACAAGTTCATCCTCCCATGTTTCCCGGGAACTTTCAATAATGTCCTTAATATGTTCCGGAACATAGGGGTAGTCAAAGCCCCATTCTTGAGCTACTTTTCACTGAACCTCTCTCTGGAATATTGAGAGTCTAGGCAAGTCTTTAGCCTTTCCTCTACCAGGCAAAACACAAGCGTCAGTAGCTCTGCTGACCCATTGTTGAAACGTACCTGGCCTAGTAGGAAAGGTAGTACTTGACACAGTAAACGGGGGTACTGGAGTTTGAACTGTACCAGACAACTTTCCTGACACTCCTGTGGAAGCCTCCACTGAAGTTGAACTTTCCAAGAAATATTCCTCCTCACTACTTGAATCAAACTCTTCTGGAGATGACCACTCGAACAGATTGTCCATAGAACCATATTTTTGCAGAATCTGTGGTGATCCCCAATCTACAGCCCGGCCTCCGTCTACCCTGTCCGGCTCACCCGAGGGATCCCCCTCCTGTAACTTAGGCTCCTTCCGGACGGTCAAATCAAAGGGCTTACTGCTAACCGGCTCCTCAGGGGTTTCTTCCAAAGACTGGGCAACAACTTCAACAGTCCCTGGGTCCCCAGCCAGGCTACAGGCTTTTCCAGTAGATCCTACCTGATCTCATGGCTCAGATTCAGCTGAATCAGACGGGAGCTCCTCCACTGCTGCTGCAGGCGATACACGACCCTCTCCGGCCTTCCGAATCACCTGTTCTTGTGGCAGACAAAGTCCCGTTACAATGTTAGCAGAATAGTATTTGACCTCTTGTTGAACAGGTCCCAATCGTGTCAACTGGACACCACAATGTCCACACTGAGCCCAGGCGGTGACTCCAACCGTAGGCCTCCGGCGTCCGGGACACAACATACAGAGCCTCTCCACTCCGTCAATCACTCCCAATGCCAGTCCTCCAGTTAGCTCCAATTGAACACCGGTGTCAATCAGAACCCGGTCCTGCAAATCAGATAACCGCTGCATGGCAAGTGTATTCCCAACACCTTCCGCCATCTTCCTCCACCCTTCTCGCTCTGGCGCGCGGCACGCTGAATGCTGAAAACTTTTCCTCTGGGGCGTGGCTCTACCCCCCACTTGTTGGTTCAGCGCGCGAGGAACTGTAGCTGCACATTTTCAAAGTCCTCCCCAGCGACCCCTGGTGGCAGGTACTGTTATACTGCAGGCTATCTTGGCAACAGTTACTGAAATGCAGATTTCGTTGCTATGGGAGATGGAGTTTCCTCCCACTTTGTTGCTCCTTCTCCCATAATGATTCTTAGTTCCTTAGTTCCTTTTCTTCTTTATGGCTCCATTCGCTCCCCTCCCTGCAGGGGCGGCCAATGACACCAGCGATTACATACTGTAAGATGTCGTCTCTTCCTCCATGGAGACCGGTTCCCCACCCTTCTTGCAAGGGGGGAGCTCCGTTGGCTCCCCGGAGGGGGAAACCTCTCCCCTCCGGGAACCAGGCTGACTTCTCTTGCTCCTACAGGACAGGACTCGACTCTCGGGAACCATGTGACCCCGCTTTTATATGAGAGTCCCGGGCATTACCAAGCAAATTAATGATTGGCCGAGACTAGCATACAAACTACCTGCCACTCAAATGAAAATTAAACAACAACAGGCCTGTTGAAATAGCACAAGCCTGTCTAAATTTACCTGACATAGAAAACTACCAGGAAAAGTCACCTACCTAAAAGTAGGTGCCCGCTACATATTTGAATATATTATATGTTTTATTTTATGTTTTTTGGATATTATATTTTAATGATGAATGATATAAAATATTAATGTAGGAAAGCACAGCACAATATGGGTGTTTTAGTACACATATCTGGGAATGTGTTAGGTGCTAGCAGCTCACATATAAAGTTTAGTACACATAGCAGCTCACTAATACACAGTGGGTGGATTAGTGCCCCATTATTGGTTTCAGTGGTAAGAATAGTGCCCTGTCAGTGGGAGTAATAGTGCCCCATCATTTGTGTCAGTGGGAAGAATAGTGCCCCATCATTGGTGTCAGTGGGAAGAATAGTGCCCCGTCATTGGTGTCAGTGGGAAGAATAGTGCTAACAAAAAGAGATGCCAACTCAGGGAGCTGGGCCTAGACAATCCCCAAAAGGAACCTCCTACAGATGGTCCAATTAATGCTGCTGTGGCAAGATATGACCCACTGCTGATTTTGTCACACCTTAAAACCTCAATGGGTGAATTGGGCACCTCACCACAGTGCTGACAGAAGCTGCCCTCCCATGTGAACCTGCTAATAAAGATCAGTCATAGTCAGGGAGGGAATGCATGGAATAAGGCAATGCAGGAAATGACAGGCCCCTAGAGATTGAGCCGGGATAGCATGCATCTGCTACACTGGGTAAATCAAGCATTGATAGTCCATCCTCTAGACATGACAAGATGCCGAAACTTGTGAAAAGAGTTCCAAGATTAATCTGTGTATGGGAGCCTCCAAACAACCAGCAGGTGATTAATCATCGGGGCACGTTATACATCCTCATAAGGTGCATGTGAGAACTGGTAGGCTGCTGACAAGTATTGGGTCACACTGTTGGCATACACAGGGAGGGTCCCAGATCATATGGGTACCTCTCCACCTGTACATACATCCGCTAGAATGTAGCTGTATAGTCAGGGGTAATGTGACATGTAGTACTCACAGCCCTCCGTGATGCCGTCCTCAGATTAGATGGTGGAGATATCCTTAGCTGTTTCTCACATCATGGGGGTAATCAGTGGTGCATCTATGTCATCCAAGATATCCAAACCTCATGCTGAGGATATATAAACGTGGTAACGGCTTCATACTCTATGCACTGAGTTTGATCCGGAACAAACGGTAGCATCCAGCGTGGTATCGTAATGGGAGTCAGCTGTGCTGAAGGACCTGTGGTTGGGCAAGAGGAAGGGCTGTCTGTAGGGGGCTCGTCCCTGTGTAAAAGTTGTCTACATGTTTCATTCCGCCCACCGGCTAGTGTCCTGTCAATGGGAGGAATAGTGCCCCATCATTGGCGTCAGTGAGAAGAATAGTGCCTTATCATTGGCATCAGTGTGTCAGAAACCATGAAATCAGGCCGAGACAGAAGTACAGTTAAATCACACTTGTTTAATAATAAAAGTAAAAAGAACAAACGTAGTCAAAACATAGCCAAATTTCAGTAACCGGAACGGATAGTTAGCCAAGCCAGAAGTCAGGGATCAATGTTGTGGAACAGCAAGCAGGATCTGGAGCCAGAAGGGATGTCAGCAAGGCAAGTCTTGAACAGGATCGCAGGAGATTCTGTGATGTTGACCAAGGTGAAGGCAGAGATCTTCTGGACTGGATGGCTTAAGTAGGCAGGACTGAGGAGCAGGATATCATCAACAGCTGAGTAACTGTGGAGCTGGCAATTAGCCGACAGCTGAGCGGCCAGCTCAGAGAAGGAAGGGCTGAGCCCAGCCCTGACACAGTGGGAGAAATAGTGCCTTATCTTAGGAGTAATTTGAAGGAATATTGCCCCATTGCTGATGTCAGTAGCGGGAATATTGTCCCATTGTTGTCAATGGAAGGAAAAGCACCCCAAGGGCCAGGTAAAGGCAAGCAAAGCGCCGCAGTTTGCAGACCACTTTTTTTATACTCTCCGTTCTCAGCTGCATAAGGAGCTCAGGGGGGAGAAACAGCAGTACACTGGTCTTTCCAGTAAATTGCTTTGGGGGGGGGGGTCATGTCAGCAGAAGTTTGATCATTGGAGGAGAGCAGGCTGCCTTCCAGCACAGCTCTGATCTGACCACTCTGTGCTCTCCTGCTTAGTGTGGTCAGTTTTTATTAGGAAAGCAGAGCAGAGAGGGACTGGAAGGAACACCAGCTATTTCACACACAGCAAGCAATACAAAGAGAAGAGGATAAGATACAGCAGTCCTATATCAGGAATATGAAATGATGGGTTTACATATTCTTTAATGTGAAAATTACCACCTAGAATAACTATTGTTTGGTAAATGGGTTTTATGTTGTAGAGTAAAAATGTTAATCTAAAGCACTTGCATATAAATACTGACATCAAAGAAAATGTTTGACTTTCATTCATAACATAATTTCCGTGAAACCCATTCAGTTTGTAAAGGAAAATACAGCTATAAATATTCCCAGAAAGAGGCAATTATAGAGTGTTTGGAACGCTGCATGTGTACAACAATAGAGTATGCTTCACTATACGGGGAGCTCATGAATGGAAATAGATGGAGATGCAGTGTGGATAATAGAAAAGGATTACGTCACGGAAGCAGTTGTCGTGACAACACTGCCTACTCGAGATGAGTCACGCTTCGTATATTGCTCAGATAACTTGACAAGCCCTTTGTCATCGCGTGTAATGAAAATTTGTTGTGGTTCTGCTTTCCTTGCTAGATATTGAATGTGACAAATGTGATGATAAGACAGAGAGCTTAATCTGTGTAGGAGGTTCAGAAAAAAAGGTTTGGAGGAAGGAATCCCTTCTAAAATGTATCTTATAAGGACTCATCCTATAGTGTGCTGCCGAACGCCCCCGTACAGTGAATTTGCAAGAAAGGAGCTTCCTCCTGAAATTCCTCTCCAGTAGACATAGCATTGATGAAACGCAAATTAAACTGGATCATGTTAAATGAGAAAATAGTGAGGATTCTAAATGACAAACAACCCCTCTTCGAGAAAATATGGTCCCCATGGCTCAGTTACCTACAGGCCCCCCGAGACATAAAGTTATCCACCCTGACGGCCGACCACGGATTCCTGGATGGACCCACCTTTCCCTCTTCTCTCTCCTTTTCTCTTCTACTATAGCTTTATCTCATGCTTACCTCTGGCATCATGCATCCATGATCTTCCAGTTTCCCTTCTTCCTGGTCTACCTAGACTCACCTACGAATATTGTTGATCATAGATCCCCCTATAGGGGACAGTTAGGTCAAACAACTGTTGAACAAATCTTACCTGCTGCGGTATCAAGCCACCCAGACTATCTTGCTGTGATGATACTCTAGCTGGGAAGTCTCACAGGGACCAAGTTGTCCTACAAGCACACAACGTACGGGATGGCTGATAGCATGACTCCACCACAGAGTACAGATAGATTCCGTGTTACTCCAATATCTCAACACTAGACACTGTCCTGCCTCCCGTACTGGTTAACCTATGCTGGGGGGGGCCGCAATAAAGGTCCTAACCTGCGAGTCGGGTCCATATTTGTCTGTAGTAAGCCTAGCATTCAATTGTTGAATTGTTGTATTGTTTCCATGCTTGGATGCTTGTTTTCATGTTCAACAGAATTTATTTTTCTTACGATACACGTGTTCGCTGCTCTACTGACGGTTCTTTAACAATCTATGTAAACAATTAATAAAAACCATTGAAACAGAAATTCCTCTCCAAATTTTATTTTGTATTCTTGTACAAAAGTTTTATTGAACATAAAGAGCATTAATAGTACAAAGGGAGCAACATATAAATGAACATAATGCGAATACGTGTTTACATAGTCTTAATACAAAAAAATAAAAGGAAATGAAAACAGGAATCATATTACATGACCATGTAACAATACATAAAGCACTGAGGAGGCAAAATATGTTTGTAAACAGTTGTCAGCCTGTACCTTATCTCCGTCAGGGGTAAACCTGCGGATTTTAAAAATATAAAAAGTAGCCGAAAATAAAGGTGGAAAAAGGGAGTAAAAAAGAGCTGACTTAGTGATTAAGAAAAAGAAAGAGAGGAGAAAAATAGTGAAGAAAGAGTGGGGGGAGAGGAAAGATGGGGGGGGGGAGAGGGGGGGGGAAGAGGTCCGCAGGTTGGGGAGCCTGTGAATTCATTACAAGGAGAGTAGTGCCGAGTCGAATCTGGAGGGGTGGGCATAGTTTACCCATGGTTGCCATGTTCGGAGAAATTTGTCATGTGTATCTGATAATACTGCTGTCAGTTTTTCATTAACCATGGTATCATTAATGCGGTTTTTAACTGCTTCAAAACTTAGGGCTGGAGTTTTCCATGATTTTGCAATAGTTAATTTAGTTGCAGTAAATATATGGGATGCTAACTGACGCTCTGGTCGCAACAGTTCAATGATTGGTTTCCCCAAAAGGGCCTCAAAGGGGTCCCTCTTTATAGTAGTGTTGAAGATGTTTCGGAGGAGTGCATACACTCTGACCCACAGTCTGCATACCTTAGGGCACTTCCACCAAATATGTGCCATCGTGCCCTCTTGTGAACACCCTCGAAAACATAAAGGGGAATATGATGGGATAAAACTCGCTAATCTGGCTGGGGTATAGTACCATCTATAAAGAATTTTGTAAGCATTTTCCAAGAACAGAACATTCTTGGAGCACTTGGATAATGAAATAGTCATGGCCTGCCAGTCCTTCGGGTCTACCTTCTTACCCAGCTCTGCTTCCCAATGGAGATGATATGCTCTTATGGGCGGTTTTGTGGAGCCAATAATGGCTGCGTAAATTAATGAAATCAAACCTGGGGACTGGGGTCGTGGGAGTTAGTGTATAAGGGGCGTCATGAGATTTTATAAGGGTTAGTAGGAAATGTCGTATTTGCATATATCTAAAATGTTCCCTTAGGGGGATGTCATGTGAGGAGCGTAAGGCTGCAAATGTTGTGATCCTAGTTGGGGAAAGCATAGAGTGGACATCCACAAAGCCTTGCTCAGTCCACCACCGGAATTGCTGCGGGTTATCGTGCCCCGGTGGGAACAATGGGCAGTGAAGAAGGGAAAGTAGGGGAAGGTGTGGGGAGATTAGACCTGAAGAGTATTTGACTGAATCCCATAACCGTAGTGAATGGGCCAAACATGGGCCCATAGCACTAGGACGATGTTCTTGAGGGAGCCATGGAAGAGAGGCTAAGGGTATCGGGTGAGAGTCTACCATATCCATGGTGGCCCATAATGGCATCTGAGATTTCTCATGGAGATGGGATAATGGAGCTATAGCTGCCGCAGTGTAATAAGCTTGTAGGTTGGGTACTGATAAACCTCCATTAATTTTACGAGCAAATAGTACCTGCTTTTTAATCCTAGGTTTCTTGGAGCCCCAAATAAACTGCATAATCTTGCGCTGGTGTATACGGAGGATATGGGAGGGGACCTGGACCGGGAGAACCCTGAAGTAGTAAAGCAGTTTTGGGAGGTAGGACATGCGAACGGTAGTAATCCTACCGAACCAGGACAACGGGAGAGCGGACCACGAGGAGAGCATGTTAGTGAGTTTTCTAAATAATGGGGGAAAATTAGCTTGGAATAAACCTGAATACTTTGGAGTAAGTTGAATACCAAGATAAGGTAAGGAATTCAGCCATTGGAAAGAAAAGTGTGACTGTAGGGATTCTAATTCAGATAGTGAGAGATTTATCGACATTGCTTTAGATTTAGCGGAATTGACCGAAAGACCCGAAAAGGGGGCAAAGGCATCCAGAAGAGCCAGCAGATTAGGGAGAGTGATTCTCGGTTTAGTGATAGTCAATAAAATGTCATCCGCGAACATGGACAATTTATGCTGGGTACCTGCTATATCCACGCCAGTTATATCAGGATGGGATCTAATGGCTTCCGCTAGGGGTTCTAGTGCTAAAATGAATAACAATGGAGAGAGTGGGCATCCCTGGCGAGTGCCCCTTCTAATTGGGAAAGTGTATGATTCTAACCCATAGTACTTCACTTTGGCTTGAGGGGAATTATAGATGGCTGAAACCCAGCCCATAAAAGAAGTGCCAAAACCAAAGTGCTTTAGCGTTTGGATCAGGTATGGCCAGGACAGTGTATCAAAGGCTTTGTTGATGTCCAATGATAAGTACATAGTTTCTAGGGATCTGTTATGAACTATGTGTTGTATTTGGAGAAGGCGTCTTATTGCGTCCCCTGCCTGTCTCCTTGGGACAAATCCCACTTGCTCTTTTTTTATTAGGCGTGGAAGGAAGGAGTTGAGGCGAGTGGCCAGGATCTTTGTTAAAATTTTGATGAATGGTCTTTATCTGGCTTAGGTATCATGACAATGTTGGCGGTCAGTTGGTTGGGTGTGAAGTGACAACCATCCTTGACTGAATTATACATCTTAGTCAAATGCGGAGCAATGACATCTGCCATTTTCCAGTAATAAAGTGCCGTGAAGCCGTCTGGGCCAGGCTTCTTGCCCACCTTCAGCTCCTTGATACATTGGAGGACTTCTGAGACCTGTATATCTCCGTCCATCAGGGATGTATGAGTTTCAGACAAGGAGGGTAATGATAGTTTCTTGAGAAAGGTAACTAGGCCTTGGGTTGAAAGATGATCCGGCTCCGAATAAAGTTTAGAGAGGCGATGTCTGAATTCCTCCAGGACTCACTGGGGATTACCGGTTAGGGAGTTGTGGCGGGTGCGAAGAGTAATAGGAGTAAATTTCGGGGCGAAGGTACGTAATCTATTAGCTAGCATTGCATTAGGTTTATTCGCTTTAATACACCACTTCTGTCGGGCCCATCGTAGGGTCCGTTCTGCTTCATCAGTTAGGCACAGGTCTAAATCTGTGCGGGCCTTATCTAAGAGTTTGCGATTAGTGGGAGTAGGTTTTTGTTTGAAGATCTTGGTCGCAGCCTCTAATTTTAATTCAAGCTCCTGTCGAGCCTTTGCTCTCTCTTTTTTACATCTGGACGCTATACGGATAACATGACCTCTGAGGACAACTTTTTTATTTTGTATTTTTTTATCAAAGAAGAATTCTTGCCAATATGTACACAACTGAATGAGCTTATTAAAGAATTCCAGGGTATATTTTTACATAGTTACATTGGTCCATGTTGAACCAATGTGTCACGTACCTGGTAGGAGTCTGAAATGACGAGGTCAGCCTCTCTTGTATCTCCAATCCAAGCCCCACTGGAGATGGAACAGATGGTGGCAAGGATCAGGAGGAACACGAGTGCCTGTGAATGCTGTGTGCAGGACTTGCCAGAAGTGTTGCAGACTGGGAAGTGCAGGCAGGGTTTCTGGTGAAGAGCTGGAACCAGCACAGCTGAGAGGATGGACGGCCAGCACAGGTACTCGGAAACAGCGTGGAGCCAAACAGGAGACAGAAGCGAGGTCAACAGGTAAGCCGGGTTCAGTAACGGGCGGGCAGCGAGGTACCAAGGTATAAACAGGAGCAAGGTCAAACAGGAAGCCAGGATCATGAACCAGTAATCAGAGTCCAGAAACAGGGTCAGGAAGGCCAGGGTTTCAGCAACAGGAAGTCAAGACAAACAACAGGGTTTCAGAATCTCAGGACACAGCTGAAGATCAAGCAGCACCTGACAGAAATCAGAGCAACCCTTAAATAGGCTGTCAGGTGCCAATTGTGGTCAGATGTGTGTTCCTGCGCAAGGAAATCTGCTGATGCCCGTGAATGCGTGCATGCGCACGTGTGCGTGCCGGGCGCATCCTGACAGTTCTCTTACATTGCCCCCCCCTTAAGGGCAGCCTCCGGATGCCCTTCAAGTGTCTTTTCTCTGGGTGGCGTTGAAAAAAGGCTTGCACTAGTTTGGGAGCATGCACATCTGAAGCTGGTTCCCAGGAATTTTCTTCCGACCCATAGCCTTTCCATTTAATGAGGAACTGTGTTTGGTTATGCCTTCTTCTACAGTCCAACACGGCTTCCACCTCAAATTCCTCATTCCCTTCGATGAGCAGTGGAGGAGGAATTTCAGAAACCCGATCTGGAAATGGATTTGGTACAGCTGGTTTCAACAAAGAGACATGGAATACAGGGTGGATCTTTAGATTCTTGGGTAACACCAACTCGAATGCCACTGCATTAATTTTCCTCTTGACTGGGAAGGGTCCCAAAAATTTTGGGCCAAGTTTTCTTGAAGGACAGCTCAGTTTCAAGTTTGTTGTGGAAAGCCAGACCTTGTCTCCAGGTTTAAGGTTCAGATTACCTCTCTTCTTCTTGTCGAAGAACTTTTTATTGCTTGCTTGAGTCTTGGAGATTGTATCTTGCAGTAATTGGTTATTAGTACTGAGGAAGTTTAATCTGTTTTGTACAGCAGGTACAGATGATTCAATGGCCAGCTCAGGTAAGAAAGAGGGGTGGTACCCATAATTGGCAAAAAAGGGTGATTGCTTGGTTGCAGAGTGGATGGAATTATTGTATGAAAATTCTGCCAGTGGGAGAAGTGATAGCCAGTCATCTTGTGCAAAAGAGGAAAAACACCGTAAGTACTGCTCAAGGGTTTGATTGGTTCTTTCAGTTTGTCCATTAGTTTGTGGATGGTAGGCTGTGGAGAGGCGGAGTTCAATGTTCAGTGCTTGGCATAATGCCCTCCAAAATCTAGACGTAAACTGCACCCCACGATCAGAGATGATGCTATCAGGGACACCATGTAATCTTACAATCTCCTTGATGAAAGCTGAGGCGGTCTCTGTGGCCGAAGGAGTTCCTTGTAAGGGTACAAAATGGGCCATCTTGGTCAGGCGATCCACCACAACAAACACGGTGGTGAAGTTTTCAGATGGGGGGAGTTCCACAATGAAATCCATGGAGATCATGCTCCATGGTTTCTCAGGTACAGGGAGTGGCTCAAGTAGGCCCCAAGTTTTGGCTCTGTCCGTCTTATTCCGAAGGCATGTCACACAAGAATTAACATATCTTTTGCAGTCTTGCATCAAGTCTGGCCACCAGAATGTACGAGAGATCAGATCGGCCGTTTTGCGAATTCCAAAGTGGCCCGCTAATGGGTGGTCATGACATCGCCTCAGGACAGAAACTCTGAATTGCTCAGGGATAAAGATTTGCTTCTTATGAAAGTACAAACCATCCCTCAATTGAAGAGCCAGATCTTTGGAAGGTGGTTGGTTTATCACATCTGCTTTTATCTGAGACATCAAATCCGCCTGAAGAAGCAAAAAATTTTTGGCTGGTAGAATAGGATCAGGTTCTGAGGATACCACTGGGTCGCTGAACATGCGGGACAAGGCATCCGGTTTACCATTCTTTGAGCCAGGACGATAAGTTATATGGAACATAAAACGAGAGAAGAAAAGTGCCCACCTTGCCTGCCGGGGTCTTAGTCGTCTAGCCGTCCTCAAGTATTCGAGATTTTTATGGTCCGTGAATATGAGGATGGGGTGAGCTGCTCCTTCCAGGAGGTAGCGCCATTCTTCAAGCGCAGCCTTGATAGCCAGCAATTCTCGGTCTCCAACATCATAGTTCCTTTCAGAAGGATTTAATTTCTTAGAGAAAAAGGCCACAGGATGGAGCAAAGATTTGGGACCTTGGCGTTGAGACAAAATAGCGCCTAGTGCACTCTCAGAGGCATCCACCTCCAAAACGTAGGCTAAGGATGGATCAGGATGTTTCAAGATAGGAGCTGACGTGAATAAAGTTTTTAATTGTTCAAAAGCTGTTTGAGCTTCAGGGGTCCATCGGAAAGGAACATGCTGCTTTGTTAACTGAGTGATGGGAGTGATGATACCAGAAAAGTTCTTGATAAATTTTCTGTAAAAGTTGGCGAATCCCACAAATCTCTGAACAGCTTTCCTGTCAACAGGGGCAGGCCATTCCAGGACGGAAGTGACTTTCTGTGGGTCCATGGAGATACCGTCAGCAGAGATGACAAGTCCCAGGAAATGTATGGTTGGTCTTTCAAAGTCACATTTCTCAGCCTTTGCGTAAAGGCGGTGTTCCCTCAGCCGACCCAGTACTTTTTTTACATGAGTCCTATG
Organism: Lithobates septentrionalis; assembly: GCA_037952835.1. Classification (NCBI taxonomy): domain Eukaryota; kingdom Metazoa; phylum Chordata; class Amphibia; order Anura; family Ranidae; genus Lithobates; species Lithobates septentrionalis. Next base: position 1,811,925 of record JBBDGP010001110.1, on the reverse strand, counting down.
GGATTCTAAAGTTTCAGAGAATATAAGGATGTCATCCAGATACACGATGACGAATAAATCAAGGAAGTCCCGAAAAACGTCATTAACCAGATGTTGGAATGTGGCAGGGGCGTTGCAGAGTCCGAATGGCATGACTTGATATTCAAAATGCCCGAAGCGTGTTCGGAAGGCCGTCTTCCATTCATCTCCCTCCCTGATTCTGACAAGATTATAAGCACCTCTCAGATCCAATTTGGAGAACACTCGTGCCCCACGCAGCCTTTGAAAAAGTTCAGGGATCAGAGGCAGAGGGTACCGGTTTTTAACAGTGACCCTGTTAAGGTCACGATAGTCCACACAGGGCCTAAGGGTATGGTCTTTCTTTTCCACAAAGAAAATACCGGCTCCTGCTGGTGAAGTGGAGGGCCGGATGAACTGTTTTTCAAGGCTTTCATCTATATAAATCCGCAGGGCTTCTAGTTCAGGCTCAGAGAGAGGATAAATTCGCCCAAATGGGATCTCGGCCCCTGGTAAAAGTTCAATAGGACAATCATATGTTCTATGGGGAGGAAGAGTGTCTGCTCCTTTCTTGTTAAATACATCCAGATACTCGTGGTAGGCAGCAGGGACCAGATTAGAGGTTTCATGGTCAGGGAGGATACCCAGGAGGGGTGTGGTATTGAAAATCTTTTCAGGTAGGCAGTGAATTTGGCAGTAGTCAGAGGAAAAGGAGATGTCTCCGGTAAGCCAGTTAATGTGAGGATTATGTGCCTTCAACCATGGAATGCCAAGGATGACCGGGAACATGGGAGAAGCTATGATATCCAAACGGAGGAATTCATGGTGGCCGGAAGAAGTACGGCAGGAAATAGGTAAAGTCTCTTGGGTAACTGGGCCTGATTTAATGCCGGAACCGTCAGCCAGATGAACATGGAATTCCTGCTTCTTGGCACATACAGGCAGTTGGTGGAGAGAAGCAAATGCAGAGTCCATAAAACAACTACAGGCCCCAGAGTCTATGATTGCAAGTACAGGAACAGTCTTTTCAGAAAACTGGAGCACAATGGAAAGAGAGACATGAGACTGGTACCTCCCTGAGAGATGCATCATGTGAGGCTGACGGGAGAAAGACCTGCGGGTCTTTGCGGGGCAAGTCTGTATAAAGTGACCTGCCTCCCCGCAATAGAGACACAGATTGTCCTGTAATCGATGAAGGCGTTCATCAGGAGAAAGGGGTGGTCTTCGAAAACTTCTATGAGGAGTCTTATGCAGTTCCCTCCTTCTGGGGGATGCAACGCATGAGGATGCAGGAATGTCAGACCTTGAAGCCACAGAAAGGGTTCCTTTGGACCTTTCGAATTGCCTTTCACGTAATCGCCGATCGATCTGAATGGTTAGATCGATCAGGTCTTCCAGGGATGCTGGAACTCCCACTCTGGCAAGCTCATCCTTTAAGGTGTCAGACAGTCCTAGTCGAAACTGGTGGCGAAGTGCGGAATGATTCCATTGGGTATCTGCACTCCATACACGGAAATCAGTTACATATTCCTCAGCAGGCCTTGGACCTTGCTGTAATTTGCCAAGCATGAATTCGGCAGTCTGCTGGTAGAAGGGGTCTGCATAAAGCTGAGCCATGGCTGAGAAGAAAGAATCCGTGGTTGTCAGGACAGGGTCATGTTGTTCCCGGAGATGATGAGCCCAGGAAAGTGGTTCATCCAATAGTAATGTAATAATAAACCCCACCTTGATGTTTTCAGACGTGAAGGTCCGGGGTAACAGGGAGAAATATAGTTCACAGGAATTCCGGAATGTGCGAAACTTCTTGCGATTTCCAGAGAATCGCTCAGGCATAGGCACCCTGGGTTCAGGAGCAGAAGCAACCTCATGGAACAAGCCGGGCTCTGTTTGGGTATATGAATCAGAGACCAAAAGCGGAGCACAGGCCAATGCGACATTCTCATTGTGGGGAAATCGCTCTTCCATGCGACTCAGATTTTCTTGTAACTTCTGCACAATATTGGATAGCACAGAAATAGATCTGTAAATGTTCTCTGGTGGAGAGGCCTCCCTTTCAGACTCCATTTGTGGCTGCTTGATACTGTCACGTACCTGGTAGGAGTCTGAAATGACGAGGTCAGCCTCTCTTGTATCTCCAATCCAAGCCCCACTGGAGATGGAACAGATGGTGGCAAGGATCAGGAGGAACACGAGTGCCTGTGAATGCTGTGTGCAGGACTTGCCAGAAGTGTTGCAGACTGGGAAGTGCAGGCAGGGTTTCTGGTGAAGAGCTGGAACCAGCACAGCTGAGAGGATGGACGGCCAGCACAGGTACTCGGAAACAGCGTGGAGCCAAACAGGAGACAGAAGCGAGGTCAACAGGTAAGCCGGGTTCAGTAACGGGCGGGCAGCGAGGTACCAAGGTATAAACAGGAGCAAGGTCAAACAGGAAGCCAGGATCATGAACCAGTAATCAGAGTCCAGAAACAGGGTCAGGAAGGCCAGGGTTTCAGCAACAGGAAGTCAAGACAAACAACAGGGTTTCAGAATCTCAGGACACAGCTGAAGATCAAGCAGCACCTGACAGAAATCAGAGCAACCCTTAAATAGGCTGTCAGGTGCCAATTGTGGTCAGATGTGTGTTCCTGCGCAAGGAAATCTGCTGATGCCCGTGAATGCGTGCATGCGCACGTGTGCGTGCCGGGCGCATCCTGACAGTTCTCTTACACAATGTAACTACAGTATGTATATATCATAACTGGCGCATGGACCTGGAAGCTGGAAATCACTGAATTACATGCTGCTACTCCAGTAATCTCCACTTGCTTCCAGGTCCCATGCCTGGTCGCAGGCCTGATGCATTCTCAATACAGGAGGTCGGCTGCTCAGCACAAGTGCCATTCAGTGAATGCTTTGCATTTTCTGAATTAATGCAAAGTGTTCTCTGATTGGACTAGGGGGAGAGTGTGACATTGCCACCTGCCTCTCCACCCCCTCCAATTAGAGAACGCTTTGCATTTACTGATAATAAAATGTAAAGCCTTCTTTAAATCGTACCCATGTCGAGCGGCCACAGTGCAGCAGGGCAACCACTCAGCACGAAACCCAGAAGCTAGTTGAGATCACTGGACTCCACTGCCAGCTCCCAGGGGCATCTGCCAGGTATGGTATATACAGTATCTCATAAAAGTGAGTACACCCCTCATATTTTTGTAACTATTTTAATATATCTTTTTATGTGACAACACTGAAGAGATGACACTTTGCTACAATGTAAAGTAGTGAGTGTACAGCTTGTATAACAGTGTAAATTTGCTGTCCCCTCAAAATAACTCAACACACAGCCATTAATGTCTAAACCGTTGGCAACAAAAGTGAGTACACCCCTAAGAGAAAATGTTCAAATTGAGCCCAAAATGTCAATATTTTGTGTGGCCACCATTATTTTCCAGCACTGCCTTAACCCTCTTGGGCATGGAGTTCACCAGAGCTTCACAGGTTGCCACTGGAGTCCTCCTCCACTCCTCCATGGTGACATCACAAAGGTGGTGGATGTTGGAGACCTTATGCTCCTCCACCTTCCATTTGAGGATGCCCACCAGATGCTCAATAGGGTTTAGGTCTGGAGACATGTTTGGCCGGCCCATCACCTTTACCCTCAGCTTCTTTAGCAAGGCAGTGGTCATCTTGAAGGTGTGTTTGGGGTCGTTATGTTGGAATATTGCCCTGCGGCCCAGTCTCCAATAGGAGGGGATCATGCTCTACTTCAGTATGTCACAGTACATGTTGGCATTCATGGTTCATGGCGTTCAATGTAAACATCCCTTGTAATAGATAAAAAGCATGACAGGACAGTCAAAAAGACCTCAGATCTAACATTTAAACTTAAAAGCAAGAACAAAAAAATGTAATTAAAAAAATTCCCCCTTAAGACCATTGGGCGGAAGTGACGTTAGACGTTGCTTCCACCATCTAATGTTATGGAGCCGAGTGGGAGCCATCGTTCCCTCACTCGGCATCCAGACTCAGGAGGGGAAAGGAAGCGATCGTCTCCGCCGTTACCCTGCCGGACTCCGCGGGTCCGGTAAACGGCAGAGACGACCAGACTGCGGTGGGGGGCTCTCTCCCACCCCCTGATAAACGTGATCTTGCGGCAAATCTGCCACAGAGACCACTTTTATCCCAAAGAGATAAAAAAGGAAAAGAAAGGCAACTCTAAGTGCAGTATGCAAATTTTTGCATACTGCACTTAGAGGCGCCTTTCTTTTCCTTTTTTATATCTTCAGAGTTGCTTCTCCTCTAACCAAAGTGCTGCCAGAAGTGCCGCCTCATCACTATCATCCCTCTGACCAGCTACCCAACTTCACCAGAGCGCCCTTATCTCCTCTCTGTTTTATCCCAAAGAGAACTGCTCACTGTTTCTGAAAATACAGGGGTTATGGCAGCTAGCTGCCGCCATAACAACGGTATTTAGCGTCAAAGTACCGACATACAGGTACAGCGATTTGCGTGAAGTGGTTAAAGAGGTTGTAAAACCCCGTGCAAAAAAAAAACCTGCAAGAAAAAGGCATAATGAGCTAGAAGTGTTAATAGTTTATTTTTATCAATTAATAAAATGGAAAGTAAATGAAGAGAAGAGAAATCCAAAAAAAAACAATATTTGGTGTGATTACCCTTCGCCTTGAAAATACCATCAATTCTTCTAATAGTAAAACAAACAGGAACAATCAGCGCAAACTATAGAAAACAAATTAATGCAAGCTGAACACTATAATGCCGCGTACACACGAGCGGACTTTACGGCGGACTTTGCCCGGCGGACTTTTCGACGTACTTTCCGACGGACTTTCTGAATGAACGGACTTGCCTACACACAATCCACCAAAGTCCGTCTAATTCGTACGTGATGACGTACGACCGGACTAAAACAAGGAAGTTCATAGCCAGTAGCCAATAGCTGCCCTAGCGTGGCTTTTTGTCCGTCGAACTAGCATACAGACGCCGGACTTTTCGACCGGACTCGATTTCAACGGATAAATTTTAAACAAGTTTCAAATCTAAGTCCGTCCAACTTTTGAGCAAACAAAGTCCGCTGGAGCCCACACACATCGAATTGTCCGACGAAATCCAGTCTGCTGGGCAAAGTCCGCCGTAAAGTCCGCTCGTGTGTACGCGGCATAAGGATTCACCAAGCCTATCTATCAAACTATATAACACTATTAGTGCAGCGCAAATAAATGGCTTTAAAAACAGTCCATATAATCAAAGTTAAAAGATCCCTCGTGGTGCAGGGGAAATAAAATTCTTCTGTATAAAGTACCGATAATCTCCACCCCAGACACATAAATGTGCTTACCGGATAAGGTGGACCTCTTGTTACAGGAGGTCATGCAAGCATAAGTCCTATGGGAGCTAAATAAAAGCTGCACGGCCCCTCTGGATGTCCTCTGTGATCCACAAGTGCAGTAATACAGGTGATTAATCCATCTTCCCTTAGAACCTCTACTTCTCTTTTCAACCTTCTGCTAGATATTGGAATACCTTCACCTGGACTGGTAGAAGTCCTCAGCACTGGCTGGGTGGTCAGAGGCAGCCATAGGACTTATGCCTGTATGACCTCCTGTAACAAGAGGTCCACCTTATCCGGTAATATTGTTATATAATTCTTCTAATAGGACCAATAAACTATACCTTGCCTCTTCTAATAAATGCCGATTTGAATAAACTTTGCTAGTGCATTCAACACTGTTCCTCTCCCCAACTGACATTGCTCCTCCATCCAGAGTGGAGAACATCCTAAGACAGGTAGTGATAAAATGGTTGTAAACCCACAAAAAAAAAAAACCTGCAAGACAAAGCCACGAAATACCTTAAATCGTAGCCCCCGCAGCGGTCCCAGCACACTGCTCTGCCCGGCGACATGTCTCCCAGTGTTATTTTCCGGTATCGCGGGCACCGGCGCTGTGATTGGCCGGGGCCGCGATGACGGCACGTCAGCTAAAGCAATGGCATGAACGAGACGTTGCTTCAATGCTCATGTGCCGATGACGTCGGCACATGCTGATACAGGGGACATTTCCTTAACCGTGCAGGTTTAGGAGATATCCACGAAAGCTACAGGTAAGCCTTATTATAGGCTTACCTGTAATAAAAAGTGGTTGTAAAGGGTTTACAACCACTTTAATGGCCAGATTAAGGAAAAAAATACTACAAAAAACAAATGCAGTCAAAACATTAAGGATTTATATGCTGCAATATATTTGTTTTATTATATCTTTTTTGTAAGAAGTGGCATTGTACAAAAGAGAAAATAAGGAAGGGAAATAATAATACTTATTAACACCGACCTAAATTACATGGGCCAACCAAATTATATATTTCCACATTTCTCATGTGCTTCGACCAGTTAAGAGACAGGAAATTGTACGAGTGAGATATAATAAAGTATTAGCTATCAATGCCAATTTTTATATAATAGAAAATAAATTAAAAAAAAACAAAAAGAGGAAGAAAAGAGAACCCCCCAAGAATAATAATTATGCTGCAATATATTACATTTTAGTTTTGGGGTTTACTACTGTATTCAAACAGAAACTTCTCTTTTCTAGACTCTAAACTTACAGATTAATGCCCTGTACACACGATCGGATTTTCCGATGGAAAAAGTGCGATCGGATTGTGTTGTCGGAAATTCCGACCGTGTGTGGGCTCCATCGGACTTTTTCTGTCGGATTTTCACACAAAGTTTGGGAGCAGGATATTAAATTTTCCAACAACAAAATCCAATCGGATAAATTCCGATCGTGTGTACACAAATCCGACGCACAAAGTGCCACGTATGCTCAGAATAAATTAAGAGACGAAAGCTATTGGCTACTGCCCCGTTTATGTTCCTTACGTACGTGTTTTACGTCACCGCGTTCAGAACGATTGGATTTTCCGACAACTTTGTGCGATCATGTGTATGCAAGACAAGTTTGGCCCAAAGTTCGTTGGAAAATTCCGATGGATTTTGTTGTCGGAATGTCCGATCAATGTCCGATCGTGTGTACAGGGCAATAGTTTTAATTCCCGTCCTTGTTTTATTTATAGTTCTTAGTTTCAGGGTTTTTTTCCAGGCCAAAAGAACATTATTGTTTTCTAGACAATGGTCCTTGTACAGGAACAGCGTCATACTCTGTTCACCTGCCAATAAGCCAACAAATGGATTTCGTGAATGGCAGACTTTTACCTCCACTGATCGGGTCATGGAGGAAGCTTAGATGACAGGTGCTCGTACCTTTTGTTATTAGACCTGTCACATTCTATAACCTATGAAGTGCCTGTACCCCCCCCCCCCCCAATTCTGTTCAATGGAAGACATATAATTTATCGGGTCTTTGAACGGTTAACTATCAGTGGGAGTTTTGATGGAGTCAGTCTTCTGCAAGGGGAATACAATGTTTGCTGTTTTCAGTAAATACAAGAATGACAGTTTGGACTCTAGAATAGAATGTTGAAAAAGAACAATGGCTTTTATTGTAAAGTTATAAAAGTTCTTTGTCCCATGAGGAACTGAATAATAATAAAAATAGCGATAATTCTTCTTTAACCACTTCAGCTCCGGAAGGTTTTACCCACTTCCTTATCAGGCCATTTTTTGTGATACGACACTCCATCGCTTTAACTGACAATTGCGCAATCATGCGACGTTGTATCCAAACAAAATTTAGGTCAGTTTAGGTCAATATGTATTCTTCTACATATTTTTAGTCAAAAATATCCCAATATGCGTATATTGATCAGTTTGCGCTAAAGTTATAGCGTCTACAAAATAGGGAATAGATTTAGGGACTTTTAATTTTTTTTTGTTTTTACTGGTAATGGTGGTGATCTGCAATTTTTACCGGGACTGCGACATTTGCGGCGGAAAAATCTGACCCCAAGTGACACTTTTTGGGGGCCAGTGACACAAATACAGTGAGCAGTGCTAAAAAAATGCACTGATCAATGTTTAAATTACACTGGCAGGGAAGGGGTTAACACTAGGGGCGATCGAAGGGTTAACTGTGTTTCCTCAGTGTGTGTTCTAACTGTGTGGGGAATGGGCTCACTGGGACAACACAGAGATTGTTGTTCCTGATTACTAGAAACAGCCGATCTCAGGGTTGTCCTCTGTCAGAACGAGGATCCGCCTTGTTTACATAGGCAGATCCCCGTTCTGCCCCTTTGTGGAGCGATCGCACGTGGCCGGCGGACATAGAGTTCCCCGGCGTGCAGCACGTGCGACCACAGTATCTCATGCACGAAACTTTATACAGGTACGTCGTTTTGCGCAGCAGGGCTACCCTGCCGCAGTATATGTGCGGTCCGGAAGTGGTTAACTGACAATTGCGGGGTAGTCGTTTTTCCCACAAATCAAGCTTTATTTTGGTGGTATTTGATCACCTCTGCAGTTTTTATTTTTTTGCTCAATAAACAAAAAAAAGACTGAAAATTTTGAATAAAAAACAATATTTTTTACTTTCTGCTATAAAACATTCCCAATAAATTTTCAAAAAAAAAGCTAATTTATTCATCAATTTAGGCCAACATGTATTCTGCTACGTATTTTTAGTAAAAACAATCCCATTAAGCGTATTATGATTGGTTTGCGAAAAAGTTATAGCGTCCAAAAACTATGGGATATATTTAGGGACTTTTAATTTTTTTTATTGTTTTTACTAGTAATGGCGGCGATCTGCAATTCTTACCGGGACTGCGACATTGCAAATTGGACACTAAGTGACACTTTTTTAGGACCAATGACACCAACACAGTGAACGGTGCTTAGAAAAAAAATGCACTGTCACAGTATAAATGACACTGGCAGGGAAGGGGTTAACACTAGAGGCAATCAAGGGGTTAAGTGTGTGCCTGGGAGGTGCTTTCTGATTGTGTGGGGGACAGATACACTGGAGGAAAAGAGCTTAGCTGAAACACAAGATCTCTCTTTTGCTCCCTGACAGATCAGCCATTTGCCTTGTTTACATATGTACACCTCTGCTCCGTCTCTCCACAGAACGATTGGCGGGTCGCGGCGGCCATTGCGTGCGCCTCTAGACCGCGTGCACAAAATCACGTACGTGAATTTTGTGCAGCCAGGCTGCCCTGCCGCAGTATAGATGCAGTTGGTGGCCTGGAAGTGGTTAAAAACCCAACCAACCAATAACACAATTTAATTATTTTTTTATTTTCAAATTAAAGTGATTGTAAAGGTTTTTTGTTTTTTTTAAATAATCATACTTACCTCCTATGTGTAAGGGTTTTGCACAGAGCGCCCCCGATTCTCCTCTTCTGGGGTCCCTCAGCGGTGCTCCTGGCTCCTCCTCTTCTCGAGTGCCCCCTCCGAGAGCCACCTTCCAAGGGGGTACTGGTGCGGGCACGCTCCCGAGTCCTGCTGCTGCGTCTATTGACACAGACAGCAGGACTCGGCTCCGGATCCTGTGTCACTTGATTTGATTGACAGCAGCGGGGGCCAATGAGGACCCGAAACAGCGGCTGGAGCAGCTGTGTTCGTCCCCGTCGCTGGAACGATTGGGTTCAGGTAAGTAATAGAGGGGCTCTGGGGGGGCTTCTGCACTACAGAAGGTTTTCACCTTAATGTGGTTGTAAACCCATGGGGACAAAAAAAAAAAAAGAAAACCTGCAAGACAAAGGCATAATGAGCTAGTATGCATAGCATTAGCATTATGATGTACTTACTTTAGATCAAAGCCCCCGCAGCGGTCCCGGCACACCGCTTTGGCGGGCAATATGTCTCCAGGAGTTACTTGCGGGTATCACGCGCTCCGGCGCTGTGATTGGCCGGAGGCGCGATGACGTCACTCATGTGTATGCCACCGGTAACGGCACACTAGCTGGAGAAACAGCACGTACGAGCCGTCTCTTCAGTGCGCATGTGCCGACGATGTGCGTTTACAGTAAATATCTCCTAAACTATGCAAGGTTAGGAGAAATTCATGGTAGCTACAGGTAATTCTTATTATAGGCTCTCCTGTAGGCAAAAGTAGAATGCATTAAGGTGAAAAACCTTGAAGGTTTACAACCCGTTTAAACCCCACCATCAATCCATGTGCTTTATTTTCCTGAGAAATCTTTTTGAAAATCACTCCCCTAGCATTTCTAGTCATGGTCATCCTGAGTAAGGGCAGATGGATGATTCATGTAGCATTTACTTTCTGGAATCCATCTGCCCTTACCTAAGGCATGCAGGCAGACGGGTCTGCTTAGCTGACAAAGCCCCTCCTCCCGATTATAAATTAAAAAAGCCTATGAAGACTTCTGGGATGTGTGACATCATTTTGGCATAGGGCAGAAACCAGGAAGCAACTGAAGAAATTACAAAAAAGTGCAAAACCAGTAAATGTAATATACCTTTCTAACTATTTACTAATGCTACCTGCATAAGGACTTTAAATGGATAATGTTGATTGAGAGAGTTTAGTTCTGCTTTAAACCCAAGCACACTGCAAAAAAAAACCCAAAAGAAATGGTGCAGTAGTCTTTATTTTTATGCAACCTAACAAGTGAGTAACAAGTAACCACTTCAGCTCCGGAAGGTTTACTCCCCCTTCATGACCAGCCCATTTTTTGTGATACAGCACTGCGTTACTTTGGTTGCGTGATGCTGTACCCAAAAAAAAAATGTTTATCCTTTTCCCCACAAATAGAGCTTTTTTTGGTGGTATTTGATGACCTCTGCAGTTTTTAATTTTTGCACTATAAACAAAAAAAGGCCGATAATTTTGAAAAAAAAAATTTTTTTTTACTTTCTGCTATAAAATGTACCCAATAAAAAATGTAAAAAATCGAATTTCTTCATCAATTTAGGCCAATATGTATTCTGCTACCTATTTTTGGTAAAAAAAAAAAAAAAAAAAAAAAAGCGTATATTGATTGGTTTGCACAAAAGTTACAATATTTACAAACCTAAGGGATATTTTTATTTATGACAGCGAACAGCAACTTATAGCGGGACTGCGACATTGCAGGGGACAAATCGGACACCTAACACTTTTTGACACTTTTTGGAGACCAGTGACACTAATACAGTGATCAGTACTAAAAAATATGCTCTCACTGTACTAATGACACTGGCAGGGAAGGGTTTAACATCAGAATCAATCAAAGGGTTAAATGTGTTCCTAGGGAGTGCTTGCTAACTGTGGGGGATGTGCTTGTACTGTGGGAAGGCAGAGATCTGTGTTCCTGCTTAGCAGAAACACAGGATCACTACCTTTCCTTCTCCCAGAACAGCGATCTGCCTTGCTTACATTGGCAAACCACCGATCTGCTTCTCTCAGGAACGATCGGTGGGTCCCAGCAGACATAGAGTCCGCTGGACCCGCTGATTGGCTCCCACTGTGTCCAATAACAGCGGGAGCGGGCCACCGTCGGGGGGCGTGCACGCGCAGACGTGTCAGGTCACGCACCAGGTACGTGATTTGGCACAGAGCGGCCGCCCTGCTGTAATATATGTGCGTGGGGCGGTCTGTAAGTGGTTAAAAATTGCATTCAGCTATTTAATTTTGTTTCTTTAGAAGGATGAGAGGACACTGAGAATAAACATACTATTCAGATGCAATATTGCATATACAGAATATCTACAGTAGCTAAAGTCCATTCAGTCTCCTGTAAGGAGGACATGCTCGTCTAAAGGGATGACAGGGATGTGTTCTTTTACTCTTGTTCACCAATCGTCAACATACGCTTGTGGTTTCAGCATTCAGTGCATCTGAATGAGTGGCTACTAAGGGAAATATAGAGAGAGAGCAGAATTTATTTCAGATGCAGATTGGGATCTCTAGAGGGGTTGTAAACTGTTCATGGGGACTAAATGTACATAGAACTTTAAAGAAACGGAATGAATCAGTTGAGTTGTGAAACTTTTGAATATGTGTAATTGTTTGCTTTTGGTTACGCTTCAACAGTATGCACTATGGGGATCGATGTGTCTCCTGCACCACCTCAGTGTGAACCTAGCCTAATTTGTAAGCTGAAATCATTGTTCATGGATTTTGAGGCCCAATGATAGAGGTTGGTGAATGCTGGATTACTCAACAAGATTTCTTATTAAGTTTTGACATCAGCAGTACAGATGTTTGTTATGATCTTATACTGCCACCTGCTGGGTAATATTAGATATGACTTTGAACTTAATTATTTAAAGGATAAGTTCACCTTTTGTAACATGTTAGGGTCCTTTCACTCGGTGGACTCCGCTTTGCTCAGCTGGGGATTGATCCGTTGATCCCCGCTGAGCAGGCGGATGACAGGTCTGTCTCCACTCACTGCGCTGGGATGGACCTGTCAGAGCCCCGCTCTCCTCTATGGAGAGATCAGGTGAAAACGGACCGCCCGTCCGTTTTCATCCGATCCCATTTGATCTGCCAGACTGATGGAAAATAGGGCCACCATCCGATCTGGATTTGGCGGACAGGATCAGATAGCAGCGGGTGTCAGAGGACATGTCACCGCTGACATCCGCTGCCCCATAGGGGTGAAGGGAGTGTCTGATCAGGTCCGCCAGAAAAACTGACAGGCGGCCCTGATCGGAAAGCCCGTGTGGAAGGGGCCTTACGTGTTACACCCATATTCAGGGGATCTTCTCCCCCCGCTCGCTGTCACAATCTAATAAAAAGGCCACGTGAGGGGTTACGCCTACCCAGCCACATCATTCATTGACAGTGTTCTATTAATGGCAAAACTACAATCCCGACAGCCTTTGCAGGTGTCGGCTTGTAGGTCTCAAAAAAATACCAGGGTGCTGTTGCTCGCTCTAGTAGTTCATTGAGTTTCCTGGCGGAGTGTAACTGCCTGCCTGTAATGCAGGTATGGGCACACAGTCTGCAGGACCATGGCATTACACCCATGCATTTATTTTATTTCATTTTTTGTAAAAGTGAATCCTTTAGAGCCCTTTCACGCTGGGGCGGGCGTTGATGGTAAAACACCGCCTCTTTAACGTCATTTTAGCGGCGCTATTAAGCCGCTAGCGGGGCACATTTAACCCCTGCTAGCAGCCAAATAAAGGGTTAAATGCACCTGTGTAGCGCCGCTGCCAGCGCATTGGCAGCGGTGCGGCAGCGGTGCCCATTCATTTCAATGGGCAGGAGCGATGGAGGAGCGGAGTATACACCGCTCCTTCACTGCTCCAAAGATGCTGCTTGCAGGAGTTTTTTAACGTCCTGCCAGCGCACCGCCCCAACTGGGACTGCAGGGGAGGTGTTTTTCAGGCCCTATTTTTAGCCCAAAAGTGCCTGAAAAATGCCCCAGTGTGAAAGGGGTCTTAACAAACCAAAAACCAGCAAAGTGCAGTAACTTTGCATTACTTTGCAGCTTTGAAAAATTCAGGGGAATTCATAAAGAGTGTCTAATGCCCTAATGCGTACACACGATCAGAAATTCCGTCAGAAAAAACTTAGATGGTTTTTCCGACGGAATTCCGCTCAAGCTTGCCTTGCATACACACGGTCACACAAAAGTTCTCTGAACTTTCGACCGTCAAGAACGCGGTGTCGTACAACACAAAGTGCCCCATCCCTCCGTACTCGTCTGCCAAAGTAGACACGCCCACAAATGTAAACAGTGTTCAAACCACACATGTGAAGTATCACCGCGATCGTTAGATTCTAGCACAAGACCTCCTCTGTAACTCTAGATGGGTAACCATCTTCTATAGAGATTTTTAAGTACCGTAGTTTGCCGCTATTCCACCAGTGTGCGCAATACCAAAGCATGACATGTTAGGTATCTATTTACTCAGCGTAACATCATCTTTCACATTATACAAAAAAATCTGACTAACTTTACTGTTTTTAGTCTTTTTTTTTTTTATTCATTGAAGTATATTTTTCCGAAAAAAATGGCATTTGAAAGACCGCTGCGCAAATACAGTGTAACATAAAATATTGCAACAACCGCGGTTTTATTCCCTAGAGTCTCTGCTAAAAATTATATATAATGTTGGGGGTTCTAAGTAACTTTCTAGCAAAAAATACTGATTTTAACTTGTAAGCAACAAATGTCAGCAATAGGCCTGGTCTACAAGTAGTTAAAACAATCAGACTGCTTAAAAACCAGCAGCTGTTGACACTAAAAACTTTGAGAAGTGTGTAATGTACAATATTGTGTAGGAGTGTGTAATGTACAATATTGTGTATATAGTGTAGGAGTGCGTAATGTAAAATATAGTGCAGGACTCTGTTGGCCAGAGACAGTTTTTTTCAGTGGGTTGAATGAAAAAACAGATTAATCCATCCTCTATTTCCCCCAGGTTAGTCTGCCCCTCAGTGCAATCCTCTCCCCCCAGGTCAGTTTGACCCCAAGTGCTATCATTCTTTTCTCTTTTCCCTGTCATGAATCTTGTGCGGCTCCTTCACTCTTGTGTCACCTCGGGTTTATCTCCCAGGCCCTACGGTCCGCTCCTCCCAATGGAGGGCGGTGACTTCGGCTTCTGGTCGGGCTATGACGATTGGTTTTCTTGCGTCCTTATGCCCTGTGTTGCATCAGTGGGCGGGCGCTGCGGCGCGGCGCGCCGCACCGTTATGTGGCTGGCTGTGGCGTTTTGTTCCCATGACATCTCTGGTGTCTGTCACGCTGTCACATTGCACACATAGTGTGTGGGCGTGGTGGAACGATGCGCCGCCGGTGTCTTGCCGAGAAAGTTCCCTTGGCGGATAAGGACCCCCCTGTACTGCGCAGGCGCAGCGCCTGCGCAGTACGAACTACTATCAGCCGCCGGAGATAGCTGAAGCTCAAAATCTTCAATCAGCTGTACACGACGCATGCGCCCTAGGTCCAGGTTCCTTCCCCACCATCCAAGTGGACCTAGAGGGGGAATAAAAAAGAGCCGAGCGAAGCGAGGCCATGCCCGAAGCGTGGCGAGCAAAGCGAGCCCGCGAGGGGCCCTCTTACAGGCACCGTGTACAGCTGATTTTCACCTATTCACCTTCGGCTATTTCCGCCGGATCCTACTGCGCAGGCGAGGGGGGTCCTTATCCGCCGAGCAGAACTTTCTCGGCAGAACACCGGCCCAGGGGAGGTATGGAGATTGGATTGGTGTCTGGGTGGGAGGGGGAGGGCTTATCGAGCGTCATATATCGCTCCAGGTGTGGTACATTCTCCTCATCTTAATGTACTATCTAGAGCCCTTTATAAACTGGCTAGCTCATTCAGGTCTTGTGCATCCTGGAGATCTGGGACATGTCCACATGAGTGAAAAATAGCGCTTTTTTCTATCTTTGGGTAAGACCTTTGGAATACACCACTTGATGGATATATGTTTTTTAATATTGGATATATCAACTTTACTAGTTTTGAATTTTGTTGTTTTTTTACTCTGGGTCCCTGCCTACCTATATATATCTAGTATAGGCTCTTACCTTTTTCCCTGCTTTTGCCTTGTTGTTGGTCATGAGGTTTCCCTCTGACTATTTTTTGGCGTTAGATTGCACTTGAACCCTGCGAGTCCTCGACAAAAAGTGTGTTGTACAAGATTTCAGGAAGAAACCTCATAGTGATAGGTATGTGTCTATATTTGATAGATTAGCCTATCCCTTTTGGAATAAATATTATTATTGTTTTTCCTTTAGTTTGCTGACCTTATTTGGTACTTAATTTCTTTATTATATCTTTTTACCATCAGGTTTTATACCTTGACCTAAGGTAGTACACTAACTGTCAAGGAGTCGCTCAACCATTTTTTTTCTTTTTTCTCTTGCCTTTGTTGTTGTGTTTCCCCTCCCCCCCCCCCTCCCTTCATCCTTTGGTCATTCCCCCGTCCTCCCTTTTGGGTGATACTCCTGTGGCACAAAGGTGCTGCACTTGACATGACATTTCCTTGTTCCATCTTCGGCTCTTCTTGCGGGCATTGTTGCTCCCTTCTCGTTTTGAGCATATGATCTCCGGTGCTTTAAACGTCTAACACATGAGGTCAGTACTGATATCTATACATGTATATCTGTATAGATTTAGTCACTGTATTTTGTAAATATATGGTATTGTATGTATTATCATGGTTTCTATATCAATCTTATAGTTCGTACTTATATGGAAGTTTCTCAGCCCTTTCCTTTTTTTCCTAAAGAAGACCCTCACCCTACATGTCGAAGCCCGTTGGATTTCATATGTCTGGTTGACAGTTGGTTTGGGCTTCTTCCATTATTCATGTCTCAGTCTTATGTGCTGCCCATCTCAGTGTTATCATGTGTTTTAGCCTTTGATATATGATGTAAATTAGTTGTTGTAATAAACTTTCAATATTTTATACAAATTCCAATTTTTTGAGTGTTCATGGTCCTTCAAGGTCCCATTTTTGAGGAAATTTTCTTTTACATATTGTACAAGGGATGTAGACTTGAACCCTTTTTCCCATTCAATTAGTCTAAACCATTTCTGTCCATTGCAAACGTGCAGTGTATGTGTTGCTTAATACAATTACCTTTTCCTTCTCTGGCTTCTGCTGGTATCGCTCTTCAGGCTGTTAAAAAGGTCCCAGTTGAAGTGCACTTGATATCACTCTGCCTGGGACAGGAGGCAGTACTACAGAAGCATGAGATTATGTGACTCCTGCTCCCTCCGTGGCCACCTGTTTTCCTTGCTGTCAGTGCTTGCTTCATGATGCTCTGGGATGGTGGGTCGGCAACCCGTTGATCACGATCTACGCTTGCTGACCAGAGCATTGTCATGCGTTTCCCTGGTTTGGGGTCATGGGCCACATCAGAGGTCTCCACGAGAAGCCACGGGTTGAGCACCACTGATTAGGTAGTTTAAACTCATAGCCTTTCTTTCTACTTTCTACGAGCACTAGCATTGGAGTACTGCGTAAAGATTTGATTGTAAAGATGTACATAAATTTGAACAGGCCCAGCAGCCAAATCCCCGAGCTATATCTGACACATTAAAGTGTTGCTACTTCACTGGCCAAAAATTGTACACATTTCTGATCAGGGAGGTGTAGTTGTCTAATGCAGAGGTCTCCAAACTACGGCCCACAGGAAACCATCCACTGCCCTGCTGACCCCAATCTCTGCCCTAATGACACTGTCCACTGCTTTGACACCAATTTCTGCCCTACTGACACTTTGCCACCTTTAGGCTGGGTTCACACTAGTGCAAATTGGATTATGGGTTTCCCCATATCCAATTTGCACAGGAGATTGTGACTAGCACTCTATGGAGATCACATACCTCCGCAGCGGCTTCGGTGCAATTTGCACAGGAGTCCTGTGCGTCTTTTGGTCCGTTTCAGGTCCGAATTCAGCCAAAAATTTGGGCTGAAATCGGACCTGAAACGGTGAACGAGGACACACCAGACTTCTGTGTTCATATGTGAAACCAGACTTAAGGTAGGCTGTTCATATTTTTACAGTGACATTTATTTTATTATATTTTTCTATGTTTTCCTTACTATTTAGTTAGGCCTTGCTAGTTAATGTCTTAATAAAAAGGGGAAATAAAACCCAGTGATCTTTGATCTCTTTCATGTTGTTTAGGTAGATCTTCACTTCTCCAAGATTACCTACCTCTGTATTACTGCATTCCAGTTGGGGATGGTTGAGGAAAGGACTGTTGACCTATGTTGTAAAAAAATGAACCAAGAGAATTCTATGGAAAAAAGCTTTCCTGGTGCTAACATGGCAGCATACTACCACATGTATACTGCCATAGATTGGTGCCAAAAAAGTTACATTCTAGAAGGTACTGTATTTGATACAAGTTTAAATTTTCACGCTTATTAGACATGGTGCTCATAGAGCTGGCCCATAGAATTCCTGAGGGTCGAATACAACTGAATGGATTTAAACATGCATACTCTTCAAAGCCCGGCTAGAGATGTGTAGCAATGTGGACTACAGTGATCCTCCGGTATTTCTATATATCGCATGATCCTCTAGCGCCCAGCATTACTAACTGACATCATATTCTTGAGCCAAACTAAGGGCATTGTGGGGTTAGTAGTTGCCTCAGAATGGCAATTGCTCCGCATGACTATACAACTGGACTACATATCCCAGGGATCTTTGCTACCATCAGGGAGATTGCTGGGAGGAGCTATGGAAAAAGCCGGAGACCTGCCCAGCGCTCTCTTCTTAAAGGGCCCTCATACCATTTCTATTAAGCCTGATCTCATATTAGGATTAAAGGTTAATAGGCCGGTCTGGGTTCCCCCTTTAGAAGTTTGCCAGTATAAATACTTAACCTTTGCTTATCCTTTCAGGTTCAAGTAGTATTCTACTGTATATATGTGTATATAATATACTGTTTATTTACAAATTATCTTGCCTTGTGTTACTCTAGAGCAGGGATTTGCAATTAGCGGACCTCCAGCTGTTGCAGAACTACAAGTCCCATGAGGCATAGCAAGACTCTGACAGCCACAACCATGACACTCAGAGGCAGAGGCATGATGGGACTTGTAGTTTTGCAACAGCTGGAGGTCAGCTAATTGCATATCCCTGACCTAGAGGGAGTCCTCTACTGAGTTAGGACTGTTACCCCAAGCTCAGTAGATCTGTTTTCTCATCTGTGTGACAATATCCTCTTTGAATTGTTCCAGTAAACCTTAAAAAATATAAACGCATAAAATAGGGTTGTCCCGATACCACTTTTTTAGGACCGAGTACAAGTACCGATACTTTTTTTCAAGTACTCGCCGATACCGATTACCGATACTTTTTTTTAATGTCACGTGACAGTGTTTTTTTTGTTTGTTTTTTTTTTTAGGGGGGGGGGGGGGGGGGGAGTGAACGGTGCCTGTGTGTGTGTTTTTTTATTTTTTTCATTTACATTTATTATTTTTTACAATTTTTTTTTTATTCTTTATTGCACTAGGTGTGTGTGTTTTTTTTTTTAATTAGCCCTGTTGGGGGGCTTTGGTGAGATATCAGGGGTCTTAACAGACCTCTGATATCTCCCCCTTGAGACAGAGAAAGAGACCGAGGATAGAGATTCCCCAGTCCCTTTCTCTGCAGCCTCAGCTGCACTGACAATGAATGGAGAGAAAACAGCGGCTCCTCTTCATTCATAAACTGAGACATCGTAATCACAGGAGATTACAATGTTTCAGTTATGTGAATGGACAGAGTCAGCTGACTCTGTCCATTCACACAGCGGAGAGAGACAGCAGAACGGAGGGGACAGAGGAAGAGAGAGGGGGACAGCGGAAAGCCGGAACGGATGGGGACAGCGGAGGGGGACACAGCAAAGAAGAAGGACAGCGGAGGGGGACAATGCAACGGAGGACAGCGGAGGGGGACAGAGCAAAGAAAGAGGACAGCGGAGGGGGACAATGCAACGGAGGACAGCGGAGGGGGACAGAGCAAAGAAAGAGGACAGCGGAGGGGGACAATGCAGCGGAGGAGGACAGCGGAGGGGGACAATACAGCGGAGGGGGACATTGGAACGGAGGGGGACAATACAGCGGAGGAGGACAGCGGAGGGGGACAATACAGCGGAGGAGGACAGCGGAGGGGGACAATACAGCGGAGGAGGACAGCGGAGGGGGACAATACAGCGGAGGAGGACAGCGGAGGGGGACATTGGAACGGAGGGGGACAATGCAGCGGAGCAGGACAGCGGAGGGGGACTAAGGGGGATGAGGTGACAGTCAGCGATGATCGTGTGTGGGGGAGTTACAAGCACCGATCACCGCTGTGTCACTAAAGCAGCTGAAAGCCGCGGGGGAGAAGCTTGTAACTCCCCCACGCGCCGATCACCGCTGACAGTCAAGGTATCGGGGGAAGCATCGGGAGCATTTGCCCGAGTACAAGTACTTGGGCAAATGCTCGGTATCGGTGCCGATACCGATACTAGTATCGGTATCGGGACAACCCTAGCATAAAATATAAAATATAAACGCATAAACGCAACAAGTTGTTTGACTTATTACTTCAAGGTGGTGCAAAGATGTCTGAACCCAGAGTGTCAGGTGGGTTGGAATGTTCACAAGGTCATGGTGGTGCAGATGAGCAGGTAAATCCAAGCAGTCCCCAAGGGGGTTGTGCTACAGATGGAATGAATCTGGGCTGGTTCAGCAGGGACTGGCTGAGATTCAATCCATCTATAAGCAGGCCGATTGGCTGATCTATCGACTGACTTAAGTACAACCAACCTATCAGATTTGTTTCATGCGACCACTGGTGGTGGTTGTAACAGCCAGCAGTACCATTTTTTTCTGCCAGCAGGAAAGGCCTCCAACTGGCAGAACATGATAGCGCTGCAGGAGGGATTCCCCTATCAACATGACTGTGTTGATGGGGCAATCAAGCAATTTTCTTTCTTTATTTTTTTTCTCCTATCCTTCCACTTGTGGTGGAAGAAAATAAAATTGCATAATCTATGGGCTGTGTTACAAAAACTATAAATTTTTTTTTTTTGGTGTTACCTTTGTAACATGCAAGCTGCTCAACATTTCTTGATAACTTTCTAGTTTTATAGATGACACACGAATTTCAAAAACATTTTTATTCAAAAATTAATAGTACTTATTTTTTTTTACAAATGAAATAAAAGGAAGCTGTCATTTTATATTTCTATCGATACACAAAGTTAATTTGACATCAATGTTTCCACATTACAAAGCAGGTAGCAATGGTTGATACAATATTCAGCCAGACAGTGTTCAGTGAATAGAAGTATCAATTATTGGTGCATTCCTGAGATGCAAAGACAAAATAACATACATGATCTATTTTCCAGCATATGGCAGGTAACTTTCATAAAAACAATACTGAAAATTCCCAATGTCAGCAATGTTTACCAAAAAAAATTAAAAATCATATGATGACTTAGAGGACTCCATATTGGACAGATTCTATTACATATTATTAACAATGTTTACATTATAACAGAATGACACATAATGTTTAGAATTTTACAGAACATTTTGTGTTACATAACATAAAAAAAAAGAATACAACATTGCAGTGTATAGTAGGTACTCTCCGGTGTTCTTCACTGCCATCCACCCCATGATCCCTACTGCAGCCATATTTAAAATAACAGGCATGAGGGAACATGTAACACCCCGGGCCTCCCACAGCCAAGCCCTAGCTCTGTCACATTGGGGGAATGGCCAACAGGGCATGGTCAGGTACTTGTCTAGAATCTTTCCAGCGTCTGTAGTGGGAAGAAAGTGGTGCATTGGTGGGTGCCTGCAATGTGCTGTGGTGGTTATTTTGACTTATTTTGCTACACAGGCTGGCTTTAAATTTGAACTCCAGGATCTGTTACAAAAGCACACCCTTTAGGTAACAAAAATATTGATGTGTATCAGGAAAAAACTCCATTATGGTCACTAGATGGAGCTACTGATCATAGGAAATAAGTACTGATTAACTATGATTATCAGCCACTCCATCTAGTGGCTTTAAAGCGTAACTCCACTTTTGTTGAGGGGAAAAAAACATTCCCCTCTGGGTGATCTATGTACATTGCAGGGATTTTAACAAACTTTTTTGCAGATTCCTACCTTTTGTTATCCTGAAGAAATCCTTGTGTGTGTTCTCTGTGCCCCTGTTAGTGATTCTAATGGGAGTGGTGTCATAATTATCAATCAGCTGCAGGGCACTAATGAGGAAATTTGCAGGGTCTGAATCCCTTTAGATGTGATTTCCTATTGGGAGTATCTCACCAAAAATTTTATTTTTGCTGCAGGGGATGCCTGAAATCTGACTTGTATCTTAGTGCAGACTTCTGGGAAAATCAGTGAGCCAATCACACAAGCAAGAAGTTATGTTTCTGGGGGGCATTCTGTGTACAGAACACCTCCAGGTAGCCATATTGCATTTTCAGAAAATTACAGAGCTGCAGATTAAAAAGGAAAGGTAATAACATTCAATTACAATATGACTTGTGACGCAATTGTATACGCTATATTATTTTTTCTTTATTTGCTTTTTTTTTCCCACAAAAGTGGAGTTACCCTTTTAATGCTGTATTTTTCTGATTCACTCTCTTCTGTATGAATAATAACATTTGACCTAAAAGAGAAATAAAGTCTAATAACAATCTTTTTGCCCCTATTATCACAAAGTGAAAGTACATGCAGTTTCACAAGATGAATACCTGTGCAAACTTTATATACCCCTTTATGTTAAGTATAGTTTATCAGTTTAATTTGCTTTTTAACTTTTGGGTCACATAATGCAGTCCAACAGCTCCAAGATATTAAAAAAAAAAAAATCTGATTTGTGTATTACATGCAGGAAAATAGCCCCTGCAGTTCACTGGACTGTTTTTATCCCAGCAGCTCTGGAGGCTAATGATTACATGGATGTAAATGGGTGTTCTCCTTTAGATGGAGCTTGGGTAGAAGCTTAAAGTGGAGTTCCACCCAAAAAAGGAAGTTCCGCTTTTCTGGTTCCTCCCCCCCTCCGGTGTCACCTTTGGCACCTTTCAGGGGGGAGGGAGGAGCAGATACCTATCTAATACAGGTATTTGCTCCCACTTCTGGCAATAGATCGCAGCAGATTCCGCTGAGATCTACGCCATGTCTGGCCCCTCCTCCGTCCCCCCCACTGTCTTCCGGGAGACGCACATGTCCCAGAAGACAGCAGCGGACGTGCAGCGCGACTCACACATGCACAGTAGGGAACCAGGCTGTGAAGCCACAAGGCTTAACTTCCTGATTCCCTTCCTGAATATGTCAGCGCCTGCACCCAGGAGCCGAGGGACAGATCAGCTTCGGGTTAGGACATCGCGGCCGCCCTGGACAGGTAAGTGTCCTAATATTAAAAGTCAGCAGCTGCAGCATTTTTTTTGGGCGGAACTCCGCTTTAAAGTGCTTCTAAAGTCGCAAGGTTTCTTACCCTATTACATTCTATGCATTAAAGAGGTTTTAAACCTCCCTGTGTAATTTTTATCTATAGGTAAGCCTAGAATAAGGCTTACCTATAGGTACTGTAAATATCTCCTAAACGAGTGCCGTTTAGGAGATATTTACTGTATACTGCGCTGATGCTGTCATCGGCGCTCTGAAGGAACGCCCGCCTGTGACGTTTCTCCAGGAGCATATGCCGTGATGTCACGTGGCTCTGGCCAGTCACAAAGCCGGAGTCTGCAGCCCCCGAAGTAAGACGGGCGAAGATGGATGTGACCTGCAGCGGGGATGGCGCGGGCTTCGTTTACAGGTAATTGTTACATAATGTGCTAGTGTGCGATGCATACTAGCACATTATGTCTTTACTTTGCAGGGAGGAAGAAAGGAAGAAAAACTCATCAGGGTTTACTTCCTCTTTAAGGTAGAAAACCTTCTGCAACCGGGTCCCCTGTCAGTCACAGCCGGTTCACCAATGAGGAAAGAGGGGGGCAGGGCTGAGTTGTGCTCTGTATACGAGTGGACACACAGACTGCGGCTCAGGAGCGAGCCTGCATGAGGGCTACCATAACAAGCGGCTTGCTATGGGAGAGGAGCCAGGAGCGCTGGCAGGGAACCCTAAAAGAAGACAATCGGGACTGCTCTGTGCAGAACCTTTGCACAGAGCAGGTAAGTATCACGTTTGTTTGTTTTTTTTGTTTTTTTAGTACTTTTTTTTTTTTTCCTTTAGAATCCCTTTAATAGGAATAATGCCAATCAGTAGGCAAATGCATTCCTTCATATGGAGAAAATACTTGTAGTAATGCAAGTAGAGCATTCCCTCATAGTGCTCACATGTAAAAAAAAATTACATCACCAGAAATCCTTTGTCCTTTTTGAAGAAATATTTACCTATGTATGCAAGGAAGAATTGCTTTAAAATAATAAAGCTGGCCATACACATTAGAAACCACCCACAATTTGATCTTTGGGCAGCCCTGTTGCCACCCTCCTTCCTGACATCCTTCAGATAAAATATGTCAGTTTAACTTGAGAACTGCTGCATGTCCAATCACTCTTCTTGGCAACAGTTTGATACGGGACATGTCAGTTTGTTTTCTCATACATTACTATGCATCATAACATCATATAAGCTACAAATTAATTTGAAATGTATAAAATGAAAGCACCTTCTCATACACTGATAAACTGGCTGTAGTGGAATGTCCATGATCCTGAACACTGATACTATATATTAGTGCATTATACATTGTCATTTACAATAATGTTTATAGATTTACCATTTTTCCAAGCAAATAATTAGTAGTGTAAACATACCATAAATAAGTAGCAGTTAGTGAGATGCCGACATATGGGCTCTACGGGTCCATGTACATTACAGTGATGTAGAACAGCTAAGCTTCATATTGTTGTCTGTACCTCATATATGTTATAACAGCTCCTTCCAGCCAGCATAAGACCTATAAGTTCATAAAAACCTAAAGCAGTGATCTCATTAAGCCATTTACAGTGAAAAACCAAAACAGACATACTGATACAATCAATCTGTCCAATCAATGAACACACTACCCAACTATATATCCCATTAAAGTAAAAGCACTATGACATAATGCTGTACATTAAAGAAGAACTCAAGCCCAAACGGAGTTCTCAATTCTGGGAGCAGTGAGGCAATGTTAAGTTACTGAGTCTTTATCACTATCCAGAAGGCCAAAGAGGAGATCTTGTCCAACCCTTAGCAGACCTGAGACAGACACCGCTAAGCTCAAAAGTCGACATTTCACACTGGCCTTATGTGACTTCACATATTTCATTGGATAGTCCAGTAGAGGGCACCTAACGTAGTATTTGTGTCCTGTACTTTTAATGGATTCTACAAACATTAATAGATAAGCCACAAGAATAAAAATATGGGAGCTATAATCGCTGATCTGTTTTTCAATATGTGTGCTCCAAGGCTGTCATCCTTATCCTTCCAAACCAGATCAGTGTGTCACTGACCCAGAACAAGCATGTGTAGGTGAGTAGGTCATGAAACTTAGTATGCACAGGTTAGAGCCGTGTTTCACAACCAGAGTTCCTCCTGAGGATGCTAGGAGTTCTTTGAGCAGTAAACAATGGTGGATGAATCTCCCACCTACCCTAGCCACCAATGTAAGGAGGTAATTCTACACTGACTACTAATGTTAGAGGACAACACAGTTTGCTACAGGGGAGATCTCCCTACCCAGATGCCCTAACATGGTAAAGACCCATCATAACAATTGTCCGCTCCACTCATCTGCTGTCTTGGACAGTGTTGCTCTATGAGATGCTAAAAATGAGAACATAAAATGTACAATTATTATATGGTTTAAAAAAACATAATGAAATTCCCATATTGATTGTGATGTCCTATAATGTCTACACTTACAACCTGGACAGTTGGCAAAATGGAACAACATTAACTGTGCCATAGAAAACTGCAAGTATGACACCTTCAAATGAAAGTAACAACATTAAGGACTCAATGAATGGTTTTGCTTATTCTATCCAAAAGCCCAGAGCAAAGCTAGTCATGTTATACACATAAAATAGTGACAACACATCCCACAATGTATTGCCATGAAGACGTTTTGAAGTAGAGGACCAGTTTATATGTAAGTAATAATAATTGGTGTTCAAAGCTAGAGGTGAAAATTGTAATGTTAACTTTCTTAAGTTAATACATGCAATGAAAAAAGATTCAGTATATAAATTCATTTTTTTTTTTTTATATCACATGCCTTTTTATTACTTCCTCTACATCTACATTGATAAATAGATATGACAATGACAGAGGTTGGGCATGTTTTAAACCTTCCAGGAGTTCTACAGTAGTTAAAAAAAATGAAAACTCTGAATATAAAGATGACCACTGAAGACAATCATGGCAGTATTACACATAGGAGAAAGACTAAAGAAGTATTCCTAGTATGGATATTTTATACATAGTTACTAGGGCTGAACTGATACTAGTATCAGCGCCGATAACGAGCATTTGCCCGAGTATCAGTACTCGAGCAAATGCTCTGATGCTTAATCTGATACCAGGGGAGTCATGGGTAATCGGTGCAGGGCTGGGGGGGATGGGGGGGGGGGAGTTACAATCACTGATCTCCCTGTATAGATAATTTATTCAATAAACCATCTCACAGTCGCTTTTCCTCTTCTCCCCCCTGAGGCTTTCAGCTGCTTTATTGTAACCCCCCCCCAGCGACGCACCAAACACCCCTGACTGTCCACCGTATCCTCCTCCGGTTCCCTCCATGCTCCCATCCCCCTCCATGCTCTAGTCCCCCTCTGTGTTCCTCGGTTCCCCTCTGTGCTCCTCGGTCCCCCTCCTTGCTCCTCCGGTCCCCCTTCATGCTCCGGTCCCCCTCTGTGCTCCTCTGGTCCCCCTCCGTGTTCCTCGGGCCTCCTCTGTGCTCCTCGGTCCCCCTCCTTGCTCCTCCGGTCCCCCTCCGTGCTCCTCTGGTCCCCCTCCATGCTCAAGTCCCCCTCCAGGTTCCTCGGTCCCCCTCTGTGCTCCTCGGTTCCCCTCCTTGCTCCTCCGGTCCCCCCTTAATGCTCCGGTCCCCCTCTGTGCTCTTCTGGTCCCCCTCCATGTTCCTCGGGCCTCCTCTGTGCTCCTCGGTCCCCCTCCTTGCTCCTCCGGTCCCCCTCCGTGCTCCTCTGGTCCCCCTCCATGCTCCGTTCCCCCTCCCTGCTCCTCTGGCCCCCCTCCATGTTTCTTGTCCCCCTCCTTGCTCCTCCGGTCCCCCTTTGTGCTCCTCCAGTCCCCCTCTGTGTTCCTTGGTCTCCCTCCATGCTCCGGTCCCTCTCCATGCTCCTCAGTTCCCCTCCGTGCTCCGGTCCCTCTCCGTGCTCCTCCGGTCCCTCTCCATGCTCCTCGGTCCCCCTCCGTGCTCCTTGGACCCTCTCTGTCCTCGATCTGTCAGGATGGAGAGCAGAGGAAGAAGATGGTAAATATGTCATATGTAGAGTAGTGGTGTCTACTTTCCAGCGTCTAGCGGGATCCCACAGGTATGATGAATTCATGTAACTATGTATAGAATATCCATACCCAAATTTCTTCTTTAAGGGACTTTTAGGGTGCCAAAGAAAAGTCAAAGTACATACAGCATAAGATTAATACATTTTATTTGAACAGTCAGAAAATTGAACAAAATCAAGCCCAATACCAACAAGATTCAAATATAGTAAATAATGTTAAAAACTTTACCACTCTGCCCATGTTGCCTGTATAATATGTTACTTCATGAGAACACTATATTTTGGGAGTACTTTGTCTATAATATAATTGTAACATTATTAGAGAAAAAGGATGAGCAACCAACTTATTAATTATTTCCAGGGTTTTTCATGAGTTAATGATGGGTAAACTTTAAACATGATATTAAACTTCTTTATGCAATCATGTGGGTATCAACGTTTACAAGGCAGGAAAAGGGATGACACTGTATGTACTTTATTACTTTTCTTTGGTACCTTGTATGTCCCTTAATCTTTTTCTAATATGTATTTCTTATGACTGGGATGTGGGCACCATTTTAGATTGAACAACCCTAGATACATATACGTGTGACAATTTAAATGCCAGAATGCCAAATGCGTAGCACTACGATGGCGAGTCACACAGCCATTTGCACTCCACCATGTTCTGCAATGTTTTAACTCTCACTCACCCGGGTTGGAGACCAGTTCACTGAGTCTTTACGCAGTAGTAGAAGGAATAATGTGTGTGCATTGCGCTGTTAGAGGGGAAATAAGTGACAGAAATCTGGCGCAGTGGGTTGACATCGAAATTTTGCGTGGAAATTGGCAAAAGTGCGAATGAAACTTTAGCTGTTACAAAAGTGGTGAACATTCCATGAAGAAGTCAAGTGTTTTTGAACGATTTAGGGGTTTTAAGGAGGGGCAGGAAGATGTCGACGATGATGCAGCCAAAAACGCAAAGGATGAATGCAAATGTGGGCAGAGTACAAACCCTGGTATGCTCATTCGGGTGTGTTTTTTTGATCACAGGGGGATAGTTCACTACCAGTTCATAGAACATGGTACAAGGGTCAACCAACAAGTGGATTCTCCACCGCAACGATGCTCCTGCACAAACTCTTTTTTTTTTTTTTTACAGTCCATTCCGGGAATCAGATTGTCACACCCTGTATGTCTTTTATTGTAATCCTGGTAGTATTATAGTTTGTCTCAACCTCTACATGTAAATATGGAGAAAATATTGAATAAAGACACTGAAAATAAAACAAGAAAACAAACCGATATACTGAATATCACCCAAGTATTAAACACATAAAGTTGTTGGAATACAATACATTTTGGGCTAGCTAGGTTTAATTCGAATGACTCAAATATCCCTAAATTATGTCTATATATTCAAAACAAAAAATAATCAAGGCTGTAGTGATATCCAATTTGAATGTTGCTCTTAATTAAAAGCACTTTCATCATAACAAAAAAAAGTTTAATTAAAAAATAACATTTTACCAGTTCTAATACCATCAGTGCCTCTGATAATTCCAATCTTCATTGTTTTGCAGAGTTAAAAACCTGCTGCTAGAATCTTCAGTGTCTGATAATGCCAAGTCTATTAGATATCTGCATATCCCTGCTACTGCTATGTCACTACTGTGTGTGTGTCTCTAAAGATCTAAAGGGGCACTTTAGTAACGCAATAATGGGGGGGAGCCCCAATAGGTAGTGGATAGATGCAGGCATCTGACCCCCCTGAAAGTAACGGATACTGAAGATTTTAGAAGCTGCTGTAACTTAGCTCTTTTCAGAAGCCATCGACAGGCGGTGAAAAGGAGATATGTAGCCTCTTCACTGCCTGTTTTAATTATGTCAGTGCTGCATCTCTGCACTACCACCATGTGTATTATAAATGGTTTCAGCACAGCCCTATATGCTTGGCAGCATTACACCTGCTAAGTGCAACATGCTTTGTAATTCTTGCTGTGGCCTGTGTACAGCCCTGAGAGGCTGCATATCCTCCTTTTAGGTGGGCAGTCAGGGAGGGTGGTAAAACCATGGCTCAACTGCTTGATTTTTGTTGCCAATGTGAACAAGCCCTTTGGAATGACAAATCTCACAGTCAACACTCAGAAATCACTTTTAGGGGAAGATACTTTTGGGCCTCACAAGTTGCAGAAGCACAAACATGTCTTCTATAAGAAAAGGCATTAATAGATTTGCTTTGAAAAGAAAAATCTTATGGAAGATCTTTTAGTATAAATATCCATTTCAAAATGCAATCTAAACTATTATTGTGGTTGTAGCACTTTCTATTTTGTGAGAATTTTCTCTTACAAATAGCAGATGTTTTTAGTGTGTTGCTGACTCCTATAACATAGCTAAGCCTTCTTCTGGAGGTTCAATAGATATAAGTGATAAGTGTTTCCTTACTATCCACCAAACAATTGTTTTTCCAGTTTGTCCCTATTATTATTTACTAATACATCATCATTCTACACTGTACTGAAGGAAAATCAACAAATATTTTTAACAATGCAGACAAGGAAGCAAAAGGTATGCGCAGACCCTGTTCATTACAGCTTACAATCTAATAGACTGTAACTGACTCTAATTGTCATGGCTATCCTGCTGATGTAGACATAAGAGTTAAACTGGGCATGCACAGCGTAAATTTCGACTCGTTCCTGCTGAATTAACTGAAATTTGAGCCATGGGGGCCTCTATCAGTACCACTCGGCTCAAGAAATTTCTATTGAAAAATTGTGGAAAATTGTTGGCCGAACAGTTGCTGTATTCTATTAGAAAATGTTTAAGTATTCAGACAGCCATGGGTTCTGCACCTGTCTGAATAGAGTAGCCAGCAAAAATCTCTCATTTATGCTGTTTAGTGTGAATGGAGGAATATGCCAGACTAAGTAAAATGTTTCACTTATTTACCATCATTTTCCTTTTCTGGCCCCTAATTATAGCAGCATTGATGGGTATGGCTCTGCCTCCTCCACCCTGGACAGTGAAACAATATAGGGATTTCTCACCCTCACACATGCATTCCTATAATATAGTCCTACAGAATAGAACGGGTGTGGGAAATAGTGCTGCCATGGTGAGGTGCCAGGAAAGGAAATTTTAGGTAATTATGGTAAATAGAATTTTCTGTATTTCTGGCTTATTCCCATGTCAGCAACTATAATGCAACTAGCTAGCAATAATATATATCACAATGAAAAGGGTAGGAACAAAAAATATCAAACCTTTGAATTAACAATTACTTGTGACTCAGGATACAGGGGGAACTGAATAGCCAACACAAGAATCTGCACTGGCTGCCACATCCAACTTGTAATGAGACATAAAGGTTATTTTTGTGAAGACCAACTAGCTGTCGAATAGCGGTCCAAACCCTTCCTCTCGGAAAGAAACTCGAGCAACTGAAATTAAAGTTTTTGAGATTAAAATTTTAGGATATAGCTCCTCGAAATCACCAATACTACCCACTGGTCTTAGTTGGTATCTGCCCAGATTCTCACATAGTGACACTCCTCCAAAGTTCCAAAAAAAATGGCATCACCTACAGTCAAACTGATGGAGGGAGGAAGGAGAGTTAGGGACTATGGGAAATAAAACCCAAAGAAATTGTAAGTCCATATTGTCCATCCTGAAATATAGGGCAGCATGTTATTCCAGCATTGTACCTCACCACAAGGATAGTCAGGATAACATTCTAATTAGGAGTGATACCTGCCCCTTCACCACATCGAGGCCAAACCCGGATTGACGGGAGTTCTTAGTGGAAAAGCTGGAGGGTCCTGGATCTACTAAGAGGACATATAAAAGGCACATTTGTGTGAGGGTGAGGAATCCTTCTATTGCTACGCTGGAGGGCTACCCAAGGTTCAAGGGGGCACAGCCATATCCATCAATGCTGACATGAAGAGGCAACAGGAAAGAGGGCTTTCAGCATAAGGAAACCTGAAAACCTGAGTCATAAGGAATGTCATAGTTGTAATTCCACTGCTGTCAGCAAAGATCCCATTATCTACCAAATCAAACAGTGAGGCTGATTTACTAAAACTGAAACATGCAAAATCTGGTGCAGCTCTGCATAGAATTAAATCAGCTTCCAGGTTTTATTGTCAAAGCTTAAAATGGTTGTAAAGCCTTAAGGTTTTTCACCTTAATGCATTGTATGCATTAAGGTGAAAAACCTTCTGTGCTATAGCTCCCCCAGAACCCCCCATTTTTCTTACCTGAGCCTGATCCGATCCAGCAATGTGCATGCGTGCAGCGGCTCCAGCCGGTTTTGCTCCTCATTGGATAGATTGATAGCAGCCATTGGCTCTCGCTGCTTTCAATCAAAATCTGTGACGTGTGGGCGGGGCCGATTCCCGCTGTCTGTGACAATGGACGCAGCAGTGGGACTCGGGAGTGAACCCGCACAGGTGCCCCCATGGATATTGTTTTTCCGTGGGGGGCACCCGATGAAGAGGAGGGGCTTGGAGCGCTGGCAGGGGACCCCAGAAGAAGATCAGCGCTGCTCAGTGCAAAACCATTACACAGACCAGGTAAGTATAGACATTTTTGTTGTCTTTATTTTAAAAAAAGTGAGGGTTTACAAACACTTTAATCAAACAAGCTGAAATTAGAAGCTGATTGTTACCATGCACAGCTGCACCTGATTCTGAGTACTCCAGTTTTTGTAAATCTCTACCAATAATTCTTATTTGGCTGCCTCTGTCAATTTACCCCCTGGAGGAACAAGAAATGCTGTATTTCTAAATGTGTTATATTTCTGCTCTCCTAAAAAATGAACAAATGTAAAAATATATTTAAAAAATGCAATAGCTTATAGATGATATATACGAAAATGCATGACAGTGATTCTATGTACATAACAAACATGGTCACATGACAGCACCTTAAGGATTGGCAACATTAATATCAAGTAAGTGACCCAAACATCGAACTATCATGCATTTTACGCCACAGGGTGTCTGTACAGTCTACACTGGGTCAGCATTGGTGAAAAGTGCAGGTATTTGGATAATATTTTCCTTAATGTCCCCCCTAATAGTGCTGAGACTAACACGGAATCTTGTAAAATCAGCAATGCAAAGTAGTCCAATAAGACTGCCTGTATAGTGCAGCTGTCACCGGCTTACAACTGTATTTCCCTTTATTCTCAACAGAGATGTCTTCTGTATCTTCATCTTCTCTTAACTTATTGATGTTCCCTTTCAATTCGTTTCTGACGAACTGCAGAGATAAAAAGACCCGGGGTCATTAGAAATGTCCATGAAATAATCATGATCTGCCTATTTAGAGCAATTCACAGGTAGCTATGCTGTATAATATATCATTATATAAGAAAAATGTATAAATAAATGTAGCACAAAAAAAATTAGTTTTTCTATACATAAACATAACAGTATTACATCACATTAACACTATATTTTAAAGGAAAACTAAACTTGAAACAAAGACATGCTTTACATGAAAGAGCCACCACTGCTGATGCCATACACCTGTGCAAACACACACATATATATATATATATATATATATATATATAGTGGCTATTGTTATCTTTCCTTTGCAACCAATGAGCTGCTGAGCAACAAGTATGTAGTCAGTGAAAGCAATATATCAAGAATCCACTGCACTTCCTTGAATACTTTATTTAATCTTCATAAAATCCTTAAAACATCACAGACAGTGTGTAAACAGCAAATGGTAAATGGGTTTCACGCTATAAACAGCAATTGTGAACAAGTGCAGCAGATTTCAGATACACTATATTACCAAAAGTATTGGGACACCTGCTTTTACACACACATGAACTTTAATGGCATCCCAGTCTTAGTCCGTAGGTTTCGATATTGAGTTGGCCCACCCTTTGCAGCTATAACAGCTTCAACTCCTCTGGGAAGGCTGTCCACAAGGTTTGGAATGTTTGACCATTCTTCCAGAAGCGCATTTGTGATAAGGTCAAGCACTGATGTTGGACAAGAAGGCCTGGCTCACAGTCTCCACTCTACTTTGATAAATAACTAAATAATGAATAGTGCTGCGCTGTCAACCAAACAATTGTGTCAACTCTAAATACGATAATGATAGATGACTACAATTCCTGTGCAGTAACGTAAATAATTGTACCATGTGTCTCAAGGATTGACACACATATATCCACAAATAAAAAAGTGTCTAAATAGACAAATTCCGTGGAAAAAAACATATTATATATATATATTATATATATATGTATAAAAACTTTGATAATATGCATCCTTAATAAAGTCTGCAATAAGTATTTGTGATATATCCCTTCACCATTGCTTGTGATGGTCCATAATAAATGATAAGTGACTTTTTCCCTTTCTTCCCATGTCACCTCTGTGCTCTCTAGCCTCTCACCTGAGATATGCTTGGTATACAGCATATAACGATATATCTCAGAAGTGATGTAATGCTGAAGAAGTCACGTGGGCGTGACGTAACGCATAGGACGTGAGCGGAGGTATACCGGAAGTGATGCTCGTAAGGGTACGAGTTCGGCACTCATGGATTTTTTGCCTTTTTTTCTTTTAAACAAAAGTTTTTATCAAACAATTATACATACAACATAGACTTGCGTCTTATGTGTACAATACATTTATTACATGAGGAACAACATATGTAGTATGGATACAGTATAAGTTTCACGCTGCACTATAGTAGTAAAAAAATTATTTCAGGGTACAGGTATTAAGCTCTTCTTAATGGAGGGTATATAACATAATCATACTTCATAGGGTACCTTTCTGAGGAATCAGACTATTATCATGTGCAGGTTTCCGATAGCCAGCGGTCCAAAATTTTAATGTACTTCACTGGGCATCGCCTGTTAGTATATAAGAATTTTTTAAAGGGTAGGGTAGTGTTTACGTTTACCTTCCAATCAGTAAAGCTGGGTGGTAGAGGTTTCATCCATTGCCTAGCAATAGTCTTCCTGACCGAGAATAGTGTTTCATGTAGAAATATGTTCGTGTTTTTGTCAAAGGAATTGGGAATTTAGAAAAGCCACAATCTGTGTCCACAGGCCCTGTATTTTGGGGCAGGCCCAAATTAGATGGAAGAATGTACCCATCTCCTGACTGCACATCAGGCAAGAAGTGGGCTGTCCACACTTATATCAAGCTACTCTCATGGGGGTGAGATATGCTCAGTGCAATATATAGATTTGGCATAGTCTATCTGAGAGTTTAGGGGATACAGCCTTGCAGAAATCCAATACCTGACTCCATTCCTCATCCTCCATTGGTCCCACCTCCCTCTCCCAGCGGGGTTTGAGATCATATGCTAGTTTGGTAGAAGAAGGGGTAGAAAGCATGCTATAGACGGTCGATATCAATTTTTGGGGGTCCATGCCTTTATCTACTGCCATAATGGCGTTGGGGTGGGTTGTGGAAGGGATTGTGGAAACTGTGAGTGGCTAGCATGTCGGACATGTAGAAATCTAAAAAAAATGTGATTGGGGAGCATGAATTCGTTGCGAAGGGCGTCAAATGTCCTTGGAGATCCAGCTGAGAGGAGGTGGTGTAAATAGTATATCCCCTGCATACCCCAGGTCTCTACATTAGGTATTTGGAGGAATTCAGAAAGGAGTTTGTTATGCCATAATGGGGTATAGTCATTATGCAGTGGTATCTCCAATTTGTCAGTAGCGAGGTCCCATATACGTCTATAGTGGTATAGTAAGATCTTTTTGTCACCCTCCGAGTTGGAACCCCTGGAGCCTACCGCTATTGCACAAAGTGGATCCTGGGTCCACCGCGCCCAAAGTGGACACAAAAGAATACTAAATCTGTCTCTGTCGGTTTTATCTATGTGGTATAGCTTGGATAACTGAGATGCTATGTAGTAAAGGTCAAATTCAGGTAGTGCTGTGCCACCTAGATCAGTGGGGTTCTTGAGGGTTCGCCAGGCTAGTTTATGTCTGCCAGTCCCCCAAACAAAAGGCTTGAGCAGAGCTTCCAGGGATTTGAAGTATTTCAGAGGTGGGTAGACCGGAGTATGCCATAGAATATATAGTATTTTAGGCAACAGGACCATTTTTTTAGATTAATACGGCCCCATACGCCTAACAAAAAGTGGGTCCATGTTTTGGATTTAATGAGGGAGAAAAGAGGCTCGATGTTAAGAGAAATATAATCGGCTGGGGATCTGGATACAAGTATCCCAAGGTATTTAATGGTGTTAACACATTGCAGTGGGAGTTGGGCCTGTGACTCAAAAGGCGGGAAGCTATCAATAGGCAAAATTTGGGACTTTTCCCAATTGATCTTGAGTCCAGAGAACGACCCAAACTGTTCTATTGTCTGGAGTGCGGTTTGGAGAGAGCGACCTGAGTCAGCCAAGAATAACAATGTATCGTCTGCATACATACTAATTTTTTCGGTTAGGGATCCTAAGCACAGCCTTCGGATCTCTGGATTTTCTCGGATAGATATGGCAAGGGACTCAGCAGCCAGGGCATATAGCAGTGGGGACAACAGGCAGCCCTGTCCCGTGCCTCTAGTGAGGTCAAACACTGGAGACGGCCATCCATTAGCCACCACTTTGGCTGTTGGAGTCTGGTACAATAGTTGAATCCATTTGGTAAATTTGGGCCCAAAGCCATATCCCTCCAAGCATTTCCAAAGATACTTCCACTCTACCGAATCAAATGCTTTTGCCGTATCCAAAGTTACCACAACCCATGTGCCGACGTCAGCATGTGTAGCCTGTAAATTATTGTATAGTTTCCTCAAATTGAATGAGGTATTACGACCGGGCATGAAGCCTGCTTGATCGGCATGTATCAAGGTCAGAATAACCTGGTTAAGACGTATGACCAGTACCTTGGCTAATATTTTAATATCTACTTGTAATAGAGAGATAGCTCGATTGGATTCGGGGTAACTTGGGTCCTTTCCTGGCTTAGGTATAAGAAC
Source organism: Lithobates septentrionalis (assembly GCA_037952835.1). Lineage (NCBI taxonomy): Eukaryota > Metazoa > Chordata > Amphibia > Anura > Ranidae > Lithobates > Lithobates septentrionalis. The sequence continues at coordinate 1,776,129 of JBBDGP010001110.1, read as the reverse complement.
TATTATTGCTTCTCTCATGGAAGGGGGCAGTGCAAAGGTCTCGAAGAGATGATTGTATAAAGCTAACAGTTTTGGGGTAAGTATCTCTCTGTATTGTGAATAGAATTCAATGGGTAAACCATCCGAACCTGGGGATTTGGACCTAGCAAAGCTAGCTATCACAGTCGCTATTTCGTCGGTGGTGAGAGATGTCTCCAGGAGGGTCACTTGGTTATCTGTTAACTGTGGGAGAGTAATACCCACCAGGAAACGGTTCATCAGTTCTACGTCTATCGATACTGTTGATGTGTACAGCCCTGCAAAAAAATCTCTGAACATCAAGGTCACACTGGATGGGTCTGTAATCTGTCGACCCTTGGGACCATGTAGGGAAAAAACAACTGGGGGTCTGTCTTTGCTATGTACCAAGTATGCCAATAGTTTGCCAGCTCTTTGCCCATGTTCAAACAACTTCTGCCTAGAGAAAAATAGTTTTTTTCTGGCCCTCTCAAACTGTAATTGGTTCACCACTCTTGTAGTTTTAGTAGGTCAGCATTGGCAGGAGATGGATGAGATGGATATTCCTGTTCTGTGGAGGACAACTCCGCCACCGCCTTATCAAAGGCACCAGCAGAGTCAGCCTTTAGTCTGTTAATGTGTGAGATCAGGGATGTGCGGGCATACAGTTTAAAGGAGTCCCAGACTGCTGATGGGGAGGCAGACTGATTATTCTCTGTAAAATACAACCCCCATTTGCTCATAAGCTCGTCATCATCTGGCAGTAGAGACAGCCAAAATGGGTTTAGGCGCCAGGTGTGGGTTGGTTTGTCATTGGGAATGCTTAAGGTAATCCAGTAAGGGCTATGGTCTGATAGAAGCCTGGGGCAGAAAGCTGCTTCCTTTAATCTGGACGTAAGCATCCGGGACATGGTGTTGTGGGTGGACGAGAAGCAAGAGTAGGCCTGGGTATGTGGGAACTTGCATCTCCATGTGTCTACCAAATTAAAGGTAGAGATAAGTCTTGAGAATCTGGTGCCACTAGTAGTCCCCGTAGTGGGCAGTGATGGTTGGAGCCTGTCTAGGGTGGGATTAAGCGTGGTATTGAAATCACCCAGCCAAATTGCTTGTGTTGTGGGGTAGCGAGTCATGAATGAGAATCCCTCCGTGATAACAGAGGCAGAGAATGGGGGGTAGGACATAAAAGGCCAGCAAGAGGAAAGGCTCTCCATACAGTTTGGTAGATAGAAATACATAGCGCCCCTGGGGGTCAGTGGAGATATCACATAGTTTGAAGTGTACTGATTTAACAATAAGGACTGAAACACCCCGAGCATGGGATGTGTGGGTAGAATGGAAGGCCCACATTCCATGTAATAAATTTTATAGGGGCCATAATCTAGACTTTACATAAGGAGGTGGAACAGTAATACCCAATAGCCGTTTCCCTACAGACAGGTCAGTGGGATCTCCATAACCCGGACATTGTAATAATAAAAGTAAGCTTGAAAGAACATAGAAGGAACAAATAATGAAAAACATCTTTGAATCACTTGTACCTGGAGCATGTCAGATGTATTGTTATACATTAATAGAACAATCCCCTCCCGCCCTACACCTTCCCCAACTGGTGTGGGCATGATCTCATAAGAAAGTGGGGATGTCAACTTGAAAAAAACAGGTCACCCAATAAGTGAAAAATAAGAAAAATAGAAAGAGCAACCGGGACAAAGGAAGATATTGGGTCATTGCCCACAGCAAAAAGTCATCTGTGATAGTGAACAAGTCCCAGCAGCCTTCCCAGCCTGCATAGCTGTATTTCCTAGTGGTAGGTGGGGCAAAGTTTCGTTGCACTTTACATGCGTTCTGTAGGGCTGCAATGTCCCTGGAGCCACAGTGTCAAACATAATGCAAAAAACGTAAAAAGAAGAGTAATAAACCAAAGGAACTGGACTCATGTGGACAAAATAGCAGGACTCCTGGAGGACTCTTGCATATGTAGTCAGCAAACCTCTAGACACATAAGAAAAGATAGAAAAGTAAAAAAAAATCGTGAAAATGTACTTAGCCAGGATGTAGGTCACAGGTGACTCTGGAGCGAGTAGTAGTCAGAGGGAGCTAACTCAACTTAAGATGTGACGCCGTAGTTTAAAGGCTGCGCGGCATCCAGGTGAGGTGGTGCAATAGACCAATTGTAGATGTGAGTAGGCCGGAGGTCAAGATTTGCATAGCAAAATGGTTATTCCGCTCTCTCAGGGGCTCCTCGACGTTCCAGACAAGTGATAACTTCCTCGGGGTCTTCAAAAAAAGAGGACTCACCCACCACCCTCCACCCTAAGACGTGCAGGGAACAGCAAGGAATACCTAAGGTGATGGTTTCTCATTCGGCGTTTAGCTTCCATGAAGCTCTGGTGGTGACGCTTGACTTCCGCCGAGAAATCAGGAAAGATGGCCACTTTGACATTCCAGAAGGGAATGTTGCCCTTTTCTCTGGCAAGTCTCAAGGCTGCATCTCAAACCTTATAATTCAGGAATTTAGCTATGAATGTGTGGGGGGGAGGTCTGGCCGGCATGCAGTGTGCCCTCTCAATCGCCAACGTGGGGGAGAAGGCCTCTCTGCCATAGGAGGTGACAAGTAACTGTTCTAGGAACGTGGCCGGGTCTTTACCTTCTGCGCCCTCAGGGAGCCCGATAAAGCATAGGTTACACCTCCGGAGCCTGTTCTCCATGTCATCCTGCTTGATTAGCAGCTGGTTGATCTGCTGCTGCATGCGGTCGGATCCTGATTTTAATGGCGAGATGGTGTCCTCCATGGAGCCCAGCCAGGTCTCCGCAGTCTTGTCCCAATCGCGAAGTTTCTGGAAGTCCTGCCTAATCAGTGAGATATCCACTTTGACCTCTTCTATTTGTGCGGTTAGTGAGGTCCGGCAGAATATGATCGCTTCCATCTGTTAGTGTCCCCTCCCACATGTTCCTGCCTGTCCTTCACAGTGCCGCCATCTTCCTCTGGGTCCTCTCGGCGGAATTGCTCTAGTTTGGCTGCAGCGGCTTTCTGAGCTTTTGAGGGGGGCATGATGGAAGGAGTCTAGGGTACTTCTCCAGGTAAGTCAGGGTCGGAAAGGATGTCTGTGAGTCGCAGGATTAGCTGGGTTCAGGATCAATGGACGGAGTTCCATGTAAATGCGTCCAACTCCATACTGTGTCAGGCCATGCCCCCTTTTTTTTGGCTTTTAAATGTGAGTTATAGCTGTTTTTTCTATTAAACTAGTTTTAAACGGTAATACGCTACGAGAGTATCTTTTTTATACACCCATACTTGGAGGACACAGGAAAGGACCCCATAGAATTCACACTTCCATTAGACCTCTTTCACACTGGGACGGTTTTCAGGCGCTTTAGCGATAGAAATAGCCTCCGCTAAGCGCCTGAAAACTGCCTCTCATTCATTCCAGTGTGCCTTTTTAAACTGGGGCTGTGCACTTGTGGGACGGGAAAAAAAGTCCTGCAAGCAGCATCTTTGGGGTGGGTTGGAATGAATGGGCAGCGCTTTCAAAGCGCCACAAAATGGGAGTTTTTAAGCTTTTTTTGGGGGTTAAAAGTGCCCCACTAACGTCCGAAAAGGGACACTTAAACAGCGCTAGCGCCGCTAAAACAGGTGGCGCTTTACCGCGACCGCGGGCCCCAGTGTGAAAGGGGTCTTGCAGAGAGCAGAGTGCTGGGAGAGTATACAGAGGACCCCCAGAGGTGACCCAACAGCATTACATCACTTCTGAGAGATATCATTGTATGCTGTATATGCAAGCATATCTCAGGTGAGAGGCTAGAGAGCACAGAGGTGACATGGGAAGAAGCCATTTATCACTCACAAGCAATGGTGAAGGGATACATCACAAATACTTATTACAGACTTTATTAGGGATGCACATTATCAAAGTTTTTATATATATGTTTTTTCCATGGAATTTGTTTATTTAGACACTTTTTCAAGTTTATTTGTGGATTTGTGTCCATCCTTGAGACACATGGTACAATTATTTACGTTATTGCACAGGAATTATTGTCACGTATCATTATCGTATTTATAGAGTTGACAAAATTGTTTGGTTGGCAGCACAGCACTATTCATTATTTACTTATTTATCAAATTAGCCACGGATAAGCTATAAGAGTGTGGGCAGCAGTCTGACATATATATACGCACAGTGATAGTGCGAGAGTAACACCTTATACATTTATCACTCCTGCTCTAATTCATCCCAAAGGCGTTCTATCGGGTTGAGGTCAGGACTCTGTGCAGGCCAGTCAAATTCCTCTACCCCAAACTCGCTCATCCATGTCTTTATGGACCTTGCTTTGTGCACTGGTGCGCAGTCACGTTGGAACAGGATGGGGCCATCCCCAAACTGTCCCACAAAGTTGGGAGTATGAAATTGTCCAAAATGTCTTGGTATGCTGACGCTTTAAGAGTTCCCTTCACTGGAACCAAGGGGCCAAGCCCTGAAAACCAACCGCACACCATAATCCCCGCTCCACCAAATGATTTGGACCAGTGCACAAAGCAAGGATGTAGTTCCGGATGTAGTCAGTGAAGTGTAGACTCTTGATCTGGTTTTTTTTTTTTTTCTTCAGGAAAGTCATTCGCTGGAGGCTCGTTTACACTTGTGGTTGGGTTGCGGTAAAAGCAGGTCAATGAGCAGCATGCTCAGGGGTGTACACATGCCATGACTGCGATGCTTTACTTCACAGCCACAGTAAAAATGATTCCTCACTTATTTACGTGAATAGGGCTGTGCTGCAACTATGTTCAATGGATGTGGTTGCGGCACGGCATTTAAAGTGATAAAACAAGCGGTGAGGAGGTAACATATCCTGTCAAGTGTGGCAGTGACAGCTGCATGTAAACATAGTCTAAGCAGAGTAGATAATTAAAAACAATAGTGGGATTTAGGCCGGGTTCACACTTGTGCGACACGACAGCTGTCCTACTTTGGATCCGACTTTGCCCTGCAACATGAAGCCGGCATGCGTCCGACTTTCAATGAACGGGGATCCGACTTGGATCCCCGCCAATGCCCGGCACTGTGTTTGGTATGAATCTTGAGGGGGAACTCAAATACTTTAAATACTCAAAAACTTTAAATAAAAATCCGGCATGGGTTCCCCCTCCAAGTGCATACCAGGCCCTTGGGTCTGGTATGGACCTTAAGGGGAACCCCCTACGCCGAAAAAACAGAGTGGGGTCCCCCCCTAAACCATACCAAACCCTTATCCGAGCACGCAGCCCGGCCGGTCAGGAATGGGGGCGGAGACGAGCGAGCGCCCCCCCTCCTGAACCGTACCAGGCCGCATGACCTCAACATGGCACCTTGTCCCCATGTTGATGAGGACAAGGGCCTCTTCCCGACAACCCTGGCCGTTGGTTGTCGGGGTCTGCGGGCGGGGGGGCTTATCGGAATCCGGGAGCCCTCTTTAATAAGGGGGGCCCCCAGATCCTGGCCCCCCACCCTTTGTGAATGAGTATGGGGTACATAGTACCCCTACCCATTCACCTAGGGAAAAAAGTGTCAATGAAAAAACACAGTACACAGGTTTTTAAAGTAATTTATTAGGCAGCTCCGGGGTCTTCTTCCGACTTCAGGGGTCTTCTTCCGACTTCGGGGGTCTCTCCGGTGTCCTGGTCTTCTGCCGGCTCCTTCGCTATCTTCTGCCGCTCTTTTGCTAGCGGTGGCCCAGACTTCTGCCTTCTTCCCTCTTCTCTTCTTCCAATGTTGACACGGCACTCTCTCAGACTGGAATGCTCTCTGAGCGCTCCGATGTGACTTATATAGGCGGTGACCCCGCCCCCTTATGCCGTCACAGTCCCTGGGCATGCTGGGACTGTGCCGTTTTAGGGGGCGTGGTCACCGGGTGATGTTGACCACACCCCTTATGAAGGCACAGTCCCAGCATGCCCTGGGACAGTGACCTCATAAGGGAGCGGGGTCATCGCCTATATAAGTCAATTGCGGAGCGCTCAGAGAGCATTCCAGCTGTAGAGAGCGTTGTGTCAACATCAGAAGAAGAGAAGAAGAAGACAAGAATACAAGAAGGCAGAAGTCCGGGCCACCGCTATAGCAAAAGAGCGGCAAAAGAGCAGAAGATAAGCGGAGGAGCCCAGCAGAAGACCCGGAGAGCGCGAAGAAGAACCGGAGAGACCCCCGAAGTTGGAAGAAGACCCCCGAAGTCGGAAGAAGACCCCCGAAGCCGGAAGAAGACCACCGGAGCTGTCTAATAAATTACTTTAAAAACCTGTGTAGTGTGTTTTTTTATTGACACTTTTCCCCTAGGTGAATGGGTAGGGGTACCATGTACCCCATACTCATTCACATAGAGTGGGGGGCCGGGATCTGGGGGCCCTCTTATTAAAGGGGGCTCCCGATAAGCCCCCCGCCCGCAGATCCTGACAAATAACGGCCAGGATTGTCGGGAAGAGGCTCTTGTCCTCATCAACATGGGGACAAGGTGCTTTGGGTTGGGGAGGCCCGCGGGGCACCCCCTGCCCCAAAGCACACCCCCCCCATTGTTGAGGGCATGCGGCCTGGTATGGTTCAGGGGGGGAGCGCTCGCTCGTCCCCACCCCCATTCCTGACCGGCCGGGCTGTGTGCTCGGATAAGGATCTGGTATGGATTTGGGGGGGGGGGGCCCACGCCGTTTTTTCGGGGTAGGGGGTTCCCCTTAAGGTCCATACCAGACCCAAGGGCCTGGTATGCTCTTGGAGGGGGAACCCATGCCGGATTTTTATTTAAAATTTGGCGCGGAGTTCCCCCTCAAGATCATCTGAGCACAAGTCGCATGCTGAAGTCGGATCATGCGAGACGGCGATCCGTCTTTAATGATAGTCAATGGGCTGAAGTAGGATCAAAGTCGGACCAAAGTAGTACAGGGAGCATTTCTAAAGTCGGAACGACTTGTGTTGGACCAGTTAGGACGGCTCCCATAGGGAAACATTGGATTTTACACGTCATGTGACATGAGCTCCCAATGTCGGAGCGTTTGTCGGACCAGTGTAAACCCAGCCTTACTTGAACAGGAGAGTGCAAAATCTGGTGCAGCTCTGCATAGAAACCAATCAGCTTCCAGGTTATATTGTTCAAGCTTAACTGAACAAGCTGAAGTTAGAAGCTAATTGGCAACCATGCAGAGCTGCACAAGATTCTGAGTTCTCCAGCTTTTATAAATCCCCCAATCTGTCATTTTACTCATTCAGAGCAAAGTGGTGGGGTTTTTATTTTGTAACGAAGGACCCCCCCATCCAATGACAATCACCTTTGCAGCATTTTCCTGCTGCTCCTTGCTCTGTCTGACCTCTCAGTAAATATCTAATTCTTCTGGGAATGGAGGAGCATGTGACCTCCTCCCAGTGTGCAGTGCATGGTCCTGAGCAGCCAATCACCAGGTCCAAAGACTGTCACATGATGGAGAAGAGAAGTAGGTAACGCTGTGCAAGCTATGATACCATCAGTCCCAAAGCTTACACGGGATGTGGACACCTGGCTTTAATTGAATAATGTAAAGGTGGGTGGAGGAAGCCCTGAAAAGGTACATATCAGGAATTGGGGGATTAATTATTATTATTATTTATCTGAGCACTAGTATGATACTCACATTTGTGTCTGTATAGCATTTTATTGGTAAAAAAAAAGGTTTGTTGTTTGAGCTATTGTGTTGTCCTGCTTTAGCAATGATGTTCACATCATCTTCCCTAAACGTCTCTGTTCCTAAAAAGTTGAGCCCCCTCCAGAATGCATTTTATGCAGTATGTAGCAGTTTGTTGCATTCACATTATAAGTCAAGAGGAAGCAGAAACACACAGGGGCAACCCGACTTACAGCGCGACTTTGCAAGTCGATTTGGAGGCAACTTAAGCGCAACTTTGCGCAACTTACAACGTAACTTATCTTACCTATCGGAACCGTAACGTAACTTACCTATCGCAACTTACAACTTAAAGTTGCCTCCAGGACAGGCGACTTTTCCTGTGGCCAATTACAGAATAATCAGCTCTGTGGAAAGGAGGGGGTTGCCTGTGTAAACGTGGGATGTACCTGGGTAAATTATTTTCTTTTTCCTATAAAGGTGCTTCAATATAGATGGAGATCCGAACTGGAGGCTACTTCCATTGAAATCTATGGGTACAAGTTGCCTAGAAGTCGCCTTGAAGTAGTACAGGAACCTCTTCTGAAGTCGGAGCGACTTCAGTAATGTACATTAAGACAGCTCTCATTCACTTCAATGGAATTTCTTATGTCCAGAGACTTGGGGCGACTTGAGGTCTGACACGTCGGATCCCAAGTCGCTGTAGTGTGAACCGGAACTGAGTCATCCACATATGTAAAATTATGTCAAAACATTAATTTGCTCATAGGTGAAGTTTCAGATCACTAAAGTGGAACTTCAGTCCTTCTCTGTACCAGCTCCACCTACCCGGCGTCGCCATTATAATGTGTGTACATATGTGCTGAAGGGCTCTGCCTGGCTTCATGTCCTGGGAGAAGCTTCCAGCACATGTGTGCACATGCAGGTGATTTCCCGCGCTAATGTGCAAAGACTTCAAAGTCTGCTGGTTTCCCTATTAGGTATCTTTGGTAGTTGGGGAAAAAAATAACTCTCCCTTGTGCAAGAAATAAGGAAGTGCTGTAGATTTAGGATCTGTAGATTTCATAGTAATATATTAGTGCATAATTGTAATAGATTCCACAAGAGGGAGCTCAAAGCCTGAAACAGCAAATGCATATGGCGGTACATACAACATATACAAAGCTATATACAACATATACGTCATTGGCAATGTTCTGGAAACAGACATGTGTGGTTGATCTGGCCTCAAGGCATTTTTTTAACCCATTAGTGTACAGATAAGTATGTATGTACGTACATGTATATGCCTTATCCAGACCCCCCTACTGAGGGGAACGACATCTGGAAAAATCCAATCCAGCTGAAAGACAGATGCAGCTACTGAATGGATAATATACAAAAAATATGATTGGGTTGCAGAGCTAAACACAATGCACCTATGAACTCATTTAGGCCCTCTGAGACATACAGAGCTAAAAGCAATTCAAGGTAACCTGCCATTAATCACTTCAATACTGGGCAATACTGGGCACCTCCTGCCTAGGACAATTTTCAGTTTGTGTGCATAGGCACGTTACAATTAAAGGGCTGTATTTTAGCTAAGTAAAAAATTAAGCTGTACTGAGCTTTTTCAAGCTGCAGTGTACAAGAGGCCTTAAAATTACAATTGCACGGTCATGCAACACTGTACCCAAACAAAATGTTTATCTTTTTGAGACAGATAGACCTTTGTTTTGGTGGTATTTAGTCACCACTGGGTTTTCATTTTTTGCCAATTGCCAAAAATTTTGAAAAAAAAAAGTTTCTTTGTTTCTGTTTATAAATTTTGTAAATAAGTGATTTTTCTCCTTCACTGATGTGTGCTGATGAGGCTGCACTGATAAGGTGGCACTAATATGTAGTACTGGTGGGCACTGATAGGCGGCACTGATGAGGAGGCACTGACTTGCATCACTGGCGGGCTGCACTGATAATAAAAGCACTGATTATCTGTGCACATCTCCCCACTGAGAAAAGTCCCTTATTGGCTTTCCTCTCACGCATGTCAGTGTGAGGAGAGGAATGCCGATAACTGGCACTTCCCTATTTGAACGGATAAGCTGTGACTAGACACAGCTGATCACATGGTAAAGAGCCTGCGTTGTAGGCTCTTTACCATAATCGGTGATGCGGTGTGTCCGAGCGTCACACTGCACCACGGATCAGCGCTCAAGGGTGGCCGTTCTGAAGGACGTAATATGACGTCCACTCAGGATGGGAAAGCCACTGCCTGACATCAATCTGCTATAGGCCGGGCAGGAACTAGTTAATGTATTGCCTACTTTTATAAATGTCCTGGTATTCAACCGATTAAAGCAAGGTCACAGCTGCTGCCGCGGGTCTAATAGACCCCCCCGATGTCTGCATTAGTAGGACATGACACCTGCCCATGCTATCACATGGGGGGCCTCTTAGGCTCCTTGTGATAGTAATAGAGTTTTTTTTTATTTTTTATAAATATATATATATATATAAAAGATTTAAAAAGCACCCGTGTACACACTCCAATGCAAATGCACAGTGTTAGTAAACATAAATTGCGCCACATATGTGAGGTATCACCGTGAACGCCAGAGTGAGAGCAATAATTCTAGGGCCATAAATCATTGTTACCTGTAGCATTTTTTTTTTTTAGATTTTGCCGGTGCGTTCAATTTTAAGGCTTGACATGTTTGGTTTGCTCTATTAACTCGACACAACCCTGTTTAGGTTTTACAAAAAAATTGGGTATAATATTGTGTTAGTTTGCACAGATAGTGTATTTTGTCCTGAATATATGTGGAAGATAAACAGCCGCGCAAATATCACATGATGTAAACTGCAACTGTGCAACTGTCACTATTTTATTCTCCAGGGACTCTGCTTTCAGAAAATATATAACAGTTTAGAGGTTTAAAGTAATTTCTAGCAAAAAAATGCAGATTTTAAGCACTTCTTGCCCGATGTCATATGATGTCCTGGACTTTCAGTGATTGTACCGGGATGATGCCTGCAGCTACAGCCATTGGGGGTTATTTACGAAAGGCAAATCCACTTTGCACTACAAGTGCAAACTACAAGTTCAAAGTGCAGTCGCTGTAAATCTGAGGGGTAGATCTGAAATGAGGGGAAACTCTGCTGATTTTATTATCCAATCATGTGCAAGCTAAAATGCTGTTTTTTATTTGTTAGGTATCTATTTACTCAGCGTAGCATCATCTCTTATAATTTACCAAAAATTGTGTTATAAATTGTGTTTTTTGGCATTAAATACGTATTTTTATGTATTTCCCCCCCCCCCAAAAAAACTGCGTTTGAAAAATCGCTGCATACATACAATACCGTGTGACATAAAAAATTGCAACACCCACCATTTTATTCTTTACTGCCGGTTCACACAGGGGCGACTTGTCAGGCGACCTAGCTGCCTGACAAGTCGCCTCCCATTCTGTACTATGGAACCGTTCTAATAGGAGCGACGCAAGTCGCTCCGACTTAGAAAAAGGTTCCTGTACTACTTTGGGGGCGACTTGAGGCGACTTGCATAGACTTCTATACAGAAGTCGTTTTGCAAGTCGCCGTGGAAGTCGTGTGCAGGTCGCCTCGGTGAGGCGACCTGCAAGTCGTGCCGCCCCTGTGTGAACCGGGGCTCAGGGCTTCTACTTAAAAAAAAAAAATAATAATAATAATACACTGAGCAAAATTATAAATGCAACACTTTTGTGTTTGCCCCTATTTATCATGAGCTGAACTTAAAGATCTACAACTTTTTCTATGTACACAGAAGGCCTATTTCTCTCAAATGTTCACAAATCTGTCTAAATCTCTGTTAGTGAGCACTTCTCCTTTGCCGAGATAATCCATCCACCTCACAGGTGTGGCATATCCAGATGCTGATTAGACAGCATGATTATTGCACAGGTAGCCTTAGGCTGGCCACAATAAAAGGCCACTCTCAAATGTGCAGTTTTATCACATAGCACAATGCCACAGATATCGCAAGTTTGGAGGGAGCGTGCAATTGCATGCTGACTGCAGGAATGTCCACCAGAGCGGTTGCCATTGAATTTAATGTTCATTTCTCTACCATAAGCCGTCTCCAAAGGCGTTTCAGAGAATTTGGCAGTACATCCAACCGGCCTCACAACCGCAAACCACGTGTAATCACACCAGCCCAGGACCTCCACATCCAGCATCTTCACTTCCAAGATCATCTGAGACCAGCCACCCGGACAGCTGCTGCAACAATCTGTTTGCATAACCACAGAATTTCTGCACAAACTGTCAGAAACCATCTCAGGGAAGCTCGTCTGCATGCTCCTCATCCTCATTGGGGTCTCCACCTGACTGCAGTTTGTTGTTGTAACCGACTTGAGTGGGCAAATGCTCACATTTGATGGTGTCTGGCACTTTGGAGAGGTGTTCTCTTCACAGATGAATCCCGGTCAACGTGGATCGAGTGGCCCATGGTGGCGGTGGGGTTATGGTATGGGCAGGCGTATGCTATGGACAACGAACACAGGTGCATTTTATTGATGGCATTTTTAATGCACAAAGATACCGTGATGAGATCCTGAGGCCCATTGTTGTGCCATTCATCCACGGCCATCACCTCATGTTGCAGCATGATAATACACGGCCCCATGATGCAAGGATCTGTACACAATTCCTGGAAGCTGAAAACATCCCAGTTCTTGCATGGCCAGCATACTCACCGGACATGTCACCCATTGAGCATGACTGCGATGATCTGGATCAGCGTATACGACAGCATGTTCCAGTTCCTGCCAATATCCAGCAACTTTGCACAGCCATTGAAGAGGAATGGACCAACATTCCACAGGCCACAATCAACAACCTGATGAACTCTATGCGAAGGAGATGTGCTGCACTGCGTGAGACAAATGTTGGTCACCCCAGATACTGACTGGTTTTCGGACCCCCGCTATACAGTAAAACCGCACATTTTAGAGTTGCCTTTTATTGTGGCCAGCCTAAGGCACACTTGTGCAATAATATATATATATAATGCTTGGGGGTTCTGAGTAATTTTCTAGCAAAAAAATATAGATTTTTTACATGTAGGAGAGAAATGTCAAGAATTGGCCTGGACGGGAAGTAGTTAATATGTGTGTGAAGAATTAAAAAAATTGCCCTGGTAGAAAACACGAAGGCCGCAATTGGTCTCCTTCTGAAAATGCCCGCCATGGTGCCATTCCAGATTCAATATTTCCTGAGCTACTGACCCAGAACAAGTATTCAGATCAGGAGTTCATGCTTCACCCTGAATGTACATGCTGCATACCTATATTTATAGTTGGCAAGACTTCTACCTTTGCATTTAACTGCAATTGCCATTCAACTCTTTAAAAAGCTGCACATTTTCTTCCTCTTTCTGCGCCATGTACCTTTTTCATACTTCCATACATTTAGAACAGGTCACCCATATTTTGAGGTGTATTTATCAAAACAAATCTCATGGATGTTCATCCATCAAAGCAATAGGGCACAATCAAATGTTCTCAGGCAATATTCTCTTTAAATTAAATGTTATTCACTGATTTAAAAAAAAAGGGGAATGGAGAAAACCACATTATGGCCACTAGATGGAGCTGAGGGACATACTTATCTCCTTATCTCCTATGATCCTCACCACCATCTAGTGCCCATAGCTATGTGAAGTTTTTAATATATTCACCCCCTTGGTAAATACTGACTAAAAACCCCATCTGGTCTACACAGGCACAGTTATAGATAACTGTCATGTGCTTTCACTAAATAAAGTACCAGACTAATTCCGCATCCATCCCGAGCTATCAGTGTGCACTGTTCTGTGCTGCTTTATTCAATACTTTGCACATGGCTGACTGTTAAGGAATAATGGATAGGGTGCCAGTCCATCACTGAGAGCACAATTCAAATGTGCTTCTTTATTTTCAAATGTTTTCTTCTAAATTGTGTGCCCTCCTAATTCAGCATCCATGCCAAGCTATCAGAGTGTGATATATTCTGTGCTGCTTCATTCCATACTCTACATCCAGCTGCTAAGGTTTTATGCATAGTGTGGCAGTCCATCGCTGGGAGCACAGTTTACATGATTTCTCCAGCTGATAGGACTATGGAAGTGCCAGCTATATTTTTTACAAAAACGACATAGAAGGAAAAGTAATGGTTCTGTTACTTCACTAAAATTAGATCTGGAAGCTGCTTGAGAGGGAATGTTCCTCTTTCCCTTTGACAAAATCTAGAAATAAATTTTGGATGACTCAGAAAGCTGGACAGAACACTTGGCTTGGAATAGAAGAGTACAAGGATGCATCAAACTATCACAGTCATTGCCAATAATAGTTTTATGCCAACATCTTGAAGGTTCCCCCACGCATCCAATGGTAAATCTCAGTTCCTTTCTTTAGGCAGCCTGCTGATCCTTTTGAACGAATGTCCAAGTCTTGCCTTACTGCTGAGGAGGAGGATTTCCTAAAATGAATTATTTATTTACTGCATTCCCATACAGAGCAATAGAACAAATGAATGGGTTTCTAAGGGTTCAGCCCCACCCAAAGCTGGCATCTAGCCTGGTGAGCAGAGTCAGCCCTGGTTGTCTTATGGCTTGGATGCTCTAACAAAGTGATTTAACTGCCATTAATTCCCAAATCTGTTCCATTCCACCTGGGAGTATTGGTTTCCCCTGCTGATTTATGTGTATAACAGTGCCCCCTGTTCTACTCTCATTTAACCCTTTCATGCCTAAGCCTATTTCTGACATTTGTTGCTTACAAGTTAAAATCCGTATTTTTTGCTAGAAAATTAATTAGAACCCCCAAACACTATATATATATTTTTAGCAGAGACCCTAGAGAATAAAATGGCGATAATTGCAAATTTTTTATGTCACATGGTATTTGCGCAGGGGTCTTTTAAACGCAATTTATTGGGAAAAAGACACATTCATGAATTAAAAATCAAAACAGTAAAGTTAGTCCAATTTCCTTGTATAATGTGAAAGATGATGTTACGCCGAGTAAATAGATACCTAACATGTCATGCTTTGAAATTGTGCTCACTCGTGGAATGGCGACAAACTACGGTACTTAAAAATCTCAATAGGCGTCGCTTTAAAAAAATTTAACGGTTACCAGGTTAGAGTTACAGAGGAGGTCTTTTGCTAGAATTATTGCTCACTCTGACGATCGCGGCGATACCTCACATGTGTGATTTGAACACCGTTTACATTTGCGGGCATGACTTACGTGGGGATGGGAGCTTTAACATTTTTTTAATTATTATTTATAGCTTTTTTAACATTGTTCCTTTAAAAAAATAAAAATAAATCTGGTCACTTTTATTGCTGTCACAAGTAATGTAAACATCCCTTGTGACAGTAATAGGTGGTGACAGGTACTCTGAACATTGTCATTTTTTTTTAAATCAGCGCTATTGGCAGTCGAGTAAACCAGAAGTGGCGTCGCTTCAAGGATTTTACATTGGAGACCCGATCAAAGCGGAATCTGGTTTCATTCGGGTCTCAGCCTAGCCGGCAGTTGCTGCTTGGGTCTCCCGGTGGAACACGAGGCCCAGAAGAGCGGCGGAAGGCTTTAGGATAACCGCCGAGCGGCTTTTAGCCGCATCAGTTGTTATCATAAAAAAGCCAACCGCTGGCTCTGAAAAACGGTACAGGGTTGATGCCTGCAGCTGCAGGAATCACCCTGGTATAACCCCTTCAAGCCATGAACGCAAATTTGCGTACGTTCGGCGTGAAGAGGTTAATATAAAATAATAAGACATTTAAAACATGGAGAGTAGAACCCTCTCATAATAGTCACAGCAGGTGTGCAGATCAAGGAACCTAAATGCAAATATCTCATCAAGAGTCCTCAAGAAAGATAAGAAAAGTATTTTAATTCTTCAAACACCAAAAACTGAAATATCAGATTTGTTGGACTGGTTAGTTTACACTCTATTAAGATGAATCACAGTAGGCCTCTTTTTGCCATTGTAACCTCCTGGCAGCAGGGCAGAGGGACCTATAGACCCAGCTGCTGAATATATGCATCCATAAGGGTCCAGGATTCTGTGCTGAGGACTCTGACTGACCTGCCACCAACAGCTGCTCTCAGACTCAGTTTGTGTTCAGAAGCCAATGGGAAGGGCTCCTGGTCATGTAAGAGCCAATCACAGTGATTATCTTATTGGGATGCAGCTTCTGCCTCTCGGCATTGAAAGAGAAGTTCTTGAATACAGAAAAATAAAAAAATCATACTGTCCCCTGCTGGTTCTACCCCAAGAACTAAGCAATTAAACACCACTGATCATTCAGTTCTCCCCTCCGCTCTGAGCAGAGAGCAGCGGCTGTCAGTCAACGGCTCTCAGCTCTGCCCCTCCAGCGCTCACTGAAGTGCTGGGCTGTGGAGGACTTGCTGAGAGGCTGAGCCAGCTGCCGATGTAGGCAGCTGGGTGGATCCCGACTGTAAAGTCAGTATCTTTCACGAACTTGCACCAGCTGAGTGACGTCAGCCGGCAGCAGGCTTTAGCCCGCTGTTGGATAAAAACAGGTCACAGGAAGGCAGAATGAACTGCCCTTCTGTGACCCCTAGGAGAAGTATAGTCAAAATAGCTTTCACTTTTCTTCTCCTTTAACTCCCACTTAAAGGGCTGCTGAGAGGCGGCAGGAAAGGGATTAAACTGACTGTTTTTATATATCTATGAAAGCATTGGGGTTGATTTACGAAAGGCAAATAGGCAGCTCACTTGGCACTTTGCTAGGAAGTATTCCCAGAGCTTCATGAAGGTGGTGAAGCTCTGGGGTCTTCCATCACTCAATCAAGTGCAAAAATTCAGTTTTTTATTTTCTTTGCATGTGATTGGGTATTCTCTGCAAAGTAAACTTTTAGCACATTGACAAAACTCTGGGGAATATTCTATGTGCAACTCCCCTTGCAAAGTGAACAGCCTACTTACTTGTCTTTAGTAAATCAACCACATAAGGTACATTTAAAAGGATAACTGAGTCAAAGGTACTGAAATGTAAGCATAATATGGTAAATATGGTAATATGGTAAGTAATTAAATACACATACACTGTATTTGTGAGACTGTGCAATACATTAGACATGAGTAATATGTGTTAGTCTGCAGCAAGATTAGAATCCCTAGACCTAATGCCTGACTTCTGTTGATCTTCGCAGAACAGAAATTGATATCTGGTGTAATGCACAGCTATACTGTTCAGTGGTCTGTAGCGGTAATTATATCACATTAGAGACTCACCTAAGTCATTATTCTTTGTAATGGCGGCTGCTGCTCTGGTCCTTGGACCTTGCTGTGTAAATTGATATCCAAATTTCAGAATTGCTGAGTTCTCTTCGAGCATCTGAGCAATTTCCATCTCTACGGCAGTCCCCAGCTGCTGTCTCTGCACACAGGGAAATGGATGTGAGCCACGGCTGAGTCCGCTCCCATACTGTCATACTAAATAAATGATCACACGTTTACCTGATTGGCAATTTTGATCTCTGTTAAGGTCTTATGCTCTTTTAGGGCTTCCACAAGAGCCAGGATTCCAGTTCCTGTGATAAAGTTGGTTTCCACATTCAGGCTTCTCAGTGTTTTATTCACTTTCAGCATATCTGCAAAAGCCTTTATAATGACAGTGCTGTTAAATCCTATTCAGGCAAAAATATATATACTCTTCATTATACTGAATTCCAGCCATGTGCACAAAATCCACCAAAACTGCAGTTACCCCAGTATGGTATTTATAAAAAGGGGATAAAAGGAAAAGGGTAACCATTACAACTGATAAGACTGAATGCTCATTACCTTAGCTGACCTTAGAGATGACATCAGATTCTATGGGCAATGCTGACACTTTCTTTTTGAAAACCTTTAATGGGGATTTCTGACAGAAAGTGAGTAATTATTTTGCTTTCTTTAGAAGTGGTCAGCTTAAAGCCTATTTTCTTGACTAACAGATGTGTCCACTCGGAGCGCTGTATAAATTGTACATAGTCTCAGCTACATACAGTATATAGCGATGTGTTCTGACAGCGGGATGAGGACTTTCAACCCATTCCCAGAACAAAATCAAGTAGGGCTGAGAGAGCAACCTTTCATAGGAAGCATTGTATTTTTATGAATGAATACAAGGCTTCCTCTGGCTGAGGTGGAGATTGTGACATCATCCACCCGCCTCTCCACCTCAGCCAATCAAAGAAAGCCTTGTAATCATTCATAAAATACAAGACTTCCTGGGATCACTGGGCAGCGCTCAGCCAGACCCAATTTATTGTGGCAACGGAAGTCCCCATCCCACTGCTAAAACACAGCGTTGTATACTGTAAGTAGTTGATGTTACATAAAATTTATACAGAGTTCCCAGCCGGCGCATATGTTAGTCAAGGAAATAATTTGTTTTGGTCAGCTTGGCTCAACCTATTTAAAGTCAAATAAATTTCAGCTTTAAATAAAAAGACCAACAAGTTCTGAAGCTCTCAAAAAAAAATGGCAGGCTCCCAGGGGATTCACTGGATGGTCAATTTAGCACGAAACCCCCAGCAGTTAAAGCGGTAGTAAACCGATAAGTGTTTATTTTTACTTTGCAACCTGTAAGGCAATGTCAAAATATGGTAGTATGCATCGCATACTACCACATTATGTGAAACTTACCTTAGAACAAAGCACTCCATCAACGCACTGTCACCACTGAAGGAGCTTCCATCTTCACCCAGTCTTCCTTCTGGGTTTGCGGACTCTGGCCGTGTGAGTGGCCGGAGCCGCAATGCCGTTACTCCCATACATGTGCGTGGGAGCTGCTGCTTATGGCACAGGACTCTGAAGGAATGGTCCGGGTGGCCGCTCCTTCAGAGCGCATGCGCCGCTGACGTAACCAACTGCATGTACAGTGAATATCTCCTCAATGGTGCACATTTAGGAGATATTTACAGTACCTATAGGTAAGCCTTATTATAGGCTTACCTATAGGTGAAAATTATGCATAGGAGTTTGCTCTCACTTTAATTGCACAGCATCCTTCCTAAGCGATCAGAGTGTGATATTCTGTTCTGTGCTGCTTTGCTCAATGCTCAAATACAAAGGCTGTTAAGGAAAGATGTATAGGATGCCAGTCCATCCAAGAGGAAAAGATTCTCGGTCTTTTCTCTATCGGAAGCACTGTGCTACAGCAGCCTTCCAATCTAGCTGAGCCAAGATACACCACCAGGGTTCAAACTGCACATGTTTTATTTGCAGAATGTGATGTATGTGTGTGAGGCTGAGGAGAGGGGAAGGAAATGACTGCTCTATCTAGGCTCCGATGCATAGGGACATACTTACATAGTTGGTAAGTTTGAACAAAGACACTTGTCCATCCAGTCAGCCTGAGTGTGTGAGTGATATGGTTAATAATAAAGAGGCACAGCTCTCTAAAGAGCTAAAGCTACAGCTCTGCAGGGTACATATTAGACCTCTGCAAAGAGACCACTGCTTCCTCACAGAGAGCAGGTGTCCCATTGACTTGAATATGTTATTCCTGCAATATATGTACGTCCTTTTCAAGTCTGAGAAATGCTAGTGTGCAGGTGTCGGTAGCCTGATGCCAGATTTTTAACAGCCAAGCTGCAGTCAGCATAGGAAGCTGTAAGCTGAAATACGGACCTGCGGGAGTGGTAGACCCAACTGTGTGTAGCAAACGGGCTAGGGAGGGGCATGGGGGCATTTTTTGTAAAATGGGTACATGTACTTTTACTTCTCCCAGTGAAGTCAATACAATTACTGCCTGATCTGTATCATATACATTAATACAAATGTTGACTTTGAAGCAGAAATCTAAAAGATAGGTAACACTGATTATAGGGAATGATTGCTACAGATGAAAAGTGAAGCCTTGACTTCCACTATAAAATACTTAAAACTGAACTCTGGGCACAAAAAAAAAATAATTGCTATGTATTGGGGCTGTGCTCAATTGCTTGTTTTTGTCCAGGGCCTTGGAGAATGGAGATATACTTGCCCAATCCTCAGATCCTCTACACACAAGACCGATCCCTTTGGCTCCTGCCCCTCCCCAGCGGTCTAGCGGTCTGGCGCGGTGTACTGTTCCCGATGTCATCATGCCCATAGACCTGCTCTGGATGTGAGGATATCAGAAACAGTCCACCTCTGGATCGTGAGGTAATGACGTTTGCAGGTGAAGTGGAGGATTGGGTGAATATACAGCTTTCTCCAATCCCCTAGACAAAAACGAGCGGTTGACCTGTGCCTGTGGAGCAAGGAATCCTGTTTTGCACAAAAATTGTTCACAAAAAAGTTCCTTAATATTTCATGCAAAAGGGATGTGCAGTAGTGCGCCAAGAAAATGATGGCACCAAATAAACTATATGCGCTGCAATATTTTTATTTATTTGACATGTGATGTGCCAGAATGTCACGTGCAACAATTTGCATTCCTCAGCAACAGCTAATTTTAGTTTATCCGGCCCACAGTATGAAGAGTAATGCCCTATACACACGACAAGATTTTCCAACAACAAATGTTGAATGTGAGCTCGTTGTCGGAAAGTCCGACCGTGTGTATGCTCTATAGAACATTTGTTGTCGGAATTTCCACCAACAAATGTTTCAGAGCAGGTTCTCAAATTTTCCGACAACAAGTTTTGTCGTCGGAAATTCAGAGCGTGTGTACATAAGTCCGACGCACAAAAGTCTATGCATGCTCAGAATCAAGCAGAAAAGCCGCACTGGCTATTGAACGTCATTTTTCTCACCTCGTCATACGTGTTGTACGTCACCGCGTTCTTGACGTTCAGAATTTCCGACAACATTTGTGTGACCGTGCGTATGCAAGACAAGTTTGAGCCAACATCCGTCGGAAAAAAATCCACGGTTTTGTTGTCAGAAAATCCTATCGTGTGTACAGGGCACAAGAGTTATCACATCAGGACAGACAGCATGTTCTGGCAGGATCACCAGGGAAAAACTAAAGAAAGAAAAAACACTGATAAAGAGAAACTGATGCAGCCAACACATCAATGGACTATTAAAGGAGAAGTCCAGGGGGGCGTGTCTAAGATGGCGGCGTGAGCAGTCGCATCTCTCAGAGCTCCGCCGGGGCCTAAGCATAATCCGCAGCCATCGGCCCCAATACACCCTAAATAGTGGCCTGAAGCGAACCGGGACATTGCCTGATAGGAGACCTGCCTCCCAAGCCCCGGAGGACCCATACCGAGACGTGCGGGCCTGAGATTGCTGGAGGCCTCGGCCTCGCGTGGTGAACGCCGGACCGGAGGCCTCTCCCGCTGCGGGATCGAGTGGCAGGCCTGCGGGACTACATCCGGAGCACACTCGGCTGTGTCCTCCCTCCTACTGCGCCTGCTGCCTGCGGGACTCCGGTCGGAACCCCCCCCTCGCTGCGGACGCAGCGGCCTACGGACTGCACTAGGCCTCAAGTGAGACCGCGGTCTCGCCTACACAGACGGCCGGAGCCGCCGGCGGAAGTCCCGACGCTTACAGAGAGTCCCAGGAGCCCTATCTCACCCTGTTCCAACACCACCAGGGGTGGCCTACCTGATATCAGCCTGATCCCAGAGGTGCCGAAGACCCCAGCAACCCTGCGGAGGATCTGAATGAGGCGACGCCAGTCGGGCGCAACGGCCGGTAAGGGGAAAAAGTACAAATTCCCTCCTTCCCCTGAGATAACCCCCTCACAGCCAGTTCCCCCTCAAACACCCAGGCCTACCCGCAGTGTTTGTAGAGCATCACAGACTGCACTAATGGAGGCTGAGGAAGCAAGACCCCCATGGTTAGCGGAAGTAATGGCGGCCATAGCCACATGCCAGTCCACGCTCACAGCAAAAATAGACGCAGTGCAAATGGATGTAGGCCTATTGAGGCAGGACATGGATAAGCTCCGTTCCAGGGTGACAGAAACAGAGCAGAGGGTCAGCAACACAGAGGACACAGTCGCAGAACACAGCGCAGCACTTCATACACTCCAAACAAAGGTGAAGGCCCTGGAATACCGGGCAGAAGACGCAGAAAATAGGAACAGGCGTAACAACCTACGTATAGTGGGTCTGGCGGAGGGGGCAGAGGGAAGCAACCCAACAGGGTTTGTGGAGGACATGCTGCGGAACCTTCTGCCGGACGCCCGTTTATCTCCTCACTACACGGTGGAAAGGGCACACAGAATTCCGCCCAGACCTGGCCCCCCAGGGGCTCCCCCTCGGACTTTCATTTTGAGACTCCTCAATTTCCGGGATAGGGACGAGATTCTGCGCGCCTCTAGGGTTGTGGGAGATTTAAGACACCAAAATAACAAGCTGATGATCTTTCCTGACTACTCGATAGAAACACAAAAACTCAGGAAGTCATTTGATCATGTGAAAGTAGCGTTGAGGGCCCGTAACATTCGCTACAGTGTCTTATTCCCGGCGCGCCTGCGGGTCCAGGATGGAGAAACGGCCCGATTCTTCACCTCCCCTCGGGAGGCATCAGCCTGGCTGGAAACACTGCCCCATGACCGACAGCAGAGAGCTTGACACGTGATTATTACACATGTGCACTTGTACTTAGTTGGAGCCTTGAACACCAAGCCCCTGCAACGACCAACATTGCATTCATTAACTTGATCCCCACACCGAGGATGGTTGGATGCACTAGTTTGCCTGTTTGAAAATGCCTGCCTTTACAAGGATCCAGGAGAAACCAAGTCTGAGCCCCTGGACAGTTGCACCAGGAGACTGTTAAAGTTAAAACTACATCGGAAAGAGTACTGCTCCCTCTCACGTGGAGACCGCGGGGCGATGGAGAGGCACATGCACCACTGATGGCGGATTTTTTACCCTTTTATTTTTCTTCACAAAAATGTTTTTTCTCCCCCCCCCTTTTTGTGTTGTTTATTCCCCCTTTAATTCTCCATTTACTTACACTCGTATGCAAGTAAGGGAAGGGCCCTGCATAATGTTGTCTTATGGGAAGGAATTCTTTTTTCCTTTTTGTATTTTTTTTTTCTCTCTTACCCCTTTTTATGGCAGGGCCCCCAGACAGATGTAGTGAAGCTCCGGCGGAGCCTCAGGCCAGCGGAGAGCGACTCGGCTCACTTGAGCCCCTCAGGAACTTTTGAGGGGTCGAAACGCCTCTTGCACAGGACCCCCTTTTGCAGCCGGCGTGCTGATTTCGGTTGGGATGGATACTTGCCTCAGTTTCACGGGGTTGGGTGGGGTGGGGGGGAAGGGTAGCTGCCCCATAAGGGCAAGTTTATTGTTTAGGGTTAATTTTTTGGTTTCTAAAAGTTTGATTTTGATAATATGTTTTTTGAATGCATTACAGGCCTCAGTACTGTACGACTTGGGATGCTATACCCTCCGGACCGGGTTGGCGGCCTCAGGGGGAGAGTGTCCTCTAAATCCAAGCACACCCACTTTAATACACAACTATGGCATCACTTAACATTTTGTCCTGGAACACCAGGGGTCTGAACTCATCGGTCAAAAGATCACTGGTGTTCCAATACATTAAAGCTCACGGCCCACACATCTGCATTTTGCAGGAAACCCATTTGCTGGGTAGTAAAATTATGGCCCTAAAGAAACCCTGGATTGGGCATCATTACCACTCCACATATTCCAATTTTGCACGGGGTGTAAGTGTCCTAGTCCATAAGTCTCTCCCCTTCAGGTTGCTGGACCTGGTGTTGGACTCGGAGGGTAGATATGTAGTGGTTCACGCTCAGATACACTCTATGAGATGGGTGATTGTGGGAGTGCATTTACCCCCCCCCGGCCTCAATACCTCTCCTGCACCAAGTGGCCTCCAAAATAGCTGACTTCCAAAGTGACAACATAACCATTTTAGGCAATTTTAATTTAGCCCCCAATCCGGAGATCGACAGAATGTCCTGTGCTGGGCACCCCCACCCTGGCCTGGCGGATTGGGCTGAATTATATGGTTTGACGGACGTGTGGCGGTGGAGGAATCCTCACCTTAGGGCCTATACCTGCCACTCGGCCTCTCACAGATCCTTCTCCAGGATTGATTTGGCTTACGTAGACCACACGGCCTTGGCTAGGGTGAGGGACATCAAAATTCTCCCCCGGGGAATCTCGGATCATGCACCGCTCCTCCTGTCGCTAAACGTCTCCTCCACACTGGGAGTTTCCCTGTGGAGACTATCTAGATTCTGGGTGTCGGACGAGGTGGTTGATGGACACTTCAGAGAGGCAATGGGGGAATACTGGGATATTAATCCAGGCTCAGCCAGTGCAGCTACAGTATGGGACACTTTCAAGGCATACACTAGAGGAAGATACCAGACCATTATAGCTAAAGTGCGCAGGGAGAGGAGAGCAGACTTGGAGGCAGCTGAGGGGAAGGCGGATCTGCAGGAAGCACTATTTCTTAGGACCAAACACCCCGGTGACTATGACGAGCTTCAGAGACTGACTGGGGAGGTAGTCCGCATCCGCACCTCTCTCACCCAGAAACGTCTTCTTGCTCAGACACACCGCATATTTGAGCAGGGGGAGAGGTCCGGGAAGCTATTGGCATGGCTGTCCAGGGAACAACAGGGGGGGCTGTGTATACCACACATAAAGGGACCTGACGGATGTCTCAGATACGACCCAGACGAGATAAACGAATGCTTCGCCTCCTTTTATAAAACTCTTTACAGCTCCAGGGCCGCATACACCAAGGAGGAATTGACCACTTATTTAGAAAAATTCCTCTACTTCTTCCGCAACAAACCCTCCCATATACCTAGGTCATTTTTTAGACGTTTGGAGGGGATTCTGACCTCTTTCATATGGGCTGGGAGGACACCCAGGGTGGCGAAGAGGGTACTCTACCTTCCTCTCTCGGGGGGTGGACTTGCCCTTCCAAATTTTTTGTTATACTACTGGGCTGCTGTGCTGGTCACGGTGCGCTGGTGGTTCTTCCAGCCCAGACAAAACCCTGCGGTCAGGCTTGAGGCTGCCATCATTGGCTCCTATGCGGCTCTATCAAACCTAGTTTATAGGGGTCCTAAAGCTCCTTACCCCCTGACAACGCCGATGAAAACCACCATTAGAGCATGGAGGGAGGCTAGGGCTATTTATGCGGAGCCAAATAGAATATCCCCACACACACCGCTTTGGTGCAACCCCGCCCTCCCACATCTTTACGACATGCCAGATCCTCCCAGTGGGCCACGCGGGGAATTTCCACCCTAAAACACATTATAGCTAATGGGAAACTCATGTCCTTTCAAGACATTAAACGGCAGTACTCCCTACCCCGATCCTTTGAGTTCAAATACTGGCAATTAAGGCACGCAATGAGGGCACAGCTCCCGGACAGATTAACTTTGGAACCGGACTCGGTTGAGCGACTCCTGACATCAAGTGTGATGGGGAAGCCCTTATCCACACTGTACATGTACTTGACGGTAGCACACGACATTAAGCCCACTCGGGCATATGATAAATGGAGGGTGGACATTCAGGCACTGGGAGATGACGAATGGGAGGACATTGTCTCAACCTATATTCCAACTGTAATAGCAGCTAAGGATAGATTCATACAATTGAAATTTCTCCATAGGGCATACTTCACTCCACATAGGTTGGCTAGAATCTATCCCCACGTTGACCCCTTATGCCCCCGGTGCAGGACCAGTGAGGGGACATTCTGGCACATGGTATGGGCATGCCCGAAACTCGGACCGTACTGGGAGGGGGTGACGGGGGTGCTCAACGATATCTGGGACCTTAGGCTATCACTTGACCCTATGCTGCTCCTGCTGAGCTATATGGGGGACGTGGAGGGGGACAGATACACCAAACTCTCTGTTACATTCCTGCTATTCTATGCTAGGAGGGAGATAATGCTACACTGGAAGTCAGCTGAGCCACCCACCATTGGCTCATGGAAGAAAGAGGTAAACTCGGTGTTGCCACTATACAAACTCACGTATGAAAGCAGGCAGTGTCCGGCCAAGTTCGACAAGGTTTGGTCGGCCTGGGCGGTGGCACGTGGCTGAGGGACCGGGAGTGGGGGACCTATTGATGGATTCCCCCCTTGCGGTCAGGGGCAATGCCCCCCCAACCTCGGACACGGGGCGCTGTCGGGTCACACTGATGGATGATTGATTCAGACCTGACGAAAGGGGTAAATGCAGACAGGAACATTCTCAGACCTCATGGGGCCAGAGGGAAAGGGAGTAGGCAGTTATGGACTACAGGGAGACCTTGGACAAGGCTAAACACTAAACACTATAATGTAGAAGTAAAATATGAGACGGTATGTAGTACTTGAAATGCACACCATTGTTGAGTAGATAACTCTTTAGTCGTCTTATATCCTAACGGATGTATAGGGAACTTGTAAAATGTATCTGTGAGATGCTGCATTGTTGAACAGATGTCTTATTATATCGCTGTAAGGATTCAGATACTCCTTGTCGTGCAATGACGGTTTTGTAATGCTGATTTGTTTTTGAAAATAAAAACCTTTTTGCTGTTAAAAAAAAAAAAAAAAAGGAGAAGTCCAGCCTGAGCTTTTTAGGCTGGGCTTCTCCTAAGGGTCAAGGGAGTGCAATTCGTTTTGCACTCCTGTGACCCTTTTTTAGCGGTCTGAAGTCCGCTCCCCGCTGACGTCACTGCTCAGTCGAGGCAGCGCATCATCCCGACTTCCCAAGTCTGGATCCGCCAGCTGCCTTTATTGATGGCAGTGTCAGGGAGCCACTGAGACGGCCTCTCCCCGCCCCTCCACAGCTCATCGCTCCAGTGAGCGTGGAGTAGCAGACCAGGAATGATGCTGACTGACATTCAGCATCGTTCTGTTTGGGGAGGAGTGAGAACCGAGCCATCTGCAGAGACGCTAGGGGACAGCTGCAGCATCGGTGTGATGCTCCATCCACTGAGGTAAGTATAATTAGAAAAGAAAAACATACTTCTCTTTTAAGCTGCAATATATTAGACTTGGGCTTGTTTTTGGGTTTAGCTACACTAATAATTTTACAATTTAATTGTTTTAATATACTATATGTAATAACTTACTATAGCTACTGGATCATTACTTCTCGTTGCTGCAAGGCTGAAAGACTTCACATGGGTATTCGACTCCAAAGCTTTTGCAAATTCTTTAAGTGTTGGTATTGGGATGTTCTAAATTGCATAAAAAATATGATAATTAGCATACAAAAGCATTTTATGCCTAACATGGTAAATTAAAACAATCTGTAAACCTTTTTTTAATATCTAGGTAATTCAACAAGCAAGCATATGAACAAATCTGTGACAGAATCCATGTAAATCAGACTCATGGGTGGACATATGGGTGCCCAATAGATAATTGAACTGTAGTTTTTGTAAAGAAACCTGTATTAAATTTTGTTATATCCCTCCCAACTCCCGGGTCATACACCCGGGCCGTACCTCTTGCATTTAAAGCTCAAGTTTAAGTATGGTGCTTTTTTCATAATTACATTGGTCCACCTTAGACCAATATAAGCATGTATGTGCCATACCTGTAGAATTCCCATGGAAGCTGGAAATCACTTTATCATGCACTACTACTACAGTGATTGCCACTGAAGTCTGGGTCCCATGCCCCTTACTGAACCCAGGAATTAATTACATTTAATTAAAGTGGTTGTAACCCCAAAAACAGCTTTCACTGGCAGCTCCTCTCCTTTATCTGGTAATAACTCACTCTCCACGTGTTTGCTTAACCTCCCTGGCGGTATGATTATGTCTGATTTTTGAATGTCAAAGCGGTATATTGTTTTGCATGGAAATTTGGCGTTTTATATTGTAGGCCTGTAATTCTTAGGAATAACTCACTTAAATCTGTTCAAACAAGAGTCTAGTAGACATCCGGGTATGATAAAGTTTGAAACATGAAATCATAAATTATAATATAATAAATAACTATATAAAATAACCTTGGATCGTAGTAGAAGAGTGGTCGTGAGTCACGTGACCGACCTCAAGATAAATGGAAAAAGGTATTTAGAGGCATCTTTTTAAACAAACACTTGGAGAGTGAGTTTTTGCCAGATAAAGGAGAGCGGCTGCCAGGATATTTTTAAAGTTTTTTTAATTATGAATAGAGGCAAGGGGGGGGGGCAGAGACAGAGACACGGGAGCTGACAGGCAGGGAGGGAGGGGGTGTGGAGGACAGAGGAAAGCTGCGGATGACAGAGGCACGTAAACTGACCACGGTAGTCAGGGCTCAGCAGCCATGATTACCATGGTCAGCTCACAGAGGGGGACACAGGAAGTGGCAGCATCAGCCAGGTTTTTTACAGTTTAGAGAGGGGCAGAATAGACAGCACAAGCACTGTGCTGTTTAATCTGCTATAAGGGAATGTAAAGTGTCCTATGATTGGAAGGGGTGGAGATTGTGATGTCACAGTCCCCCTATCCATGCCATCCAATCTCAGAAAACTTTGCATTCACTGAGAAAATGCAGATTGTTCCCTCAATGATTTCCGTACTAAGCGGGCAAACTAATTCAGCACATGACAAAAAGCTGTGTCTACTACAGTGATTTCCAACTTTCAGGGAGATCCCAGAGGTATGGCACATACGTACTTATATTGTTACAAACTGGACCAATGTAACTATGTACATACCTGGAATTCATATTTAAAGTGACACTAAACTTGTGTTCAAAAAACTTCTTTAGAGCCGGTTCATACGGGGGCGACTTGTCAGGCGACCTAGCCGCCTGACAAGTCGCCTCCCGTTCTGTACAATGGAACCGTTCTAATCGGAGCGTCGCAAGTCGCTCCGACTTAGAAGAAAGGTTCCTGTACTACTTTGGGGGCGACTTGCATAGACTTCTATACAGAAGTCGTCTTGCAAGTCGCCGTGGCAGTCGTGTGCAGGTCGCCTCGGTGAGGCGACCTGCAAGTCGTGCCGCTTCTAGTGTGAACCGGCTCTAAAGTATTCTTAAGTCAAAAAAGTCCCTTCTATTGTTATCATCCTCCTACTGTGATCTGACTTCCTGTTAGAGGGTGGCTACTTTCATTCTCCATGGCCCCACTGTGTGTAGGAACGTAGCCACCCTCTCTTGCTTGCTCCCAGTGACATGATGACATCCCCACCACTAATGTGCACTGTTTTTTCTCAAACAAATTAAAGCAAAAGGGAACAGGGGAGCTTTAGGATCTCACAGAGAATATTACAAGGAGACAGAAAAACTCTCATGAAAAATATGATTATTTTAGGAGAATAAGGATATCGTTTAGTGTCACTTTAAGCCTAAAGTGGTTTAAGTTTAAGCCTGCTACACATGGCTCAAACTTCAAGCCATGGGTGGGCCTGTCGGCACCCCCCCAGCTCAACAAACTTTGCTTGAAAAATCGAAGCAGCCAGTCAGAAAATTTACATTCGTACATTGACTGCATGCAGTCACTGTTTGGGTATTCTGACAGCTATGGGTGCCAACGGTCAGAAAATAATAGTCAGCAAAGGAAGATTGCTTTATCCATAATTTTTAGGGTAGAAAGAAGAATCTATGTGTAGGCAGTAAGTAGTCAGGTATTCATCTGTATTTAAAAGGCAGATAGAGCACGGATACATTTGTACCAACATGTAAATATAACTGTTAAAGACAACTGGAAGCTTACACTAACAGATGTCATTGGACAGTGATCATCTGACAATTCATTATTTATTAAACACTGCTTTGTCATGAAAATCTCTCTCTGATAATGGCTGTGATAAATCAAAAAGGGACAGATTTTCCCACAGTAATTTTAAACCTCCATCATTTTCTGAAATATAAGAACACTTCTTGTGTCAAGAAAAGTTCACTGCCACCTGGTCATGGAGGGCTTAAAGCGTAACTTCAGCCAATTACTTTTTAAATGTTTTAGATATAGAATGGACCCATCTGTCAAACCCTTTTGTTTACAAAATTAATTTTGGTAAAGCATGAGGTTAAAAGGGACCATACACAATGGCTAAAATGGACTTCTATGCTTTTGTCTAGATCAGCTGTCATTAAGTGGCGGCCCACGTTCCGAACACGGACTGAGCAACGCTCCTGTCTGAACTGTCAGGCCGCCAGTGTAAAGTGCCACATCTCCATTCCGCAGTCATTGGTTGCTGGGACCGTGGGCGTCCCAGCAACCAATGACATTGCGTGTGTGTGCCCTCCCCCCTGTTGCTGACTATCTTGCTGCTCCCGGCCAGGCCGCGGGGGAAAGTGTGACATCACGTGCACACCCCTCCCCCTGCTGCTTGTTACGTCGCGGCTCCCAGCTCTCACTCCTTGTCGGCTGTGGGGTCCCCTACAACTTGCTACCTCTGTTGGCTCCCGCTCCCTGCCTGCCTCAAAGTATGTGGGTGTGATATTTACAGGGGCACACTAATGCGCACACTTTCTTTTAAGAGGCGTATTTTCTCTTAAGGGGCACGCTGATGGGCACATTTTCTTTTAAGGGGCGTGCTGATGGGCACATTTTATGTTAAGGTTCACTCTGATGGGCACAACAAAACGTGCCCTTCACAGTGCCCCTTAACAAAATGTACCCATCAGCATGCCCATTATTTTATGTTAAGATTCACTCTGATGGGCACATTTTATGTTAAGGGGACACTGATGGGCACATTTTATGTTAAGGGGGCACTGTGATGGGCACATTTTATGTAAGGGGGCACTGTGATGGGCACAACAAAATGTACGCTGATGGGCACATTTTTTCGTGCCCCTTAACATAAAATGTGCCCATCACAGTGCCCCTTAATATAAAAAGTACCCATCAGAGTGCTCCTTAACATAATATAAGGGTCATTCTGATGGGCACATATTATGTTAGTGGGGGCATGCTGATGGGCACATATTATGTTAGTGGGGGCACGCTGATGGGCACATATTATGTTAAGGGGGCACTCTCATGGGGAGACCTGATGTAAAGTGGCACTGTGATGGGGACACCTGATGTTAGGGGGCACTTTGATGGGAATACCTGATGTAAGGTGGCACTGTGATGGGGACACCTGATGTAAGGTGGCACTCTGATAAGAATACCTGATGTAAGGTGGCATTCTGATGGGGATACCTGATGTAAGGTGGCACTCTGATGGGGACACATGATGTAAAGGGGCACTCTGATGGGGACACCAGATATAAGGGAGTGCTCTGACGGTGGCATGTGATTCGGACCTCGGCCGGAAGAAAATTTTAGTGACCGGATCTCCCTGAATTTTAATTCACTACTCCTGGTCTAGATGATAGGAAAGAGTTACCAATTCTTTTAGTCATAACCAATACATGGGGTTGATTTACTAAAATAGGAGCGTGCAACATCTGGTGCAGCTTTGCATAGAAACCAGTCAGCTTCCTTTTTTTTGTCAAAGCATAATTGAATAAGCTGAAATTAGAAGCTGATTGGCTACCATGCACCAGATTTTACACTCTGCAGTTTTAGTAAATCAACCTCAAGATGTACTTCCAAAATTAAATAAAGTTCTATGGAGTTTGCAAACTGAACTGAACATAACAAAGGATTGGCCATCAGTTTAAACACATATAATGGGTTTACATAGTAATATTATAAGTAGAATTATCTGCTTATTTTTAAATATAGATGAAATAATGGAGTTATTTCACTTTTCTTAGAGTTACCTTAATGTTATTAAGGTTCACATCAAGGAGGAACGGATCGTTGGCTTTTATCCTCTGCATACTCTCTTCTACGTTTGTTGGGTTTGGGGGCTCATCAAATGCCGGTTTTACCTTTTCAGCTTTGACAACATCTGAAATTTAGGGCCATTATAGTAAGATCAGATGAATATGCCTACTATTACTAGTAACAATGAGTTGATACAACAAACACAGCTACTAAGAATTAGCAGAAAGTTGTGTACATAAACACTAAGGATAAGTAATAACCATACAGAGGTTAGATTTACATAACACAGAGAAAACAGTGGATTTATATCTAAGTATGACATCTATTTCTGGCCTGAACCCAAAGGGGTTGGTTTACTAAAGGCAAATGAATGATTTCCTTTGTAAGGGAATGGAGATGAAGCTCTGCTGACTTCCATCATCCAATCATGTGCAAGCAATTATTCTTGCACGTGATTAGGTATTCTTTGCAAAAGTAAATTTTCACTGCATTTACTATGCTCTAGGGCAGTGGTTCTCAACTCCAGTCCTCGGGACCCACCAACAGGCCAGATTTTAAGTATTACCTTGGGGAGTTGCAGACTAGAATACTGCAATCACTGAGCAGCAAGTGATATCACCTGTGATGTATTTCAGCTATCTTGCAAACCTGGCCTGTTGGTGGGTCCTGAGGACTGGAGTTGAGAACCACTGCTCTAGGGGAAATTCCCTTGCACAGTGCAACTTCTTTTGCAAAGTGAACAGCCTATTTGCCCTTAGTAAATCAGCACCAAAGAAGCCATTTATTAATGCTTTTACCCAAGATTCACAGATTTTTCATTAAAAAATAACCAATTTTTTCAAAAAGAATCTTATGTTAATGACAAATTTTTAGGAAAAAGTTGAAAATAGCAATTTACATATATTCTGATGTACAAAACGTGCTGTGCTCCTTCCTTTCCATTCCTGTGGATTACATTTTCTTAGCTGTATATAATCAGAGGTAGATGAGTGCACTAAGCCCCCTAAGCCTCTGTCATGAGCAACCACTGCTCGGTAAAAGTGCTGGTCTTTGACAATACACAGTGCTATAAACCTGACCATCGATGGATCCAAATTTGGTTCGAAATTCAATTCATGTATGGGCAGGCTGGCTGTACTGAAGTTGAAATATCAATCGACTTCAGTACAACCAGCCTTTTTGTTTTTTTTTGGTTTTTATTTCGATCAATCACTGCAGGCGTGGTTGAAGGAAAGAAAATTCCATAATGTATGGCCTGCCTTACATTCAGACCATCATGTTGCAAAATCAGCCCATGTACTATCTCAATATCAACAGCAGACATCAACATTCACTTATCTGTACGGTCAAAATGAAATAATATAATAAAGAGATTTACTTCTAAGGTCTACTCCATCTTGTCCATCTTCATTATCCTCTGTTCTGCTTGCAAAATGCTGCACTCCGAGGACGGCTAAAGAAATGAAGACAAAGGTTAGGAATATAGGCTTTGTTAATTACAGATGGCTGTAGTCAGTTATAAAAAGCCTCTAAAACAACTCATCTCTACAGGGAAGCCTATCCCGCCTCTGCCTAACAACATAACTTTTCTTTCTTCATCAACTCATCACCACACAGCTATTACCTGTTGTACCACTTGCCCTTACCTTTTAGATTGTAAGCTCTCATGAGCAGGGCCCTCCATCCTAACCCTCTTGATTTGAATTGTATTGTAAGTGTACTGTCTCCCTTTATATTGTAAACTGCTGAGCAAACTGTTGACGCTATATAAATAATAATAATGTATAATAATAATATTAATGCAAATTATGTCTACTTAGCTTGAAAATAATTAAAATATTTTGTTCATTTTTTTCTGCTCCCTTTTCTAGAATAGAGCATATTTTGAGTAACTACCTGCCACTTACTCTATATCTAAATCCAACATTTAAACCAAACGTGTTGTTGCACATTGTCCTGTAATGTTATAAAGTAAAATCTCCTTCATTCTAATTATGTATTGCTTTCAATGTAATTATACTGGCAAAGTGTGCACACAAGGGCCAGATCTAGGGGGGTGCTGGGTTGGGATGTGCCTACCCAGATTTCTTGCTCCCCGGGACCAGAGATATCAGTATCTGGAACTGGAGGGATGAGGGGGAAGTGTCCAGCCTGGGAGATGCTGAGTTGGTATGGCTGCACAGTGCCCTGTTCCTATCCGCAATACTGAATCATTCAATCCTGTGGTGCAGGAGGGCAGACTGGAAAGCACTGCACCATTCGTAGCATTTGGGCTGGCAGTCAGCATATCCACAGCATGGAAACATGTGATGTTTATCCAGGGTGGTGATTTAGAAGAAGATGGAAATTCTGCTTCAGTATAGATCTACTGCATCTTCTGCTCCTTGCCATGATGCTGCAGCTAAGGAGAAGATTTGAAGGTAGGACTCTACTTGTGAAGGAAGGGCTGAGGACTCTGTTAGAAGCACTGGCTTTCATGTGATGGGGGCATTCTGATCTGATGGGATCTGACTCTGATGTGATGAGAGGAACCAGACGTCATTTGACACACACAGTACAGCTAGGGGTCGAGCCTGCACAAGTGCCCCCATAGCAATATACAAAAACATATGACCATATAGTGTGACCAAAACACTGTATTTTTTTGAATATATTTAGGTGTTTTTAACTAGCCTCGCAGGAAATGTCATTCTTGAATGTGTGCGCTGTAATATGGTCTGTACTGTTTGTTGGTCTTATAGCAGCACCATCTTGAATCTGAACGCATTTTAGGGTGTGCCCCCCAAATATGTTTTTGTATATTGTAATAGACCCTGACCAGGTTTTTTGGGCTGCAGCACCCCTCCCCCTCTTCATTACCTCTTATTTAGTGGCCACCAGTGCATAGGAGGAATCCCCTTCAGTTCTCCCACATAGAGAAGTTTATCTCCCATGGTTGAGACACAGGATCTTCCATTCTATTACTAGGGTAGGACCCACTAATTTGGGGTACTTTGTCGCAGTAAGTGGGCTTAGCACTATATGACCATAGTTTTTACCTAGCCTTGCAGGAAATGTCATTCTTGAATTTGTGCGCTGTAATATGTTTTGTGCCCCCATAGCAAGCCACTTGCTATGGGGCAGAAAAAGGAGGAACCAGGAGCGCTGGCAGGGGACCTGAGAAGAAGAGGATCAGGACTGCTCTTGGCAAACACATTTCAAAGAGCAAGCAAGTACAACATGTTTATTAAAAAAAAAATGTAATGTTTAAGTTGAAGTACCTAATAAAATGATACAACACTATTCCAAAACTTATTTGTGTGCTTTGTTTTCTATAACTATTCGTTTGGCAAATTGAAACAAAAATGTTAATGTTTTTACGACAGGAGATTTAAAATCTAGACAATTTTTTTAAGTATTTGAAATGAAAACTACTTGTTTTGCTCCATGATAAAACAATCAGACTCTCCCTTTTATGTTCTAGCCTGGCAAAATAAAAAGACAGAATGTGATTGGTTGCTTAGAGCAGTGTTTCTCAACTCCAGTCCTCAAGGCGCCCCAACAGGTCATGTTTTCAGGCTATCCATTAATTTGCACAGGTGATTTGATCAGTTTCACTGCCTTAGTAATTACCACAGCTGTTTCATCTGAGGGAAATCCTGAAAACATGACCTGTCGGGGCGCCTTGAGGACTGGAGTTGAGAAACACTGGCTTAGAGGCAGCACAAGCAGCTCTGCTCTGAACAGGATGGTAAATGAGTCTTACTAGCGAGGTCGCTGAGCTCAGTGTCTGTGGCACTGGCAAGAGCTTCTTCCAGTTCTGGCTCCAAGGTCACCCCTTCCTCTGGCTGGCGTTCCATTGGCATATGCTTGGGAACAAACACTTTACCTGTGTGAATACATAACAAGAGAGAGAGCCAGGTTCACAGAAGGAATGTATTACCGTCATTAGACTTTAGAATATATTATAAACCAAGTCCATTTTCAGATTTATTTTCCATGAACTGTACATACATATTTAGAATGTCCAGCTGCACTTGTTATTGTACACTTTGTAAATGAAGAAATGCAGCTGCACAATATCAACGTCTTTGTGGATATTCAACCAAATGAATTGCTTTGGTGAAAATAATGTGTTTTGCAATGATACAAAGAATATACCAAGAATTTCCCATAATTTACTTTTATTATTATTACAGCTGGAGCACATTTATTTACAGATTACACAGTAGTACAATATCCATCAAAATGATGCAATCTGCAAACATTCGAATAGGCACAACTTCCCTTCCGATCAATTTAGATGGAACGGAGTCAGTCAGCTAGGGTGGAAAAATATCAGTTGTTTTGCATCAATCACTGTAACTGGAATACTTTGTTCATGAATACTAATACTATTTTGATTGATCCCATTATGAGATTACTTAGTGGAAACAGAGATGCAATTCAAGACTTATGATTGTAAGTTATGTTCTTAACTAATTTATCTCTCGTATTTTAACTATCGAACTATCAAAATCCACTTTCCTATGGGTGACATATCAACTGAATGGGTTGTCGATCTTTAGATTGATTATTCCTATCAGGAGAGATCAATGGTTAAAGAAATAATCATTTATTGAAGCGTGTATGGATACCATAACCTGTGCTTTCCTACTTATTAAGTCCTGATCTGGATCTGGCATGCAGGCCGGGAGTTCCCACTTCAGTAGAAGGATATTGGTTTCAAGTACTGTAGTAAAGCCAGGATAAAGGTCCCAGAGCTTGCATTTTTAAAAACAATTCAGTGGTGACATATCCCATATTTCTATGTTTACAGGTTTCTCTTTATGTGTTAACTAGGCCTAAAAACTAAACATGTGTGGTTCCTTCTAAAATGTTGACTGAATTGCAATACTACAGAATTAAAGGACAAGTACAGCCAAAGCTGGTTTGGCTGTACTTCTCCTGTGGATCACAGGAGTACAGTTTATTCTGCACTCCTGTGAACCATTTTCAGCAGACAGCGATCTGAAGCCCGCTGTCGGCTGCTGTCACAGAGCCGGTCCAGGCTCGGGCAAGATCACAACAATGAAGTCGGGATCCGCCTACATGCCTGGATCGGCACCCGTTTTCCCCATACTTCTCTTTTAATTCTGAGACTCTTGGTGTCCCAACCAAATTTGCACCCCAGGAATAGGTTCTCCCCACTGTAAATTCATTAATGAGCTCATTAAAGACATAGTTGCCAACAATCTCGATTTTCCCAGGACAATCCCGATTTTGGGACCCTCGTCCCGATCAGAGGCTGTCCCGATTCGGGATTTTGCCCAGGGAAATCGGGAATGTGTTCAGTGGAAAGAGGAAGGGGGCTCGATCCGTGCAGCCAATGAATCGGCTTCTCCTCTCACAATACTGAAGCCAGGGTTAGCTGCACGGATCGGCCCCTCCCCTCTCCACAGAACACATGGTGCCGGCCACTCATGCCATGTTCCTTCTACTCTTGTCTCTGCAGCAATTTAACTTTAATGTACAGGATTAGACACATGGCCATTAGGTGGACTGTGCTTGATGCGATACCATTACAAAGACACCTGTTAGGCGCAGTAACAGAGAAATGACTATTACTGATCCATCTGGATTGGAGTGAGCTACCAGCACAGTAAAATGAGAAAAAAAGATACATTTTTATACATTTCCTTGCAGGTAATGTGCCACGTGCCCTGCTGTAAGCCCTGTAATGTGTCATATGCCCCATGCCCTGCTGTGAGCCCTGTAATGTGCCCTGCTGTGTGTCCCTTGATGTGCCCCATGCTCTGCGGTGTGTCCCATGTTCTGCTGTGTGCCCCGTGATGTTCCCCATTTTCTACTGTGCAATCCATGTTCTGCTGTGTGTCCTTATTATGTTCCCCATGTTCTGCTGTGTGTCCCATGGTGTGCCCAATGCTCTGCTGTGAGTCCTGTAATGTTCCCTGTACCCTGCTGTATGCCCCTTTTGGCCCATGTTCTGTTGTATGCCACATGGTGTGCCCCATGTTCTGCTGTGTGCCCCTTGATGTGCCCCATGTTCTGCTGTGTGCCCTGCTGCCCCATGTAATGTGTCCCATAATGTGCCCTGCTGTCCTCCCTGTATTGTGACCTGCTGCCCCCTGTACACTGCTTATCTCCAGTTAAACCCAGAATTGAGCATCTGTGCAGAAAATAAAGCTGTAGACCTGAACATTATTTCAGGTGTTCCCTGAAATCTCAAACTTTTTGCCAACCTACCCCGATGGTTGAGAAACACTGCTCTACATAAAGATTGCCTAAGCTATAGGAAGATTGCCAAGACCCTGAAACTGCAGCACGGTGGTCAAGGCCATACAGCGGTTTAACAGGACAGGTTCCACTCAGAACAGGCCTCGCCATGGTCGACAAAAGAAGTTGAGTGCATGGGCTCAGCTTCATATCCAGAGGTTGTCTTTGGGAAATAGACGTATGAGTGCTGCCAGCATTGCTGCAGAGGTTGAAGGGGTGAGGGGGTCAGCCTGTCAGTGCTCAGACCATACGCCACACACTGCATCAAATTGGTCTGCATGGCTGTCGTCCCAGAAGGAAGCCTCTTCTAAAGATGATGAACAAGAAAGCCTGCAAACAGTTTGCTGAAGACAAGCAGACTAAGGACATGGATTACTGGAACCATATCCTGTGGTCTGATGAGATCAAGATAAACTTATTTGGTTCAGATGCTGTCAAGAGTGTGTGGCGGCAACCAGGTGATGAGTACAAAGACAAGTGTGTCTTGCCTACAGTCAAGCATGGTGGTGGGAGTGTCATGGTCTGGGGCTGCATGAGTGCTGCCGACACTGGGGAGCTACAGTTCATTGAGGGAACCATGAATGCCAACATGTGACATACTGAAGCAGAGCATGATCCCCTCCCTTCAGAGACTGGGCCGCAGGGCAATATTCCAACATGATAACGATGCCAAACACACCTCCAAGATGACCACTGCCTTGCTAAAAAAGCTGAGGGCAAAGGTGAAGGACTGGCCAAGCATATCTCCAGACCTAAACCCTATTAGCATCTGTGGGGCATCCTCAAATGGAAGGTGGAGGAGTGCAAGGTCTCTAACATCCACCAGCTTTGTGATGTCATCATGGAGGAGTGGAAGAGGACTCCAGTGCCCACCTGTGAAGCTCTGGTGAACTCCATGCCCAACAGTGTTAAGGCAGTGCTTGAAAATAATGGTGGCCACACAAAAGATTGACACTTTGGGCCCAATTTGGACATTTTCACTTAGGGGTGTACTCACTTTTGTTGCCAGCAGTTTAGACATTAATGGCTGTGTGTTGAGTTATTTTGAGGGGACAGAAAATTTACACTGTTATACAAGTTGTACACTCACTACTTTACATTGTAGTAAAGTGTCATTTCTTCAGTGTTGTCACATGAAAACATAGAATAAAATATTTACAAAAATGTAAGGGGTGTACTCCCTTTTGTGAGATACTGTAAGTAAAAGTCCTTATTGCTGGGGCCCTAGGCATAAATGAGCATTTAGAGGGGAGGAAGGGAGGATCTCTCTTATCAGAGTTCAGCATTAGGCTGCTGGTACCTTGTGTGTCCTGTGATCTAAGCACTGCAGCTTGGGTCCCAGATAACTAAAGCTGCAGAAGATATAGACTGCTCTAATTGACCACAGGCCGGGAAATTAAAATCCACCCTTTTTCTTTGTATCCTGGTCATGTGACTGAACATTTGATCATAATACCCAAACACAAGAGAAAAGCAGAGTTTTCCATCACTCCTTGGAGAAAGCCCAATCTGGGGAGGTGTGTTTTTTTTTTTAATTTACAAAATTGTGCACCTGTAGCTTAGTTTGTCTGAAGGCCAGGCAGCCCCTGCCCCTTTTGCCCTAGTTCTTAATGTGTCTCTGTCAAAAATGTAAATATATTAAAAAAATTAAACAGGAAGAGACGTATTCGCACATTATTGCAGGTCTTCAGGTGTAGAAATTTTACTAGCAGAATCAACAAAGTGCATTTACGTGTGCTCTACTGTGACCCAGAATCAACTGACTGCGGATTTTAGATGAGACCCATAGGAGTTAATTTACTAAGGGCAAATGGACGTCACAGAGCTGCTCCAGACTCTGGAGGGCTCTTGACTATAATGTTGGGATCCACCCAGATGCCTTATGCCTCGTACACACGATCGGATTGTTCACCAACAAAACCGTGGAATTTTGTCAGAAGGGCGTTGGCCCAAACTTGTCTTACATACACATGGTCACACAATTGTTGGCCAACAATTACGAACGTAGTGACGTACTAGACGTACTATGTGGTTTTTCAGCTCTTTAGCGTCACTCTTTGGCTCCTTCTGCTAATTTCGTGTTAGTAGAAGTTTGGTGAGTGTTGATTCACACTTTTAATTTCGTACTTTTCAGTTCGTTTCTGAACGGCCGTTCGTCAACCAGACATGTTGCGGAATCAGGGGAGATAACGTGTTATTTATTATTGGCCTTGGAGTTATTGCTTTGACATTATTTTTTTGGTTGAATAATGATTTGATTTGGTATATTTTCTATATTTTTGCATGCATAGAATGCACTTTTTGGTTAAGTTCTATTGGCAGATAGCATGTCTAATTTTATTTGTTTTATTTTTTTAACGCACAATAAAAAAATTGTGGAGAATAATACTTGGCTATGTGTTTTACTTCTACTGACAGTTTGGGAGTAGGCAGTTACATTTTAAAAAATACAATGTAAAATTGACAAGGGACACCAACATAGTTGTATCTTTGATCTTAAAAAACTACGGGATAATGGTGTTGTGGTAACTTGCCCCCCCCAAAAAAAGCATAATAATTTTATTCTTGATATCACTAAAAAAAAAAGCCTTTGAAAATTTGTTTGCAATAACTCCATCAGTATCACCAGCAAAGCAGCTTCATTATTATCCCATTAAAGAAGAAGAGAATTTTGAACTGCATTTGGAGATTTCAAAATTTGCCACGTCACGAATGTTAATTCTCCATTACGAACGCTAGTTTACAAGACCGACCACTTCTGGCTCATCCTTGTTTCCGAGCAACTTTGTACTTTGGACTTTTGTCCGACAGACTTGTGTACACACGCTCAGGAAAATCCGACAACACACAGTTGTCCGCGGAAAATTTGAAAACCTGCTAGCCAAAATTTGTTGGCGGAAAGTCCGACAACAATTGTCCGATGGAGCATACACACGGTCGGATTTACCGACAACAGCCTGTCATCGAACATTTCCCGTCAGAAAGTCAGATCATGTGTACGGGGCTTTAGAGGTAGCTGGCTCAGGATCTCTGCATGCAGCTGAATGCCTGAGCCAGCTGTTTCCTCGCCCTCCACAGCCCAGTGCTCCAGTGAGTGCTGGAAAGGCAGAGCACAGAGTGGTGACTGAGAGTCACCGCTCTCTGCTCCCATCAGACTTGAGAAATGAGCAATCAGTGGTCATATAAGCCTAAGTTCTTAGGCTTATAGCTGATGGGGGACAGCTGCAGCATCAGACCAATGCTGCAGCCATACAGGCGAGTATGTACAGTAGGTTTGTTTTTTGTATTTCCCAAACTTCTGTTAATTTAGCCAAAAGTAACCTTTTTTATTGCTATAATAAGCAGAATATAAACACCTAATGGAGTATTATTAATTATACCTAAAACTGTCTATACAGTGGATAATGTTCACAAATAAAAGTTAAGCCACTGAAAGATTTTTACTCATAAGGCCCCTTTCATGGTTGTTTCATCAGTCTGTTTTTGACCCGCGATTAGACAGATCAAAAATAGATTGCAGTGTATCCCTATGGGTGGCCAGATGTAAACAGATTCACGTGACTCCATTTACACACAATTACATTCAGGTCTATTCAGGTTCACTGGATCGAGCGCAATAAGTAAAGCTGGCCGTAGATGGTTCGAATCTTGGCTGGTTCAGCAGGAATCGGCCGATATTCAAACCATGTATGGGCAGGCTGAATGTACCCAAATTGATTGATCATACCTGGGTACAACCAGCCTGACCAATTTTACATGTAATCGCGAACAGCTGTTATAGCAGCTAGCAAATTAATCACTGTTCTCCTGGTGGGGACAGCTTTCCCCACCCCGAAAACACAATGGCTCCACAGGAGGGATTCTCCTGTCAACACTGACTGTTTTGATGGGAGAATCAATCAGTTTTCTTTCATGCAACCAAAGAAAATTGCTCTGTCTATGGCCGACCTTAGGGCCCAGGTCCGCTTTTGTGGACCTGTACAGATGTACATAAGCATAAATAGACACAAATTGGTTTACACATATGTGACATCCATTTCTGCTCTGATCTAACTCAGCAGGGGATCAGTCTAGGGGTTCCCCACTGAGATGGATCAGAGGGAGCCCCTGTGACCTAACAGACACATACTGTACACAGTTTTATCCTGCAGTTGTAGCAATGGCTGAGACCCACACAGTGCTGTTTAACTCTGACAGATGGAACCAACAAAGAATTTTCAAGTTAGCCAACAGCCTTTTCATCCATCCTTGTTCTACCAAGGTCATTTCACACCTACCCGATCTTGTGAGAATGAATTTGATTTTTATCAGCCAAGACATAAAAGATACATAAAAGAGACATAAAAGATACCGTAAGCTATATAAGCAACATACACCTTAATAAAAATAGGAGATGAATGGGACAGCACTGTATACAAGAACACTCCCAACCTATAAATAAAATCTAATTTCCTTTTATTGGTTTCATAACATGGTAGTATATCAATACAATGAAAGAGAAAAAGCTTGCTATAATGTACTTTACAGTGAGAATTATATAACATGCACAAGTAATGCATACTAAAATCTAAGAACCAAATTAATAAAATCTGATGTTTTTACTATGGGCGATGGCTGCTTACACCCTTCATGTTAGTGCTGGGAGTGGACAGAAATAAAATAATACTGGTCAGAGCCAAAGCTAGAATGAACAGGGGAGAGGCAGTATGTAGAGTGAGCCTAGGGAAGCTGTAACTCCTGGGATGAAGTCAGCTAACTTCTTTATTATAAAGCAACACGTCCGTGATAATACTGCAACAGAAATGGCCACAGCACAAAGACAAATCTAGAAAATAATAGATTGTATGCATGTATGTAAAGCCATCTTTGGATGGAGTAGAAGGAAATATAAAGAGGTCTCCCATAAGCAAGGTGATATCTCCTCTTATGCTGCGTACACACGAATGTCCGACAGAAGCTTTTCATCGTATATTCTGATCGTGTGTATGCCTCATTGGACTTTTTTTTTAGAAAATTCTGACAGACCTAGAAATAGAACATGTTCTAAATATTTCCGATAGAACCAATTCCTATCTGAAAAACGGCTCATCTGTATGCTGTTCCAACGGACCAAAAACAACGCATGCTCTGAAGCAAGTACGAGACGGAAGCTATTGGCTACTGGCTATTGAACTTCCTTTTTCTATTCCCGTCATACGTGTTGTACGTCACAGCGTTTTTGACGGTCGGACTTTGGTTTGACCGTGTGTAGGCAAGACCACTTGAATGTTATTCCATCGGAGTTCCGTCGGAGAAACCTTCGGAGTTTATTCCGACGGCAAAACCGGTCGTGTGTACGCGGCATCAGTGTCACCAGAACAGGTTTTCCAATTGAAAGAATTCCCCTGGTCTCCTATTTTTTAGATAACTCAGAAATGTTGAATTTCCAATTGCTTTCTGCACAGAAGACAAGGGTCATTGGGACCAATATTGAGGGTGATTCGCTCCTGCGGAGAAAGCAATAAAAACTTGACAGAGGTTGCTACTCTTGACTTTCACATTCTATCCAAAACATAAAAGATTTAGCTTTACACACAATTAAGAGAGGTTACCTTATTAGCTATTGCCTCTAAGGTATTCAGGCACTAGTATCATAAAAAGAGCGTAAGGGCCTTCTGCATTACCCTTAGCCCCACTTTATATATAAAATCCAATAAAATACTCAAAGTTCTAAAAAGAAAAGCAATTAGTCATCTATCACTCCCTATGAACGGGACCTCCTCCAACTC
Organism: Lithobates septentrionalis; assembly: GCA_037952835.1. NCBI lineage: Eukaryota > Metazoa > Chordata > Amphibia > Anura > Ranidae > Lithobates > Lithobates septentrionalis. Next base: position 1,732,874 of record JBBDGP010001110.1, on the reverse strand, counting down.
TCCGTCATTGGTATGGTCAATAGAAATGCTCCTACTGCAATATACTGTGAATGTGTGTTATTTGATGCATTTCAAAGAACAAGCCCTCTTCTTCAGAGCTCTTAAGGAAGAGGGCTTGTCCCTCAAAAGGCGTCATATAACTTGTATCTGAGGTATATTGCTATAGGACCACTTCCAGTGACCATACTAATGGAGAGCTGGAGGTGGTCCTATTCATAGAGTTGCTGACGATACGCCTGTTATTTTAGCTTCTTTGAGTATTTTATTGGATTTTAGAAGTAAAGTGACACTAAAAGTGATGCACAAGGCCGGTGTGCTCTCTCTCTCTCTTTTTAGAATTTTAGTACTGTTGAGATGTGAAAGTTGCAGTAAGACCCAGAATGAGCTCATGACATCACTGGAATTGGAACAGTGTATGAGATGAATTCCCTATTCTGTGTTTGATCGATATCGTTTAGCACTTGAGCACTGGCAGTGTATTTTTTTTTCAATTCGGGGCACTAAGACCAAGCCCCTGCCCCTGCCACTGCCTCCTTTTAAATCATGTAAAGACACTTGTTTAAAGTGCTGTAGAAATGCAGCGATCACTGTTTAATGCGAAGGCTGGTCTTCAGGGCTGGTATACAATAGAACTGCAGGAAAGGCGTGTTTCCTGAACCGCATAGGAATGCACTGCCCTAGCGATCTGCTTGCAGGTGCCAATGTACTCTTAACAACACCCCAAACGCAGATTACAAATGCAGTGCATTTGCGGGTACCAAATCACGCAGTGCTGCAGTACCAAGTGATTTGGGGCAGTGCATTTTTAGTGCAAACGATACTTCTTGCGTGTGGTTTCCAGGCCATTCAAATGAATGAGCTGTCAAAATACACTGCATGGGATCACGTGTTCCCACGCGATCCCTGTGTGAACTGGTCCTCAATCCTAACCACTCCCTTATCATACCATTACACTGTAGCTCTCGAAGGGCTCATTTAGAAGTGTGGTGGCATTTGACAGGCAACTCAGGGATAAAATGTTGCCTCTTCACTGCCTGTGTTAACCATCGAAAGGCTGCAGCACTGCGCCCCAACCATGTGCATTACATGTTGGTTGTGGCGTGGCCCCAGGCACCTACTTAAATGGGTCACGTTTCCACCTGCTAAACATGACAGGTGGTATAATTTTTGCTGCACTGCAAACATGCAATGTTAAGTAGTGTCTTGGTGGCTGGAGGGAGGGGGAGAAACTACAGCTTGGCCACCTATTACCACCTCTCAGCTGTCTGTATAAACAAGATCTAAATTACCAAAAATAACTAGAAAAAGTGAAAAGCTCCTTAAAATATAGAATACCACAACCAGCTTTAACCACAACATTCATTTTGAATCCAGAGATCCCCCCCCCCCACCACCACCACCACAATCCTTCATCCACAGTCGATCCAGAGGAAGGCGAAAACTCCCAGCAAAGCATGACAAAATTTGTTCCAGCAGGGGGAAAAATTCCTTCCTGATCCTCCCGAGAGACAATCAGATTTTCCCTGGATCAACTTTACCTATAAATGTCAGTACCCAGTTATATTATGTACATTAAGGAAATAATCCAGGCCTTTTTAAAGAAATCTACTGAGCTGGCCACAACCACCTCTGGTGGGAGTCTATTCCACATTTTCACAGCTCTTACTGTAAAGAAACCTTTCCGTATTTGGAGATAAAAATCTTTTTTCATCTAAACATAAAGAGTGCCCCCTTGTCCTCTGTGATGACCCTAAAGTGAATAACTCAGCACTAAGTTCACTATATGGACCCCTTATGTATTTATACAGTACATGTTGCTCATATCTCCCATTAATTTCCTCTTCTGAAAAGAGAATAGATTCATTCAGTTCCTCTAATTTTTCCTCATAGCTGAGCTCCCCCATGCCTCTTATCAGTTTGGTTGCCCTTCTCTGCACTTTCTCCAGTTCCCCGATATCCTTTTTGAGAACCGGTGCCCAAAACTGAACTGTATATTCCAGGTGAGGTCCTACTAATGATTTGTACAGGGGCAAAATCTCTCTCTCTGGAGTCTATACCTCTTCTAATTCAAAAAAGGACTTTGCTCGCTTTGGAAACCGCAGCTTGGCATTGCATGCTATTAGTAAGCTTATGATCTATCAAAACCGCCCTGATCGTTCACCACCATGGATGCCCCCAGTTGTACTCCCCCAGTATGTATGATGCATGCATATTCTTACCCCCAAGTGCATAACTTTACATTTATCAACATTAAACCTCATTTGCCACATTGTTGCCCAATTAAACAGTGCATTGAGGTCAGCTTGTAAGTGGGAGACACTCTGTAAGGACATTATTTCTCTGCATAGCTTGGTGTCATCCCTTTTTAAATATAGGCACCACATTGGCCCTGCGCCAATCCAGTGGTACCATTTCAGTCATTAACGAGTCCCTTAAAATTAGAAACAATGGCTTTGAAATGACAGAGCTCAATTCTTTTAGGATATGTGGGTGGATGCCATCTGGTCCAGGTGCTTTATCCACCTTTATTCTGTCTAAAATATTTCTGGACCATATCACTTTTGAGCCATTGTGGATCATTTGGGGCTGTGTCACTACCACCCTCATTATGGACATGAGCTCCCCCATGCTCCTCCCCCCAATGACACAAATGTTGGGACACAATTCCTTCCAATGACACCAATGTTGGGACACAATTCCTCCCAATCACACCAATGATGGGGCACAATTTCTCCCAACAACACCAACGCAGAGGTGCAAATCCTGCCACTAACACCAATGATGGGGCACAATTCTTCCTACTGACACCAAAGATGGGCGCAATTCTTCCCAATGACACCAAAGATAGGGCATTGTTTTTTCCCACTGATGTCGGGACCTTTTCTACTTCCAATGGACACAGTCCAGCCCCCCTAAAGTCTGAAGGACAGTAAACTGGCCCTTTGTTTAGAAGATTTGGAGACCCCTGGTACAGTATACTCACAGCTCAGCACTATACAATAGAACACATGTTCATCACAGCCAATGACATATTTATTAGATGTTTGAATGTGACCACAGTCTTTTTCAGTTCTCAGAAGAAAAGGTTCCACAACTGACCCACCAGTGGGCTCCTCATCATAGGTCACTGAGCAGATCTAATTAAAATCTTCAGAAAATGCTGGGGGCAGGTGAGTACAACAAGGAAAGTAATTTAAAAATACTGTTGTTCTAATGCTTCACTTAATGAATGCAAACACTGACTTTTCCCAGAATGGGAAGGAAAGAATGTAGGGAAGAACACTGCACTTGGCATAAACTACTTCCCACTCGTACTGCTAATGCAGCTTTATTCAATAAAGCCATTAAGCAACCTATACTTTAAAGTGGAACTATGGGCAAAATAACAAATAAATACATGTAAATATATGATGCAGTCGGTCATTAGTATTAACACAGCAGTTTTTGTTTTTGTAACATGTAACATAGGGGTGTAAATTGCATAGCTGTCTGCCTATTGACACAGCATGCAAATTCATTCTGTGCAAATGGGGCAAAATTAAAGACTTGCTGACCAAAGGACATCATATGATGTTCTCGGCTTGCAGTGGTTATATTGGGAAGATGCCTGCAGCTATAGGCATCATCCTGGTAACAGAATTTTCAACAGAAGTGATTAGAGTGGCTAAGCAGCCACTCGATCACTTCTGCGGGCAGTGGAAGGGGGTCCCCCTCCTGCCACCTTTCCCTGGCTGTCCCATCTGATTGAGGAGCGCTGTGGCCGGCAGTAACTGCTGCTCAACGCACAGAGAGTGTTGCTCCTCCCTCTCTGTGACCCCGGAAACCAGGAGAGACAAGGATTTTGTCACTTCCGCTTTTGGCTCTTTGTTTACCTGGCCGTTAGTGGTCAGGAAAGCAGCCGATAAGACCAATCTGTGCATTGGTGACCAGAGGAGAGAATTGGGGTCTAATATCTATTGTTCATCCCTTATGAGAGCAATAAAGTTCATACAAAAAATTGTTAGCATAAAAAGATTGTTTTAGATAAAATAATAATAAAAAACATTGAAAGCGCCCCCCGTGCTTATGCGCAAATGCAAACGCATATGTAAGTCTCTCACGCATATGTAAACGGTGATCACACCACATGTGGGGTATTGTCGTCAGAGCAAGAGCAATAGTTCTAGTGCCAGACCTCCTCTGTAACTCTAAACTGGTAATCTGTAAAAGGTTTTAAAGTGTTGTCTATTGAGAATTTTAAGTACCAAAGTTTGGCGTCATTCCACGGGCTTACGCAATTTTAAAGTGTGACATGTTAGGTATCTATTTACTCTGCGTAACATCATCTTTTGTATTTTACCAAAATATTCTGTATTATATTGTGTTTGTGTGCAATTCATTCTTTTATTTTTATTTTTTTTTTATTGCATTTGAAAAACCACTGCACAAATTTTGCGTAACATAAAAATAAGCAAAACCCATAGTTTTATTCTATAGGGCCTCTGTTACAAAAAAAAACTAATAATAAAGTTTTGGGGTTCTAAGTAATTTTGTAGCAATTTTTTCCCCCAAATTTTACATGTATATGAGAAGTGTCAGAATTGGCCCGGTTGGCAAGTGGTTAAAGGTTCTCAAGTTATGTTCTCTGCAATTTAAATATGTCAACACAGAAGATACTGCATTGTGGCCTCTGGATGGCTCTGATGAGCATGCTAATTTCCTATGATAGTCAGCGCCATCTAGTGGCTTTAATACAGCCCCATGGTTAAAAGTCTCCGGAGTGAAATCTCAGGTACTAGTACCTATATGACAAGGGGGGGGTGGTGCTGTGCTAGTCCTAATGTAAGGTATCTGAAAATTGCCAAATTAGAAGAGTGGCATATTGCCTAATGTTAGAAATGGGTACTAAAAGTGAGTAATGTGTTGTAAGACAATCAGCTACATACGTGAGTAAATTAAAGGTACAGTGGGCCGTACTAAAGTACAGAATGCCTCTGAGTGTTACAAATAATCCCAGTAAGGTGATATCTATGCAAAGTGACAACACATTCAAATAAAATAATCATATAAATAAACAAAAGCCACACTTTTAATGGAAGGTGGCTGTGAGTGTCTTGAGGGGTGGAGCTGAAGGTGATTAAATAAAAACAGGCAGGTAAAAGGTAACAGCTGTGCATAAATAGTCCAAAGTAGAGGATAAAAATATAGCTGAACCTTCACTGATAAGACACCTTCTAGACGCAGCCAAGGCATGCATACCTCTTCAGTGGAGATCCACGCAGCCACCCTCCATAAAACTGTGGCTACAGAAAATTGAGGAAATAAAACAAATGGAAGACCTGATTTTTACAGCACAGAACAGACAGGAAGCCTTCACTAACACATGGCAACAATGGAATATTTTTATCTATTCCGATGAGGGCCAGGCAATCCTAGGAGCCAGGGTGAATACCTGAGAAAAACCTCTTTAGGGAGTACGGGCCCCCACTAGAAATAAACATAGCTAACCCAAACCAAATTAATATGAAACAGTCACCGCGTCACTCCATGCTCGGGGGGACTCACCGCCCCAACCGACCACACACACCTTCCCAACCCCCCCCCCCTCACCCCTCCCCCCCCCCTTTCTTTTTTTTTTTTTCATTACTATAACCTACTTCTACACTCTTTCTTTCTTCCCTGAATATAAATGAAAGAAAATAAAGGGACCGGACGCACGTACCCTCTCAACACATACAGATAGTGATGGAGGCAGAGGACAACATAGTTCTTAGACACAAACCATCCTGTTATCGAGCTGTAAGATGTTTCCAGGAGAAGAAGTCAAGAGTGTTGAAACAACTGTCAAACGTTGATATACAATTAATGTGGTTTTGTACTTTGACCTGAATATTATTATGTATGTTGTGAGGCCGTGTGGCCCTGTTCCGATCATAAATAAAAAAATAAAAAAAAAAAAAAAAAAAAATATAGCTGAACCTTCAGCTGTGATGCAAACCTCTATATAAATACATTTAAGCATAAGCGTAAATAAATAAAAATAGGGATAACATGGGTCACACTCCAGTGCAGTAGGAATAATTAGCATATAAAAAATCTCTACAGGGTGATATTAAAGTGTCCAGTGTTAGCAATCCGTGCTCGCAAAAATAAAATAACGTTCAACAAATAAAGTGACTCTGTGCATCAAAAATAACTTCAAACAGCTTCTTAAACGTGCTTAGTAGGGAACGTGAAGGTAGCAGCTAGATTCTAGCGTTGCTTTCCTCAGATGGGTGAGAGGTGTGGGGTGCAAGCAATAGTCCTCTTCATGCAGCAATCCTATAATGAAGGGCAATGGCCCCTTACCTCACTATGCTGAGGTTACAGCATGAATCACTATGTATGGTGTCTCCTATGGGGGTCAGTCCTGGAGAGATTTTTTATATGCTAATTATTCCTACTGCACTGGAGTGTGACCCATGTTATCCCTATTTTTATTTATATACGCTTATGCTTAAATGTATTTATATAGAGGTTTGCATCACAGCTGAAGGTTCAGCTATATTTTTATCCTCTACTTTGGACTATTTATGCACAGCTGTTACCTTTTACCTGCCTGTTTTTATTTAATCACCTTCAGCTCCACCCCTCAAGACACTCACAGCCACCTTCCATTAAAAGTGTGGCTTTTGTTTATTTATATGATTATTTTATTTGAATGTGTTGTCACTTTGCATAGATATCACCTTACTGGGATTATTTGTAACACTCAGAGGCATTCTGTACTTTAGTACGGCCCACTGTACCTTTAATTTACTCACGTATGTAGCTGATTGTCTTACAACACATTACTCACTTTTAGTACCCATTTCTAACATTAGGCAATATGCCACTTTTCTAATTTGGCAATTTTCAGATACCTTACATTAGGATTAGCGCAGCACCACCCCCCCTTGTTATATTCGAGTTACTCTTCAGGGCCAGGTTGGACCCTTTTCGGTGCAAGCTGCTTGTCCACCCCCCCGCCCCCCCCCCCCCCCTTTTAATTCTTTTCCCATTGTTCATGGTAGCGCAGGAATACCATACTTACTTTTGTAGTACCTATATGGCTCTGAGGAGCATACTAATTTCCTAGGATACCCAATGCCATCTTATACAGCTCCATAGTTATGTGTTACTAGTGTGAGATCTAAGATACTGCTACCTCTGACTGCTAATCTCTGGAGATTTGGAGCAATATTTAGTGATATATCCAGCTCACTCTTCTTGTTGGAGGCTGACAAAAGGAAGCCCTGCCTCTACCAAAATGGCTAGGTCCACATAGAGACACAGTGCAGAACAGGGCATGGTAAGTAATAAAAAAAAAAAATCAGCTGCACAGCGACCGCAATCAATACTGATGACTGGTCCTTTGCCCTCTGTCTGCTTTTTTTTTGACAACACAGCTTAAAGGCATAGTTCACCTTTACTAAAAAAACTGTCAATGGGGGTAAGGGTCACTTGTAGATAAAAACAAACTATGCAGCTTTGACCAAAGTTGAATAACATTATTCCATCCTGCCTTGTTGCTAGGACATTGCTAAGCGACACCTAGCTCTTACTGTTCACTTCTACCATCACAGGAGTGAGGTCAGAGCTACTGCGTCAAAGGAAAGAAAGTACATGTGAGGAGGCTTGAATCAGAGAAGGAGATTGCCCCTGTGATGGGGGAGGTGAGCAGTAAGAGCTAGGAGTCTTAGCAATGTCCTAGCAACCAGGCAGGAAGGGATGATGCAATCTCTGGGCTTTAGAAGGTACATAAATGAACTACACCTGCAGCAAGGGCGTTATTCAACTTGGGTCAAAGCTTGGGTAAAGTGGAACTATTATCAATTACATAAAATATATTATGTAGTCTTTGAAAGGCACTAACAAAATAGTTTATATAAACCCTCATGATATAGTTGTATAACTTTTATTACTATTATTGTTGATCCTGTCGGTAAATCTGCCATTTTCTACCGAGGCTGGGCAGCCAGGGGATGTCTGCACAGATTTCAGTATGTACATACATACAGTTAGGTCCATATATATATGGACACGCACAATATTATTTTTTTTCCAGGCATTTACCAAAACATATTCAAGCTATAGTTGTATAATGGATATGGGCTGAAAAAGTACACACTCTCTGGTTTAATTTGAAGATACGTACATCCAAATCGTAGGAAGGGTTTAGGAATTACAGCTCTTAAGAATAGCCATCCCCCTTTTTTCAAGGGGCCAAAAGAAATTGGACAATTGAATCAAAAGCTGTTTCATGGCTAGGTGTGGGCTACTTCTTCGTTATTTCTTCATCAATTAGGCAGGTAAAAGAAGCTGATTCTAAGTGTGGTTTTTGCATTTGGAATCTATTGCTGTGAACCTACGTCATGCTTTCAAAGGAGCTGTTCATGCAAGTGAAACAGGCAATTATAAGGCTTCAAAAGCTAAACAAATCCATCAGAGATAGAAGCAACATTAGGAGTGGCCAAATCATCAATTTAGTACATTGTGAGGAAAGAAGAACACATTGGTGAGCTCAGCAACATAAAAAGGCCTGGACGCCCACGGAAGACAACAGTGGTGGATGATCGCAGGATCTTCTCTATGGTAAAGAAAAACCCATTCACAACATCCAGACAAGTGAAGGACACTCTCCAGGAGGTGGGCAAATCATTGTCAAAGTCTACAATCAAGATAAGACTTCACGAAAGCAAATACAGAGGGTTCACCACAAGGTGCAAATAATTCATAAGCCCGAAGAATAGAAAAGCTAGATTAGACTTTGCCAAAAAACATCTAAAAAAGCCAGACCAGATCTGGAAAAGCATTCTTTGGATGGATAAAACTAAGATTAATCTGCACCAGAATGACAGGAAAAAAAAAGTGTTGGAGAAGGCTTGGAACCGCTCATGGTCCAAAGCACACAACGTCATCTGTAAAACATGGTGGAGGTAGTGTGATGGCATGGGCATGCATGGCTTCCAGTGGCACTGAAGCCAGGTGAATTCATCCTAATGCTGCAAAGTTGATTGGATGGCGCTTCACAGTACAGATGGACAATGATCCAAAACACACTGCAAAAGCAACGCAGGAGCTTTTAAAGGAAAAGAAGTGGAATATTCTGCAATGGCCAAGTCAATCACTTGATCTCAACCCAATTGAGCATTTTACTTGCTGAAGGCAAAACTAAAGGCAGAAAGACCCACAAACAAAGAACAACTGAAGACAGCTGCAGTTAGAGCCTGGCAAAGCATCAGAAAGGAGGAAACCCAGTTTTTGGTAATGTGCGTGGGTTCCAGACTTCAGGCAGTCATTGCCAGTAAAGGATTTGCAACAAAATATTAAAAATTAACATTTTATTTATGATTATATTCATTTGTCCGATTACATTTGAGCCCCTGAAAATGGGGGGACTATGTATAAAAATGGTTTCAGTTCCTAAAATTTGTACTTGAATTCCCCTTGAATTATAGCTGAAAGTCTACACTTCAAATTCATTTGGATTGTTTCATTTTAATTTTATTTTGGTGGCATGCAGAGCCAAAAGTATGAAAATTGTGCCTGTGTCCAAATATATATGGACCTAACTGTATGGGGTTCTCTCAATGTGCAACAATCATCTTATGTCTACAGGCAACTTTAAGCTGACCACACATCAGTTAGATTGACCTTAGATGTGATCTGTTAGATCAATAACTTGCCAATAAGTCGGTAGAAGCAGATACTTTTTAAAAAAAAAAAAACAATTTAATTTTTTCATGGAGTCTATTAAGACATCTGTTTTGCAATGTAGTTGAATTAAAAAAGTGTTATGTATCATAAGTTATTGGCTTTGATCTTTGTCTCCACCCTCATCATACTTTTGTCTTATCCCCCCTTCCTTGTGACTTTAGAGAGAAGTCCTATTTAGAAGAGAATAGCCCCATTAGCTAACACTGGTGTAATGTCTAAGCCTAGACCAGCTATGCTTAAAGTATAATTAAAGGCAAAAGTTTTTTTTTAATTTTGGAAAGAGTGGAGATGGATTGGATAGATGGATGGATGACTGTCTGTATTTGTCCTGTTTACCATTATCACTGAAAGTTAAAGTAAAAGAAAATCAAAGATTTTGGGTTGTCCCCAGAAAAGTAAAAGGGGAAATCTTCCAATGGGGACACTAGTTCTGGGCCTTAAAGCGGAGTTCCACACAAAAATGGAACTTCCGCTTTTCAGAACCCTCCCCCCCTCCGGTGTCACATTTGGCACCTTTCAGGGGGAGGGGGGTGCAGATACCTGTCTAAGACAGGTATTTGCACCCACTTCCGGCATAGACTCCCATGGGAGTCTATGCCTCTTCCCGTCCCGACCGCGCTGTCTGCTGGGAACACACAGCTCCCAGGAGAGAGCGGGGACCACTAGGGACGCGCAGAGCGACTCGCGCATGCGCAGTAGGGAACCGGGAAGTGAAGCCGCAACGCTTCACTTCCTGATTCCCTCACCTAGGATGGCGGCGGCAGCTGCCGAGAACCGAGCGGGTTCTCGGCGTCCCCTGCCGACATCGCTGGACCCTGGGACAGGTAAGTGGCCATGTATTAAAAGTCAGCAGCTGCAGTATTTGTAGCTGCTGGCTTTTAATATTTTTTTTTTTTGGCGGTGTGGGTGAACCCCCGCTTTAATATATTTTCTCTCACTTCCTGTTTGGCTATGGGACAGGAAGTGAAGGGAAATCTCTGCAATGGGAAACAGATGGCGAAAAACCTGACAGGGGTTAAAGCCCTCTCTTGCGCTATCCAAAATGGAAAAAAAAGAATGTTTGCCAATAGTTAATTTTTAACCTGGTTTCTGTAGAAATCTAGGGTTCCTCCAGAAGTTGCAAGGGGTTTCTTGTGTTGTAGCGGATTGGCCTCCCATTTGATGGTGCCTGCATAGATCCAGGGCCAACTCTACTTAGCATTGCCAGCTTCAGGACACCAATGATCTTAGTAAATTTGACCACAGTAAGGGGAAATTCTTTCCACCAGCTACCAGTGTGAAGGACATATTTCCCATTGACCCCCAATAAATTAGTCTCAAAGTGGCGTTCCACCCAAAAGGGGAAGTTACGCTTTAAGCACTCCTCTGCCCCAAATATGCCACATTTGGCATGCCACTTTTTGGGGGGAAGCAGGTACCTAGTTTTGACAGGTACCTGCTCCCACTTATGCTCGGGCCACCTAGGCGGTTCGAACAGAAGTTCTCCTCTCCCCCTCTCTCCTTGCAATCTTCTGGGACATGTCACAGGTCCCAGAAGATTGCCCGACCAATGGGGAGGCGCTGCTCAGGGCGCACCCGGCTGTGAAGCAAGCTGTCACAGCCGGGTGCCCACAATGCAATGCAAGCACAGCGCAGAGGCGAGGGAGAGAAGCGAGGATTCGGGCAGCCGCATCGCTGGACCGTGGGACGGGTGAGTATGCGTTTAATAAAAGTCAGCAGCTACACTTTTTGTAGTTGCTGACTTTTAATAAATACAAAAATGAGTGAAACTCCGCTTTAACAGGATTACCCAAAACCTAAAATGTATTTAAAGGGTTCCTCTGGGTCAAAAAAGTTAAGAAAGGATGTCCTAGACCAGTGATGGCGAACCTTGGCACCCCAAATGTTTTGGAACTACATTTCCCATGATGCTCATGCACTCTGCAGTGTAGGTGAGCATCATGGGAAATGCAGTTCCAAAACATCTGGGGTGCCAAGGTTCGCCATCACTGTCCTAGACTGACTGTGAAACTTTACCTTGGCTTCCTAGTCCCCTATATGCATCTAGGCTTTGGCTTTTGGACCTTGCTTGATTGCTAATTTAACCTACAATTGCCTTTAGCTTTTGAACCTGTCTGCATATCTGGACTCGATTCATGTATCTTGCTGGCCTTGATTATCATTGCTCTCAACCACTTTTTTTTTATTCTTTTGCCCCTGATGTGCATCATCAGAGACTCTGGCTGCCTGGATCAGGCACTTGATGATGTCAAGAACAAAGACAGTGTGGCAGGGAAAGGCAGCGGTGCAATGGATCACAGCAGAACTCTAAATTTATGGGAAGGTGAGCATATTAATTTAGGACAACTCTGGATAACAGGTAATGGAGTCACTTCTTTAAAGCAGAGTTCCACCCATAAAATAAACTTTACAGTATTAATCAGCAATAAACATCAATAACGACATTTAGAAAAAATGTTTTGTTTTTTTTACTTACTCGTTCAGGGCTGTTGCTATAGGGTCCCTTGTAATCCGTCCCTTCCTCTCCACGGCGCCTGACATCATTTCCCTTGGCGCCTGTGCTCGCTAGTGCTCCTGGGAGATGTGTGTCATCATTTCCCAGGAGTCACTCGGCAGTGCCGAGAACTAGAATCGCGGTATTTGAAAACCGTGACACGTGCAAAGGCGGATTTAAGCACCATTTTTAAAAGGGGAACAAAGCCCTTTGTTGCCATTCTAATATACTTTATATACAGAGCAGCCAGCTGAGGAGAACGACATGTGTTGAGTGGCTACAGCGGTGATCAACAATTGCACCTGGATTACTAAACATTCAAGTCTCCATGAGTACTTCAGACAGACAAAGTAAGAATTAGTATTGTGCTGTGAGCTTTGAGAGTTGTGTGCTGATTCCTGTCCTGTTCCTGATTCCATTACTGTATATATATTAGGCTTATCTTGGTTGCCATCATAACGGGGCGGGCACTTCCAACGACGACGCCCATTGTGATGGCAACATGAGAAGTTTCCTGTGCCGCTTGCTGTGCTTACTGCGCATGCATGGGAATGGGAGGTGCATGCTGGTAATACAGCAGCACCATATACCGGAAGTTTATGCTTGTTGGCTTCGCCTGCCCACAAGTAAGATGGGAATGCCCTAGCAGCAATAATATAAGTTAACATTTAAATAAAATATTTTAAAAAGCGGCGCTATTTACGAGACTATCCATTGTGAAATATACATTATAATATAGTAAGAGATAGATTTAAAAAAAAAAATAATATATGTGATTGGAACTCTGCTTTAAATCAGAATTCTGGGCAAATTTTTTTCCCCGTGCAGTGGGGCTGTGTTTGCACTGCATGGGTTAACTGCTAGTTTTGTTCTAGGGGAGACAGTGGAGATATACTTACCTGACCGGCTGATCCTCCCCGCACAAGACCAGTCCAGCACCCCTGTCCTCCAGGGGTTTAGAAAATGGACTGCTCCGGACATCAGCGCGCTCCATAGACAGGAACAGTCCACTGCCGGGAGCGCGGTTTTCTGGAGAATCAGGTGAGTATGAACTTTGTGCTCACCCCTAGAAAAAAGCAACAGTTGACCCATGCAGTGCGAGCACAGCCCCAGTGCATGGGGAAAAATCTACTTTGCCTGGAGTTGGGCTTTAAGTTTTATGGAATACTTTCAAGTGTTTACCCCCCAAAAAAGTTGCTGTTCAGCAAATCTTATCATTCAAAAAAAAAAAAAAAGGATCATTGGGTGACTGCTTAAAAAGATTACAGAATTTGGAGAGGCACATTTACCCTGAGGGATAACTATATCTCCACGTAAACAAATTTTAAAGCCATAATCGCGATTCCTCGAGCTGCACATTAGCCAATTAATATCAGATGTTTCAAATTATGCAAGTTGGTAAGAAGAATTTTTTTTTTTATTGAGAGTCATGAGTTTAACACAATATAAGTAAACAGGATTAAAAAGAATGACACATCTGTGTTTCTGAAACTCTTCTGAACTCATCCAGTATCTGGAAGTAATTCAAGCTCAGCTCTTGTTATTGTTAATCTGAGTTACATTACTACAGTCCATATGATTTCTACCGAATTCAGCGCCAAGAGACATATTTATTTAGTTGTGCTAGCTGAAGCACATTAGGACCACCAAAGGCTGTAATCTTACTTCGCTCTTAAGAGTTTTAGCAATTCAAAGTTACATTTCAGAAATAGTTTTATAACCAAATTTATCACTGAATACGGCGCTCATCTGCTCAGTGGTTGAAAGTAATTATGTCAAATTTTTTGGAGATGACCATATGGGCTACGAAAATTAGTAACAGGAGTATTATACAACTAAGTGGTTGTTATCACTCACTTCATTGCAAATTACAGCTTATAGTAATAAAGGATCCCAGAATATCTGCATAGACAGAAACTGAATAATATATTTCCCAAATATTAGACCTCAAAAATGGTGTCCTTCCCTTTGAGAATGTAATTATTGACAATACTAGTCAGGGCAGAGCTACGCGGACGTTGTCACACGCTGGAAGTGTCCCCAGATGCGGGATTTGGTTGACTTTGGTGTACACGGCGCTGTCTTATTTCCTGCTCATGTGAGTGCAATTTTCGTTTTTTAATAAAATCCCTGACATTCCTGGATTTAACCACTTGCTGAATGCATAACTTAGGTATACGGCAGCAGATCGGCTCTCCTGTGCCGGATCATGTACCTAGTACCCAATCCAGCACTTGCAGGTAGGGGGCGCTATATGATTTATAAAGAAAGTAAAAAAAAATATTATTAAAAAAATACAAAAAAAAAAATAAAATACAGAAAGTAAAAAAATATTGTTTTTTTTTTTCAAAATCGACAGTCTTTTTTGTTTATAGCGTAGAAAATTAAAAGCCTAGAGGTGATCAAATACCACCAAACGAAAGATCTATTTGTGAGAAAAAAAGGACATAAATTTCATTTGGGTGCAGCGTTGTCAGTTAAGAACGCAGTGTCATGTCGCAAAAAAATGGCCAGGTCATGAAGGGGGGGTCAATCTTCCAGAGGTCAAATGGTTATACTATGTGGAGCATGGGTCTCCTCACTTTTTCTCTGAGCGTAGTCGGATTTGGATCCGTGGGGGATTTGGAGTGAGACTAGATTGCTAGCAGTGCCACCATATGTGAGGAAATTGGGAGTGCTGTTTAGGTCACGTTTGTATACAGCAGAGTGCCTAAAGTGAATCTGTGTCCAGCCTGCAACCAGTGGTAAGTTCTTCAAGGAGTACCATTGAGGTGGATCTGCAGAACAATATCCACCATACATGACCTTTCTATAATCTGAAGGTCATGCAGTTCTGGTAAGCCTCACATGAAATATCTGTGGTGGAGGTTGACTCACTGGCATGGAATACATGGTGTCTTCAAGTGGACTTTTACATCTTCTTTGGACCTTTTATACGTTGGGATCTTTGTGATTTGTAATGTGGACTTGCTTTACACTGCTATCTAGCACGGTGGTGTTTTTCATATTTATATAAGCTCAGCACATTAATGCTTACTCGTTGGTATGCTATGGTAAATACTGCCTAGTGTGCCTGCAGCTAATGTTCACATAATATTTGTTGCACCACTAGCACAGTTTCTCACTTTAAAGCGGTTGTATACCCCGCTTTGGGATTTTTACCTACGGGTAAGCCTAAAATAAGGCTTACCTGTTGGTAAAATGAATATCTCCTAAACCTGCACGGTTTAAGAGATATTTACCCTGCATGCAGCCGCTGTCGTCAGCGGCTCATTCGCTTTGAAGGACCGGCGGATCATGCCAGAAATTTAGTGCTCCTTGCCGGAACAGAGGAATCCTGCGAATGCGCCGGAGTGACGTCATAGCGCCTCCCGCCACTCACAGCACCGGAGCCACGATCCCAGAAGAAACGCCAAGGGAACATGTCAGCTCCCCTAGCGGTGACTGGGAGGCGGTACGGGTGCATCATTCTAAGGTAAGTATTTCATAATGAGCTAGTATGCGATGCATGCTAGCTCATTATGCTTTTGCCTTACAGGTTTTTCTTTTTTTTGTAAGCGCATACAACTGCTTTAAGTTTTTAATTTTGTAACACAGAATAAAATATGCAAATTATACACCTTATTTAAAGTGGGACTTAAGTCATTTTTTCATCTTTCCATCTATTAAATCTTCTGCCCTTGTTGTTTAAACTTTGGATAGTAAAACTTTTTTTTCTGCCAGGAAATACCTTATACCGTTTCTTGGGTTGTAAAAAGCCTAGGCTTATGACATCATGCACAGCTCTCTCTCTCACTCTCCTGAAAGTTTGCCAGGAAGGGAGGGGGGTGAGTCATAAGAGGGCAAATGAGAGCTGCAGAGCTAGGGATGTGCCTCTATGTGTCTGTGTAAATCCAGGAAGGGAACAGGCAGCAGCTTCAGCTGCCCACAGTTAAAATGGATGCAGCCAGACTCAGTGGAGGGGGGATTTCTGCAGCATATTTTGCAAGTACAGAATTACAGTATATATAAAATAATATGCAAAGTGGTTGGAGGGAAGCTTCAGAATGGCAAAGATGTTTTTATTACAAATTATGTGAGCAGACTGCGGTTCCTTTTTAACATGAAACCATAGAAAGTTAAAAAGCAACTATGAGCCAAAGACTGATTTACAATTGGAATGCATCATAAATCTCAACACGTTTTGCGAATCAATAGTTCACTTCCTGAGGAGCTGATGCTACTGACAGAATGTAGATCAGCTTGGCAAGAATGATTCCATAAAAAATGTATCAATATTGAGTGGTAACCACTGTAGGAAGTCTGTCCTTGGGCAGTGGAGAAGGGAGTAATAATCACTTGTCGCTTGGTACACACGCTGTCCACAACCTATTGGAAGGAGTCATGTTTGGCACTTAGGAAATAATGTGGTGGCATACTTTTTAATTAATATCTGCCTGCCTGCCTTCGCTTCTTTCAGATGCCGTTGGGTTCTCTTAACTCCCTCTGTCCGGGGCAAACTTCCTACAATATTTAACCCCCAGTATTGAAACTTTTATGGAATCGTCCTTGCCAAGCTGATCTACACCCTGTCAGTAGCACCCTGAACCCCTAGGATCTACACCCTGTCACCAGAACAGGTGCCTTATTGAAACATTTAACCTCCCTTCATTTTCTAGTGACAACTATAACATTTTAAACTTCTCGCCATTCTCTGTGACAAAGCTGTATCTCCCAACTGCGACACAGACCGCAACATAAACCAGAAAGGAGTTTTGGTTTTAGATTCACTTTAAGTCATATTTTTGTAATTTATTATATTTACAGCCCTTGATGCATTATATTTATAGTCTACAGTAGAGGTGCACGATTCTGGCCAAATAGAGAATCACAATTTTTTTGCTTAGAATAAAGATCATGATTCTCGTGGTGTAATATCATCTTTCGCATTATACAAAAAAAATTGGGCTAACTTTACAGTTTAGTGTTTTCTTAATTCATTAAAGTGTATTGTTTCCTAAAAATTGCGTTTGAAAGACCGCTGTGTAAATGCAGTGTGACATAAAATATTGCAACAACCACCATTTTATTCTCTAGGGTCTCTGCAAAAAAAAAATATATATGTTTGGGGGTTTTAAGTAATTTTTTAGCAAAAAATACTGATTTTAACTTGTAAGCAACGTGTCAAAAAAGGTTTAGTCTTTATGTGGTTAAACTGACCTCATTTACAGACCAAAGTTCATTCCTTTGATCTAAAAGGACTAAAGCCCCGTACACACGATCGGACTTTCCGACGGGAAATGTTGGATGTCAGGCTGTTGGCGGAAAATCCGACTGTGCGTATGCTCCATCGGAAAATCGTTGTCGGACTTTCCCCCAACAAATGTTGGATAGCATGTTTTCAAATTTTCCGCCAACAAATGTGTGTTGTCGGATTTTCCGATCGTGTGTACACAAGTCCGTCGGACAAAAGTCCAAAGTACAAACAGGCTTGCTCGGAAGCAGAAGCGGTCGGTCTTGTAAACTAGCTTTTGTAATGGAGAATTAATATTCGTGACGTGGCAAATTATGAAATCTCCAAATGCAGCGCACAATTCTCTTCTTCTTTAATGGGATAATAATGAAGCTGCTTTGCTGGTGATACTGATGGAGTTATTGCAAACAATTTTTTAAAGGCTTTTTTCCCCTAGTGATATCAAGAATACTATTACTATGTTTTTTTGTTTTTTTTATGTGTGCAAGTTTCCACAACACCATTATCCCGTCGTTTTTAAGATCAAAGATACTATGTTGGTGTCCCTTGTCAATTTTACATTGTATTTTGTAAAATGTAACTGCCTGCTCCCAAACTGTCATTTGAAGTAAAATACATAGCCACGTATTATTCTCTACAATTTTTTTATTGTGCACAGCCTTTTGATTTACCAATTAAAGCCTAATTTAAAAGACCTTTAAAAAAAAAACACAACACCCCCAACATGACCTTCGGTCTTGGCATTCATTGTCAACTTGAAATCCACACCCATCGTGATTCAAATGATCATTTTGATGAGGAATGTAACTAATGTGAAAAAATTCTGGACTTTTGATGAGTGAGATGACTCATATTCCTTAGAGAAAGCAGACCAAAATCAGAATGCTATAAATTACATATATTCAAAGAGTAACTGCAGAACTGGAACCTTGACTGCAAAAGTCATTAGATCTGAATACCTTGACATATAAATCTGTACTATAGCAATGATTATACTAAACAGATTGTGGGATACTGATGCATTTGGATGGCAGCAGCTGTGGTTATAGTGTATTTAAAGTGAACCTATCATCATGAAAATTTACAATGTGAGGACAGGCATTGTTAGATGCAAATCTGGTATTGTCAGGACTGGGATCTGAACCCACAATCTCTGCTGTGTCCAGCAGTAGCACTTGCTGTGCTCCAGGGATGCTGGACAGCTCCCTGCCTGCCTCCTTAGACAACCCTGCCTTGTGTCTTGTTTTTCCTGAACCTTGAACCCTTTGCTCCTCCCATCAACTTATTTAAGCCATACCTTTGCACTTCCTGTTTACCAGATTATTTTGCTCTCTCCAGCCAATATCTTGCTTATTTGCATATCTGCAGCTGTCCTTTTCTCCACTACTACTCACTGCCGACCTTGGCTTGTTTCTCATCTACGCTTCCGCTTGATCCCAACCTGCAACCATTGGCTATCGACCTTTGGCTTGTTTACTGACTACGCTCCCTACCTGCTATATCTGCTACCGGACCTCGGCTTTCTCACCTCCTGGTGGGGGGATCCTGAGGACTGCAACCTGGTGCTAACGCAGCAAAAATCCATCTCCACCACCAGGAGCACTGGGGCATACCATGTCATCATCCAGGGTGACCTTCTTGTGTACTTTTCCAGCTGGTTGCTGGGAGCCTCTCCACTACTATAGCTACTGATTGCCGAGCCTGACAGGTATATACCAATCAGATTTTTTCCGTGTGGCAACATGATGTCCTTGGAGTTAGAGCTTCTGCATCTATGTTCTATTGTGGAATACGGCAGAGAAGAGCCTAATCTCTGACTTAAAAGAAGGATGATACTTGTATCCTGTGCATGCATTAAGAGCACATAAAGGCCACATTTATAATTATAATCCATGACTTACTATGGGCAGGGCCGTCTTTAGCGCAGGGCAAACGGGGCACTTGCCCTGGGCCCAATCTTTGTTGGGGGGCCCGCGCTAGCCGTGAATTGGGGCCCCCGATGACGGCTTTGCAGAGCGCACAGAGCATACGGGAGGCTGTATTCCGCGCTAGCCAGCTGAGAGGGGGCGGGGCCGGGAGCTCCACTGACGCTCTGACCCCGCCTACGTGCAGCCTGTGTACTCGGAAAAGAGCGTCTGTAGTGAGAGCCAGTGATTGGAGTGGGAGCATCAGTGAAGCTCCCGGCCCCTCCCCCTATATACTGGCTCGTGAATACAGAGGTCCGGGAGCGGGGCCGGGAGCTCCAATGACACTCCCACTCCGATCACTGGCTCTCACTACAGACGCTGTTTTCCGAGTACACAGGTTGCACGTGGGCGGGGTCAGAGCATCAGTGGAGCTCCCGGCCCCGCCCCTCTCAGCTGGCTAGCGCGGGAATACATCCTCCCGTGTCCTCTGTGCGCTCTGCAAAGCTGTCTTCGGGGCCCCAATTCACAGGTGACGCGGGCCCCCCAACAAAGCATCAGTGGAGCTCCCGGCTGTTGTAGTGAGAGCAGAGAGTGGAAGCCCCGCCCACACACCTGAATGTATGTAGCTAGTTTGGCTGGCCAGGTATGTCTTTACACCCATAAAATGCCTGAATGTTTAAACCCTGAGCTGTGTTATTAAACTGTAAAGCTGTGCGTTGCTGAAAGTTCTCTGACCATCTCCTGCAGTATGTCCGCAGCCTCTAATTGTCTCCTGCAGTATGTCCGCAGCCTCTAATTGTCTCCTGCAGTATGTCCGCAGTCTCTGATTGTCTCCTGCAGTATGTCCGCAGTCTCTGGTAATCTCCTGCAGTATGTCTGCAGTCTCTGATTGTCTCCTGCAGTATGTCCGCAGTCTCTGGTAATCTCCTGCAGTATGTCCGCAGTCTCTGGTAATCTCCTGCAGTATGTCCGCAGTCTCTGATTGTCTCCTGCAGTATGTCCGCAGTCTCTGATTGTCTCCTGCAGTATGTCCGCAGTCTCTGGTAATCTCCTGCAGTATGTCTGCAGTCTCTGATTGTCTCCTGCAGTATGTCCGCAGTCTCTGGTAATCTCCTGCAGTATGTCCGCAGTCTCTGGTAATCTCCTGCAGTATGTCCGCAGTCTCTGGTAATCTCCTGCAGTATGTCCGCAGTCTCTGGTAATCTCCTGCAGTATGTCCGCAGTCTCTGATTGTCTCCTGCAGTATGTCCGCAGCCTCTGATTGTCTCCTGCAGTATGTCCGCAGCCTCTGATTGTCTCCTGCAGTATGTCCGCAGTCTCTGATTGTCTCCTGCAGTATGTCCGCAGTCTCTGATTGTCTCCTGCAGTATGTCCGCAGTCTCTGATTGTCTCCTGCAGTATGTCCGCAGTCTCTGATTGTCTCCTGCAGTATGTCCGCAGTCTCTGATTGTCTCCTGCAGTATGTCCGCAGTCTCTGATTGTCTCCTGCAGTATGTCCGCAGTCTCTGATTGTCTCCTGCAGTATGTCCACAGTCTCTGATTGTCTCCTGCAGTATGTCCGCAGCCTCTGATTGTCTCCTGCAGTATGTCCGCAGTCTCTAATTGTCTCCTGCAGTATGTCCGCAGTCTCTAATTGTCTCCTGCAGTATGTCCGCAGTCTCTGATTGTCTCCTGTAGTATGTCCGCAGCCTCTAATTGTCTCCTGCAGTATGTTAGCAGTCTCTGATTGTCTCCTGCAGTATGTCCGCGGTCTCTGGTAATCTCCTGCAGTATGTCCGCAGTCTCTGATTGTCTCCTGCAGTATGTCCGCAGCCTCTAATTGTCTCCTGCAATATGTTCGCAGTCTCTGGTAATCTCCTGCAGTATGTCCGCAGTCTCTGGTAATCTCCTGCAGTATGTCCGCAGTCTCTGATTGTCTCCTGCAGTATGTCCGCAGCCTCTGATTGTCTCCTGCAATATGTCCGCAGTCTCTGTCTCCTGCAGTATGTCCGCAGCCTCTGATTGTCTCCTGCAGTATGTCCGCAGTCTCTAATTGTCTCCTGCAGTATGTCCGCAGTCTCTGGTAATCTCCTGCAGTATGTCCGCAGTCTCTGGTAATCTCCTGCAGTATGTCCGCAGTCTCTGATTGTCTCCTGCAGTATGTCCGCAGCCTCTGATTGTCTCCTGCAGTATGTCCGCAGTCTCTGATTGTCTCCTGCAGTATGTTCGCAGCCTCTGATTGTCTCCTGCAGTATGTCCGCAGTCTCTGATTGTCTCCTGCAGTATGTCCGCAGTCTCTGATTGTCTCCTGCAGTATGTTCGCAGTCTCTGGTAATCTCCTGCAGTATGTCCACAGTCTCTGATTGTCTCCTGCAGTATGTCCGCAGTCTCTGGTAATCTCCTGCAGTATGTCCGCAGTCTCTGGTAATCTCCTGCAGTATGTCCGCAGTCTCTGGTAATCTCCTGCAGTATGTCCGCAGTCTCTGGTAATCTCCTGCAGTATGTCCGCAGTCTCTGATTGTCTCCTGCAGCATGTCCGCAGCCTCTGATTGTCTCCTGCAGTATGTCCGCAGTCTCTGATTGTCTCCTGCAGTATGTTCGCAGCCTCTGATTGTCTCCTGCAGTATGTCCGCAGTCTCTGATTGTCTCCTGCAGTATGTCCGCAGTCTCTGGTAATCTCCTGCAGTATGTCCGCAGTCTCTGATTGTCTCCTGCAGTATGTCCGCAGCCTCTGATTGTCTCCTGCAATATGTCCGCAGTCTCTGTCTCCTGCAGTATGTCCGCAGCCTCTGATTGTCTCCTGCAGTATGTCCGCAGTCTCTAATTGTCTCCTGCAGTATGTCCGCAGTCTCTGGTAATCTCCTGCAGTATGTCCGCAGTCTCTGGTAATCTCCTGCAGTATGTCCGCAGTCTCTGATTGTCTCCTGCAGTATGTCCGCAGCCTCTGATTGTCTCCTGCAGTATGTCCGCAGTCTCTGATTGTCTCCTGCAGTATGTTCGCAGCCTCTGATTGTCTCCTGCAGTATGTCCGCAGTCTCTGATTGTCTCCTGCAGTATGTCCGCAGTCTCTGATTGTCTCCTGCAGTATGTTCGCAGTCTCTGGTAATCTCCTGCAGTATGTCCACAGTCTCTGATTGTCTCCTGCAGTATGTCCGCAGTCTCTGGTAATCTCCTGCAGTATGTCCGCAGTCTCTGGTAATCTCCTGCAGTATGTCCGCAGTCTCTGGTAATCTCCTGCAGTATGTCCGCAGTCTCTGGTAATCTCCTGCAGTATGTCTGCAGTCTCTGATTGTCTCCTGCAGTATGTCCGCAGCCTCTGATTGTCTCCTGCAGTATGTCCGCAGTCTCTGATTGTCTCCTGCAGTATGTTCGCAGCCTCTGATTGTCTCCTGCAGTATGTCCGCAGTCTCTGATTGTCTCCTGCAGTATGTCCGCAGTCTCTGATTGTCTCCTGCAGTATGTTCGCAGTCTCTGGTAATCTCCTGCAGTATGTCCACAGTCTCTGATTGTCTCCTGCAGTATGTCCGCAGTCTCTGGTAATCTCCTGCAGTATGTCCGCAGTCTCTGGTAATCTCCTGCAGTATGTCCGCAGTCTCTGGTAATCTCCTGCAGTATGTCCGCAGTCTCTGGTAATCTCCTGCAGTATGTCCGCAGTCTCTGGTAATCTCCTGCAGTATGTCCGCAGTCTCTGATTGTCTCCTGCAGTATGTCTGCAGTCTCTGGTAATCTCCTGCAGTATGTCCGCAGTCTCTGATTGTCTCCTGCAGTATGTCCGCAGTCTCTGATTGTCTCCTGTAGTGTGTCCGCAGTCTCTGATTGTCTCCTGCAGAATATCCGCAGTCTCTGATTGTCTCCTGTAGTGTGTCCGCAGTCTCTGATTGTCTCCTGCAGTATGTTCGCAGTCTCTGGTAATCTCCTGCAGTATGTCCACAGTCTCTGATTGTCTCCTGCAGTATGTCCGCAGTCTCTGGTAATCTCCTGCAGTATGTCCGCAGTCTCTGGTAATCTCCTGCAGTATGTCCGCAGTCTCTGGTAATCTCCTGCAGTATGTCCGCAGTCTCTGATTGTCTCCTGCAGTATGTCCGCAGTCTCTGGTAATCTCCTGCAGTATGTCCGCAGTCTCTGATTGTCTCCTGCAGTATGTCCGCAGTCTCTGATTGTCTCCTGTAGTGTGTCCGCAGTCTCTGATTGTCTCCTGCAGAATATCCGCAGTCTCTGATTGTCTCCTGTAGTGTGTCCGCAGTCTCTGATTGTCTCCTGCAGTATGTCTGCAGTCTCTGATTGTCTCCTGCAGTATGTCCGCAGTCTCTGGTAATCTCCTGCAGTATGTCCGCAGTCTCTGGTAATCTCCTGCAGTATGTCCGCAGTCTCTAATTGTCTCCTGCAGTATGTCCGCAGTCTCTTGTAATCTCCTGCAGTATGTCCGCAGTCTCTGATTGTCTCCTGCAGTATGTCTGCAGTCTCTGATTGTCTCCTGCAGTATGTTCGCAGTCTCTGATTGTCTCCTGCAAAATGTTTGCAGTCTCTGATTGTTTCCTGCAGTATGTCCGCAGTCTCTGAACCTCTCCTGTAGTATGTCTGCACTCTCTGACACTCTCCTGTAGTATGTGTATTATTATGCCCCTTTACTTGCTCAATTATTTGGGATTGCTCCACTGCTCAATGAGAGGTAATGATGTGCATTAACCTCTAGCAACCAATCAGCGAACAGTAGTGATCTGCTTTAATCTCTAGCAACCAATCAGTAAGTGGTAATGATGTGCTGTAACCCCTAGCAACCAATTAGTGATGGCTAATAATGTACATGAACCTCTAGCAACCAATCGGCAAGCAGAAATTATGTGTTGTAAACTCTAGAAACCAGCCAGTGAGCAGTAAGGATAGGCTGTAACCTCTGGCAAACAATTGAAATCGCTGCATGATCTGCTGCAGTAAACTGATTTTGAGTCTACCTGCTATTTTTTGTATGTCCCAGAATGGAGGGGGGGGGGCCCAAGAAAATGTTTGCCCAGGGCCCAATCAAAATTAAAGACGGCCCTGACTATGGGTTGTATTTATAAAAAAATTAAAAAGCTATTTAATTCTGTGTGAAGCAAAATCAAATTGATCATTAGTACAGGAATCACTGCTTGCAGCCAGCAAGGTACCATGGGATATGTAGTGCTTAGTATATTAAAGTAAACAGCAAAGGAGAAGCTGCAAAGCATGCAGGGAATCCAGGAAGTTGTGGAAAGAGCCAGCAGACAGGCAGCACTCACAACATGAAATCATTTTTAAGCAAGTCTATAATGGTATTGCTGTGGAAATTTGTATTAATGTATATTGTCAGATGTCCCCCAGTGTCAGTTTTTCTGCAATACGCTCATGCGAGCGAATTCGCACATACAGACGTCGGTGGAAGACCGTTGACAGCGGAAACCTTCCCGTGGACATGGCAGATCTGTTCGCCCTTTCACGGATGTTCGTTTTTGCCTCACCAGGAGACTGGCCACCTCATGACGATTGTATTAACACTCCTAGAAAACAGATCTGCATACATGGGAACAATAGCATAGTCATATGAAGCTCAACGTGATACCAGCGTCTGTCTGTGTTACTTGGAGATATACAAGCGCGCTTTCCCAGCATTATACAAGTGAGCTGTAAATTGTGCTTTTCAGCGCAGTGGAATTATTTGCTTATAGCGAAGCTTAAAATATTCCATTACAGTATAAATATTGTTTGTATTGTTATTACAAAATTAAAGTGTATGTTGCGACCATAGAATGCCTTTAAAAACACATAATGTTCATCCAACTCAGCCTACTGAATGGCTCTAGTTCTAGGAAAAAAATGAGGTTTGTGTGTGTTCTTGTTTATTTTTAGCTGTTCTTCCTTTACTAGATAAGAGCCAGGCTTAATATGTATTTATACATCTGGGAGGAATTTTATATTCTTTTAAATTCCCATTTCACAAACTAAGATCTAAGAGATGAGGCCAAAAGGAACCTTCTAGGTTCTCTAAATTGATTTTGCTTTACTAAATATTATTTTTAATTGCTCATGTTTGGATATAAACAGGTTTATTTCTAATTTCACATCTTTGGCTTTAATAATTGAAAGCCAAAAAACATAACCTCACCCTGAGACCTCCATGTTTTGTGTCTTGCACTGAAAATAAAACAGGAAATTCCATAATAAAGCAGAGAATTATTAACTAGCAGGCATTTTTCTACAACATTAAGGTTACAGGAGACACCCAGAGGCAATGTTACTTAGGAGGTATCCTGTATATAATGCCAACACTCTAATGGGAAGAGGGAGGGGTTAGTAGACAAACTATTTAAATGACAAAGGTGGTCTATGCATTCTGCTCAGTGGTTTGGGGGGGGGATTTCCTTCTAGGAATAAAAGCTCTCATCATCCTCCAACGTATAATTATGACATGAATTCTAAAGACTGATTTGTAGCATAAATTTAATATACACTCACCGGCCACTTTATTAGGTACACCTGTTAAATTGCTTGGTAACACAAGTTGCTAACTACCCAATCACATGGCAGCAACTCAATGTATTTAGACATCTAGATGTGGTGAAGACGACTTGCTGAAGTTCAACCAAGCATCAGAATGGAGATGAAAGGGAATTTAAGTGACTTTAAATGTGGCATGGTTGTTGGTGCCAGACGGGCTGGTCTGAATATGTCAACTTCTGCTAAACTACTGGGATTTTCACACACAACCATCTCTAGGGTTTACAGAGAATGGTCCAAAAAAGGAGAAAATATCCCACGAGCGGCAGTTGTGTGAAGAAAAATGCCTTGTTGAGGTCAGAAGAGAATGGGCAGACTGATTGGAGTTGATAGAAAGGCAACAGTAACTCAAATAACCACTCGTTACAACCAAGGTATGCAGAATAGCATCTCTGAAAGCACAACACATCGAACCTTGAAAGAGATGTGCTACAGCAGCAGAAGATCACATCGAGCGCCACTGCTGTCAGCTAAGAACAGGAAACTGAGGCTACAATCCGCACAGGCTCGTCAAAATTGGGCAATAGAAGATTGGAAGAACGTTGCCTGGTCTGATGAGTCTCGATTTCAACTGCGACATTCAGATGGTAGGGTCAGAATTTGGCATAAACAAATTTAAACCGTGGATCCATCCTGCCTTGTATCAACAGTTCAAGCTGGTGGTGGTGGTGTAATGGTGTGCAGGATATTTCTTTGCAAACTTTGGCTCCCTTAGTACCAATTGAGCATCGTTTAAATGCCATGGCCTACCCGGGTATTGTTGCTGACCATGTCAATCCCTTCATGACTACAGTGTACCCATCTTCTGTAGGCTACTTCCAGCATGATAATGCACCATGTCACAAAGCTCAAATCACCTCACCACTGGTTTCTTGAACATGACAATGAGTTCACTCCAATGGCCTCCACAGTCACCAGATCTCAATCCATTAGAGCACCTTTGGGATGTGGTGGGATGAGAGATTTGAATCATAGATGTGCAGCTGACAAATCTGCAGCAACTGTGTGAAGCTATCATGTCAATATGGACCAAAATCTCTGAGGAATATTTCCAACACCTTGTTGAATCTATGTCATGAAGAATTAAGGCAGTTCTAAAAGCAAAAGGGTGTCCAGCCCGATACTAACAAGGTGTACCTAATAAAGTGTCTGGTGAGTGTATGTATTATTAGTTGTATGATCTCTATGAGTACTGAAAGAAGTCACACATTTAGCACATACTTCGGCCTAATACTATACTAGCAGAAGTGTGCCTGTTCCAGAACAGGCAAGGGTGAGCAAATCCCAATTAATATAATATGCGCAGCAGAGAAGTGTGGAGGGTATGATCACAAGTAATATGAATAGGAGAGGAATGAGAAGGGTATGACAGTGGGCAATATGAATAGGAGAGGCATGTAGCGAGTATGACAGCGGGTAATATGTGCAGATGAGTGTAGGGCTTATGGGTATAATGGTGGGTAGTAGTGCAGATGGTATGATGGGGCCAGTAGGTATTGTACAGAATTGAAAAGGACATGACAGTGGGCAGTATATACAGGTGAAAAGTGAGGAAGACATCACGGAGGGCAGTATGTATAGGAGAGCAGTGCAAAGGGTATGATCACAAGTAATATGAATAGGAAAGGAATGAAAATGGTATGACAGTGGGCAATATGTATAGGAGAGGCATGTAGCGAGTATGACAGCGGGTAATATGTGCAGATGAGTGTGGGGCATGTGGGTATAATGGTGGGTAGTAGTGGAGATGGTATGATGGGGCCAGTAGGTATTGTAAAGAATTGAAAAGGACATGACAGTGGGCAGTATATACAGGTGAAAAGTGAGGAAGACATCATGGAGGGCAGTATGTATAGGAAAGGAGTGAAAAGAGGCTGATAATGGGCTGTATGTGTAGGAGTATGGAGGAATGTATGACAATCAGAATGTACATGGGTGTTAAAGCAAGGGGTTTGGGAGTGTGCAGAGGAGTGATAGAAGTGTGCAGGAAAGCTGTGACTAGGGAGATAGGGATGGTGGGGTGCAGAGGAGTCAGCAGTAATGTGCGGATAGGGGAGGATTTTGCTAGGAGCACATAGCAGTGCAGAGGAGGGTAGGATGGGTGAACAGAGCCAGCAGTTGTAGTATGCAGATGGAGGGAGAATGGTGCAGAGAGCCCCAGAGCCCTAGTGAAGAGAACAGCAGCCTCTGGTGTGCAGACTGGGTGAAAACTTGTGTAAAAATCAGGGTGTGGAAATATAAAATGTTTGGTCAACAAGGAACATACTGAAGCATTGAGGATCAGTAGCATCGGCTGCACACTGTAATGGGGCGTACACACGGTCGGACTTTTCGTCTACAAAAGTCCGACGGACCAAATCCGGCGGACAATTCGACCGTGTGTGGGCTTCATCGGACCTGCAGCGGACTTTTTCGGTCGAAAATCTGACGGACTTTAGATTTGGAACATGCTTCAAATCTTTCGGACGGACTCGAGTCCGGTTGAAAAATCCGCTCGTCTGTATGCTAGTCCGACGGACAAAAACCCACGCTAGGGCAGCTATTGGCTACTGGCTATGAACTTCCTTATTTTAGTCCGGTGTACATTATCACGTAAGAATTCAACAGACTTTTGTGTGATCGTGTGTAGGCAAGTCTGTTCGTTAGAAAGTCCGCCGCTAGTCCGTCGAAAGTCCGCCAAAAGTCAGTTGAAAGTCTGTCGGACAGGCTGTCGGACTTTTGTAGCTGAAAAGTCCGACCGTGTGTACGCCCCATTACACATTCCCAAACTTTGAAAGGATTTCAATTCATTTTTTTTCCTCCCCATATAAACCAATGGGAATGCAAATCAGCATTGAAGCTTAATTCAGAAGCAGGTTGGAAGCAACTGTGAAGGAACTCAGAAGGGAAATAAATGTATCTCAAATTCAAGCTGCATGCTCTTTAACCACTTCAGCCCCGGAAGGATTAACCCCCTTAATGACCAGGCAATTTTTTGCGATACAGCACTGTGTCGGTTTAACTGACAATTGCGGCCGTGCGACGTTGTACCCAAACATAATTTATGTCCTTTTTTCCCCACAAATAGAGCTTTATATTGGTGGTATTTATTTGTATTATAACCTATGTGGTTTTTATTTTTTGCGCTATAAACAAAACAAGACCGACAATTTAAAAAAAAACAAAACAATATTTTTTACTTTTTGCTATAATAAATTTCCCCCAAAAAAAGTAAAAAAAACGAAATTTCTTTATCAGTATTCTTCTACATATTTTTGGTAAAAAAAAAAAAAAAATCGCAATAAGTGTATATTGATTGGTTTGCGCAAAAGTCATAGCGTCTACAAAATAGGGGATAGATTTATGGCATTTTTATTATTATTTTTTGTTTTTACTAGTAATGGCGGTGATCAGCAATTTTTAGCAGGACTGCGACATTGCAGCGGACAGATGGGACACTTTTGATACTTTTTTGGGACCAGTGACATTTATACAGCGACCAGTGCTATAAAAATGCACTTCTTACTGTATGACACTGGCAGGGAAGGGGTTAACACTAAGGGGCGATCAAGGGGTTAAATGTGTTCCCTGGGAGGTCTTTCTAACTGTGGGGGGAGTGGACTGACAGATTATAGAGAGATCGCTGTTCCTAATCACTAGTGGGTTATCAATACAAAGTTAATGACAACCCAAGACCGGTTTGCAGATCGCATTGCGAACTGTGAATTTGGACAGGAATCAGATCGCATGGATGTGAACACCCATGCAATCCGATTCCAGTGTGGAGAAAAAAAAGGTTCCTGCACCTTTTTTGTGCGAATCCAATGCGAGTTCAGCCATACAACTGTATGGCTGACTTTGCATAGCACAGACATCGCATGTGATCTGCACAGCAATGCGGTGCAAATCACATGCGATGTCTGTGTTCGTAATAGTGTGAACCCAGGCTTAGCACATTCATCCCAGACAAAACCACGCAGTGCACCTTTCTTACATTACACTTGTTTTATTTCGGCATTCCTCCCAAAAGAATGAAATGAGTGCACAAATAAAAACGGATCACTGCAGAAATGCAAATATCAGCACTGATGGCTTAGAATGCCAGTCAAGCATGAAACAAATCTTATAGCTATGACAAAAAGGAATAAGAGTACTTGGATGATAACCAGTCCCTTTCCAATGCATCATATGGGGAGGATTTGGATTCTCTTGCATCATAATTGAATCCATGTGTTCTTCTAAATGCAGAAAAGACGAGCACAAACATGCAAATCTCATTACTGAACAGTGTAAATAAAATTTTTCCCATTGAGGATCTGCAAAAACTTTGACCTTCACTGTCGAAACAATGTGCTCACATTACACTTGATGATATTTAGATAATAAATGTTCAGATAGAGAAATGCTATAGATCATTTGCTTATTCTTTCTCTTTTAGCTGGGGTAATAAGTATCAGTGGAGCATTGTAGAATAATTTTAAAAGCCTAAAATTTACCTAAAATGCTAAATATGCAAAAAGGACATTCATCTTCTGGTGCACCAGGGGTTATTAGCACTAAGGGGCTGTCACAGGCACTCATCAAGAGTGACCAACTATGCCCACCCTTTCCACCCAGCTACTCCATTCATAAAAGCCATGCTACAGCTTCTATAAATCAAACAGGATCTATGAATGGAGGAAGGGCGGATGATTGAAAGGTCTTCTCCCCCAATTTATAAATCCTATTTAATTCACACAAGCTGTAGTACGGCTTTTATGCATGGAGGAGATGGATGGAAAGGGTGGGCATAGTTGGGCGCTCTTGATTAGTGCCAGATCCTCAGTTCTAATAAACACAGCCGCATAAGATTACAGCAGCGAAGGTGGGAGGGGGGAATCAGAGTAGGAAGATTTCACCTAGACTAGGAGACAGCAGTACAAGGAACTCATCACACTGAAGATTAGTAATGTCCCTTGTGCTTATTTTGTATTTGTTTTTAGGTAAGGATTTTTAGGTAGGCTTTAAAGTACCATTCTTCTCGGATGCATTGGGGTTGATTTACAAAACACTCATGCCCTGTACACACGATAGGATTTTCCGACAACAAAACCGTGTTTTTTTTTCCGAAGGATGTTGGCTCAAACTTGTCTTGCATACACACGGTCACACAAATGTTGACGGAAATTCCGAACGTCAAGAACGCAGTGACGTACAACACATACGAAGAGCCAAGAAAAATAATGTTCAATAGCCAGTGCAGCTCTTCTGCTTGATTCTGAGCAAATTTGAGAATCTGCTCTCAAACATTTGTTGGCGGAAATTCTGACAACAAATGTTATATGGAGCATACACACGGTTAAACTTTCTGACAACAAGCTCACATCCAACATTTGTTGTCAGAAAATCCTATCGTGTGTACAGGGCAATAATTTATAGGCTGTTCATTTTGCAAGGGAAGTTGCATTTTGGAAGGACATTTTTTCCCAGAGCTTAGTAAATTTGAAGTGAAATTTCCCTTTGCAAAGTACATTTTTGCTTGCACGTGATTGGATAATGGAAAGCATTAGAGCTTTACCTCACTCATTAAGCTCTTGAGGAAATAACCTTGCGAAGTGAGTATCCTATTTGCCTTTACTCATTCAACCCCATTCTATCTATGACTTATTGCTCTGTGCGTCTCAATGCCAGTATGCCATTATGGACCCCAGTATTGCAGAGCTATTGTGATAAAGTACAGTCCATACCCGTTGGAGAATATAATTTTAGTAATTACTACAATTAAATACATTGTAAATATACTACATACAAATACAAACTAAATACAGTAATTATTGGTGATATGAAAAAAGTTGGTTTTAATTACATGTTTCATATTGCAGAAGTAGGAAAGAAAAAAACACGACAGTCAAATAACATTTGTGATTCTGACAGCTGTGTTTAACACCTCTACTCTGGAATTTTCTATAAGAAAAAACATTCTCCTTCAAGAAAAGATTCAAACAGACAACTAAAAGAAGTCTATCCTACACTTTGTCATAGTTCATATAAATAATATTTGCATCAAGAGGAGAATAGGATTTGTGTCTTACCTGCAAAATCAGTTTTTGAAGTATATTACAGGTGGTACTGTGGATATAGTTTAGATTGATTTCAGAAAAGCTTTTAATACAATCCCATATAATAATCTAATTAAAAAAATGTACAAACTAGGTCTCAAAAGAGAAATATGGGCAAAGCTTTTTTGGTAATACTTCTCATGTGGGTCACAGTGCATTTACTTTTACACTCCTGTGACTAAAGTCTGCTGTTGGCTGAGATCACAGAGCTGCTGCAGTCTCTGGATGTGTACTGACAATAATGTCGGGCCTCACCCAGATGCCAGGTGCATTGCTAGGTCTGCAAAAGATCTGGGGCTAGAGCCCATAGCAGCGATTACCAACCTTTTTATAGGATGGGGAGCGCGCGGGTGGTAAGCAATTTTTCGTGGGCAATGGCTGGTGTTGGCGCTTCAGTCATCAGGGCACCATGGTTGATATGGTGTCAGGGTTATTGAAGCGCATTATTTCTATTAATACA
The DNA here is from genome assembly GCA_037952835.1 of Lithobates septentrionalis. Classification (NCBI taxonomy): domain Eukaryota; kingdom Metazoa; phylum Chordata; class Amphibia; order Anura; family Ranidae; genus Lithobates; species Lithobates septentrionalis. Next base: position 1,700,494 of record JBBDGP010001110.1, on the reverse strand, counting down.
TTGTAATATATAATGAAGTGGTTGAACTCACCATGATGCAGAATCATTGGGAGCCCTGGGCTTGTCACTTGCCACATCTCCTGCCGCCAGATGCAGCGTGTCACTTGATACCATCGCCTGTCACCAGTTGCAGCTTGTTACTTGCCGTCGTCACCTGCCACCAGATGTGGATTGCCACTTGCCACCGTCGCCTGGCACCAGATGTGGATTGTCACTTGCCACTGTCGCCTGCCACCTGATGTGGATTGTCACTTACCACCATCACCTGCCACCAGATGTGGATTGTCACTTGGCACTGTCGCCTGGCACCTGATGTGGATTTTCACTTGCCACGTCACCTGCCATCAGATGTGGATGATCGCTTGTCACTATTTGCGGATTGTCACTTGCTATGTCAGGTAGTGCCACCAAATGTGCATTGTCACTGCATTGGTGGCAGGCTGGCTGCACTGGTCCATTTAGTTGTGAGTGTGGACAGGAGTGCGGTGATGCGGGGCGTGCAGTGAGAGATAATGTCATCTCACTGCTCCCCACCGCACCTCTGACAAGAGGCCCGCTCTGAGAGGGTGGAAGAACGTTGATGCGGGGCAGGCGGAGAGATGATGTCATCTCTGCTCGTCCGCCCGCTCGCTTCTGTCATCCGCCTGCCAGGCTCTCTCATGCAGCCCGCCACACCCACGGCCCTGGCCATGGGTCGCTGGTTAGGCAGGGCCCAGATTCGGGGCTATAGCCTCAATAGCCAACCCCTAGTGACGCCACTGCCCAGATGCCTGACCAGCAGTTGGCTCAGCCTCTTGGCAGGCTGTTGAGAGCATGAGCCAGCCAATCCCGTCCCCTCCACAGTCCAGTGCTTTGGTGAGGACTGGAGGGGCTGAGCAGAGAGCAGGGACTGATAGTCACCACTCTCTGCTCATAGAGGACTCAAGAACTGAGTGATTAGCATTCATGTGATTGTTCAGTTCTCGGGCATAGACTAGGTGTGGGGCAACCTCAGCATGGGACCAATGCTGCAGCCATATAAGTGAGTATGTTTGTTTTGTTTTTTTTTTAAATTTCCCGCACTTCTCCGTTAAACCTTGGATAGTTCGGTAAATACCCAGTTGGCTAGGATAGATAGTGTGGTTATAAATAGGGGCTCTTCTCCCTTTTGTACTTTTGCTTTGTTTTGCCAATGGTCATTGTACAATCACTGTTCAAACTACTTGTATACTACTTTACTTCATAAATAAAAACATTTATGGAAAAAATTAAATGAATAGGGGTTCTTTGGAAATGGAGACCGGTCAATAGTATACTAGGTCCCGTTCTTTTTAATCTGTTTGTAAGTGATATAACTAAAGGTTTGGTGGGTAAGGTATGCATGTCCTTTTGCTGATGACACAAAGGTGTACAATGGAGTTGATACCCCTGGAGGTGTTTGTAGCAACAAACATGATTTGGCATTGCCGGAAGATTGGGCAAAACAGTGGAAAACCCAGTTCAATGTTTCTAAATGTAAAATAATGCACCTAGTGAAAAAGAATCGTTTGATAAAAGTAAAATATTGGGGGCACAATATTTGCCAAAACTACAGAGGAAAAGATTTGGGGGTACTTAATGCAGATTATTGCAAAATGAGCAAACAGTGTTTCCAAGTAGAGGCAAAAGGAAATAGAATTGTGGTGTGTATCATGTCCTGCACACTGGATTGTGCTGTTAGCAAATCCAATCCAGTGTGCAGGACATAAACTTTTCTTTCAAAACGTAATATTACCTTCACTGGCGCAGTATTGCCTTCCCACTGGGAAGCTTCACATCGTTTTTTTTCTTCTATGAGTTTATGTGTTCATTTTAAAGCTGGTGATTAACCAGGTAAATTTTGTACAGGTTTGAGGCCAAAAAGACTCTTTCAAGTTTTAGTAATGGTTGTATACAAAGCCAGCAGCTCGCACTTACCTGGTCAGGGGCAGCCATCTGACTAGTCACATACAAGTATCTTTTTTATAGGCTGTCAATGCTGTTTCTAGGAATGTGCATGTTCAATCCTGCTAATGCTTGCTTACAGAACTGAGGAGTGATGGAGGTGAGAGGGATTATGCAAGGCTGTCCAATCATAGGACCATAGAACAGTGAGGGCAGAAAAGAACCAAGTGGTCTATGGAGTTGGCCTTTTTTTATAAATATAAGATCTATGTTTGTCCCATATGAATACATCCCAAATCATGGAAAGATCACTGTCATACCTGAAAAGAATGTACACTATTTTACTATGCCAGAGGACAGCACTCACACTGAAGAGCAATCATACGAAGCATTTTCAGGAAATGATCGTTTGTTTCTTTCTCCAAAAGCCTCCTGTTCTGGTCATTGCAGCACAAAAACTACAAATGCTCCAGCATTCCTGATATTAAGTCATTATGTAACGAAATGATATGAGTTCTTTAGCACTCTCCTGTTAAAAAAACATTGATATGCAAAACCCAGGTGAGGACACTGGACCTCCCAGTGAAAAACAGCCTGTCCAACTAGTAAATTCTGTGACCCACCACATCTGCGTAAGAGCATATCACATACATGGAGCACATACATGGCAACAATTTGGGGGGGGGGGGGGGGGTTAGTTAATGAATTATCATTGTTGCAGGAACTGGACCAGCACTTCCTACTCTCTCATTTGGATGAGAATAACATCACCCCCCCCCCCAACAAAAGCTTCTTGGGATACCGACATCACACATCTCAAGCTTTGAATCAATCTTCTCTACACTGTGCATGCACTGGACTATCTGAACCACACTGTACATGCGACATATCATCACTGGATCGGCTGCAAGAATTAAGAAGGGACAGCCAGCCTCCTGATGACTTCAGATGAGGGTACAGGACCCAGAGTGCTGAGACAAAGCTGCAGTATAGAATGGACAACACTGGATTCACTGGGAGGGTATGTTCTTTGTGCAAAGCCCAGTGGACAAGGTAAGAGGCTTAAAAAGTTACTCTTTAAAACTCATTGTCCACTGGTAGGCTCTCCTAACCAAGGTTAGAGTTACCTTTCTTTTCACCAGTAAAAGGGACAACATCCTCCCTGTCTTGATACTCCATGGCTTCTTTACGTAAATAATCCAGTAGATGCTCTCTGTCAAATGCTCCGGATGCTTCCTTCGTTGTATGGTCTTTCTGTCGGAATCCAGCTGGTAACAAGGCATTCTGGAAATGAAGAAAGCCATTAGAGCAATGAACACTTCAAAACTAGGCATTACATCACCCTAAATGACCCAATATCCCGAATCTGTCAAACAAAGATAATAACAGTATAGTGCTTTCTAGAGGATAAAGTAATAAGAGGCAATTCCAGGAAATGTACAAGTTCCTAATCGCTTTTTAGCTTGTATTGATTTTAAAGCTTATCTCCAGTCACAAAACTTTCAGTAAAATATATTAGCCAATGGCCACTGAGAATAGTAGTCCAAACATCCTACAAAACCCAGTTATTACCTTGTGAAAGTAGTGGTTACATGACATAGCTTGTATAGAGAGCAGAAGTTTGGGAGGAAGCCAATGGGTCCACCCATTACAGACTGCCTACAAAAAAACTACTGAAGGGGCGGAGACAAGACCAGTCACCCTGCACAAGGTGAGGGATCGGCAGTGACCAGTCTTTTATTACAGGAAGCTCCTGCACAGGGGGAAAGTTTCACACTGGATTACTGCACAGATCTGGAAGAAAAACACAAAGCACCCCAAGATTCAAGGAAGAATAATCATGACTTGTATTTAGACCAGTGTTTCCCAACTTTTTTTCAGTCAAGGCACCCTTTAAAAATTATGGACAGTCTCGAGACACCACGTTCTAAAAAGTAAAAACTATTCTAATCATTTTATATAATGCAGCAACATCCACAAGTCGAAGTAGGACACCCAACGTTAGAGGTGATTTATTCTTCCAAAGCAAATACACTTTTGCAAACTGGTACCGACTAGTATTCCAATGTTTCCCCATCACTCAGCTAATGTGACCCCACCGCTGATGGAGAGGGGCAGGGCAGGGTCAAACAAGGATACCATGCAGGTGACTGACATCCTCCTTATCAACTGATGACGCCATTGATCATTAGGACGCCGGCAGCTAGAAGGTTTTAATGGTGTACAATGAAAACCTGTGGCTTTGTGTAACTAAAAGAAAGCTTTCATCCACACGCTGGCTTGTATACAATTTTTGGGTAATCTTTAGGCATTTTGTCAAGGCACCCCTGAAGAAACCTCAAGGCACCCTGGTTGAAAAAGGCTAATTTAGACAATATTTGCTGATCCTGGAGTTCAGCTTTAACAGAGGGTCCCATTTCCCATAGCCTACTATCAAAGAACAGGGAGACACCAGTTCTGAGTTTGTTTTTCATGGGGTACTATTACAATGTTCATATCATATCATGCAAAAAACAGTCTACATAACACTAACACTCCATAAATCATGCCTACAAACACACATGAAACAGCAAACTCACTCTGAGACAGTTCAATGGCAATGGCCTTCCTCAGTTAAAAGTCACTTCAGAAATGCTATGTTTCCTATTAAAGTGGAACAAAACCCTCCTATTCTTTTCAGCCAAAGAAGCTGTCATCTTAGCCTCTGTTTGATCTGCAGCCGCCATGGTGCTACTCATGTGATCAATTATGACTCCAGCCATTTGAGAGTTTAACAGTTTGGTTGAGAACACAAGCAAATGTAACAGTTACCTTTCCCAGCATGCTGGGAAAGTAATTGTTTTTTGAATCCATGCAATCAATGGGTTTAATTCCATTTAAACAAAAATAACTGCCATTGCTATATTTATATAGCAAGTTTATTCTTTGTAAAATCAGTTATAAAGACAAAATAAGCTCTCTATACACATGGCCGGGAAGGAATCTGATACTTTAGAACAAGAAGATTCTTAAAAGCAGATGGACATTTGTTATCTATTATTTTTTCCTTTCCTCAGAGACACGCCATTTGGTTTTTCCATGTGTGGGTAGTGATATTTTGCAACACATAGCTAACCTCCTGATTTGGAAGGGTTAGGTTGCGGTTAAAGTTATTTTATTCATTGTACTAAATTTGATTGCTGATTGATATAAAACAGGTTACATATCAAAGTCGCAGCAATGCCAGGCATCAGATCTTCTTTATAGTAAAGGATAATTTATGTATGTTTTTGTGGATGTCATTATGGCTCAGTATACCTAAAGGCAAAACTTAGTTATTGATAAAGTGGAGAGGAATTAGAACACCTGTCAGTTTTTATTGCTGTCTGTGTCCCCGTTAAGGAGATTGTCCTGTTTACCATTATCATTTAATGTAAAAGAAAATCCCACATTTTGGGTTGTCCCCCAAAAAGTAAGAGAGAGGAAATCTTCCCATGGGGACCGGGGAGTCCCCAAGGAATTCCTTTAATTTGCAGGGACTTCCTCTAACTTCATGTTTGGCTATGGGACAGGAAGTGAAGGGAAATCTCAGCAATGGGCCACAGATGGGGAAAAGAAAATCTGACAGGGGTTACAACCCTCCCTCGATCTATCCTAAATAAAAAAAGATTTGCCTATAGTTTGCCTATAGACATCATGTCTGCTGCATTGGAGTTCACGCATGCACATTGACACGCACTATACGTCCGCGCCCCGCTGATGATGTCAGACGTTGGCGGGATGGGGAAAAAAAAAATGGATGGCATCTAGCCATCCATTCCTGACGGAGGATTGTGAGAGAGAGGTTGGAAGCCTCTTCCCTCTCTCGTTACCAACTTTCACCCAGCTCTCCATTGAAGGCCTGTAAGTACATTTAATTTAGCCTGTTTGGATGAACCGTTACTGCTACTACGATGAGGCTGACATGTCAGCACCGGACAGGCTTTCCGCAACTTACTGTTGGGGACGGATTGTTTACTTGGCCCATCGGTCAGTATATTTATACTTATGCTTCTGCATAAGATCTAAATTTAATTTTCTTATTTTGATGTCTTTCTATTTTTTGTAGGACACTCTTGCTTTAAAGCCAGCAAATCTATACAACAGTGTCATATCCCACTGCTGGATACATTTTTCCTTTTTAAGTGGCTAGATTCCTAGTTACTAGGAGATTCCATCCTGCTCACTGGCTCCACGATTTTCTCCATCCACTTCTCTTTTCTATTTGGTCAGATTCTAATATTCCACCGAATTAATTTCTTGGTTTTTATATAATCTATAGGAAGTCTTCTCTCCCTTTGGTTGCAATAGAGTGCCTTGGCCCAGATTCTGGAAGATTGATCTAGTTATTTTGAGGGTCTTCTCGAGAACTATTTTTAGATTATCAGGTATATATGCACACTATCTCTTTCTCTCGGTCTGATAATGATTTTTAAAATGTAAAATTGATCTTTTTTACTATTGAAATTAAATTTGTAATGATGCTTTAATGTTATCTGTGATTGGTAGATTTATATATTCGCTTTACAGTATTAAACTTCATGCAGCACTATATATCTCCTGAAGATGCTCTTGCAGAGTGAAACATGTTGAGTAAAAGTGACTGTAACAGTGTATGAATTTATAACATAATACTGAATGCAAAATCTTCTTTTTAAAAAATTATATTTAATAAAAAAACATTTTTTGTAATTAAAAACCTATTGTTTTTTCTATTGGCACCTCAAAAGTCCCATTTCCTGTATCTTGAAAACTTTTTCTCCTTTCGGGATGTGGTGCCTTTTTGGTTTCCCAGTTCCTGAAATCCTCTTTTTCTTCTATTACAAGAGATGTTTACATTCCTTGTAATAGGAATAAAAGGTAAAAAAATTAAAACAGGCATAAATTCTTGACTAGAATTTCCCAGCACAGCAATGGTTACACTTGTAGTACTCTCATAGTACTCTGGTAATTAAGGGATTAGTTCTTTAAGAAAAACAATTTTGTTGTAAGCAGCACTAACCATTAACAAAACTTAATTCTCCGCCAAGCAGTAAAATGCGATGTCACTTTCTATTTCTGTTTCCAGCACATGATGACAAAGCCAAAGTTACTAATTCACCTGATGGAATGGAAAATTTTGCACATTTTCCTCCCCCTAAAACCGACACATGTGTTTCATTTTAAGAAGCCTCGTTTGTTCCCAGTAAGGTGACTTTGCAGTCAATAAAAAGTTTTTCAGTGTTGTTATTGGCTTCTGTCGGAAGAACAGCTGCCAGCATGCGGGAGAGCTGGAGGAAACAGCCAAGAGCGTGTAAAATGAAAGCCATGTAATTAAGATCTTGCAGAAAACATGACTGGTATTAATTAGTTTAAAGCAACCCGGCATCATTGATATCCCACGGTGTTTGTGCCAATCAACTTGTCAATCAGATGATGAGCTGTGTTTAAAGAGGGACTAAACTAAGAAGCATAAAGAAAGTGTAATTACAATCGTGTGTTTCCTTTTCTTGCTGGTCCATGTGCATAGTTGGCTTTAATGATACCATTAAAAACACAACAAAAAGACAGAAATTGTATTAAATACTTACCATAAATGTCCTTTTCTGGCACCAATCCATGGCAGCATACTACCACATCTATGCTGCCCATGTTGGTTTCCAGAAATATGCATTTTGGGGACCATTTGTAAAGGTTGAGAAAGCTGTGTATGATACATTTTAGTGAAAGTTTGTTCTTTTACAGTTTTTAGTTATAGGGAATTAAAGATTTGACCATATAGAATTACAGTGGGGAAAATTATTATTTGATCCCCTGCAAATTTTGTACGCTTGCCCACTTACAATGGGATGAAGGGTCTATAAATTTTATAATAAGTGTATTTTAAAGTGTAAGTAAACCCCCCTATCGTTTTTAGCCATGGAAGCTGCCATCTTTGCCTCTGTTTATTCTACAACTGCCATGATGGTGCACATTTGATCAGTTATGACACCAGCCATTGGATGGTTTGACAGTTTGGTTGAGAGCACAACCAATGGGAGTGTTACATTTCCGGCACGTGCCGAAAAGGAAACAGTTTTATGGATGGGTTTACTTCCGCTTTAAATGAAAGAGACAGAATGTCAACCAGAAATCCAGAAAAGAACACATGGTACAAATGTTATAAATTGAGTTGCAGTTCAGTGAATAAAATAAGTATTTGATCCCCTAACAACCAACAATAATTCTGTCCCCCACAGACTGGCTACAGTATGTGCTCATGCGGTACCATAGGCGTGCGCAGCCTATTGCATTAGGGTGTGCACCCGAAAGCTCAAGCACATATACATATATATATATATATATATATATATATATATATATATATATATATATATATATTGTCAAAAGTATTGGGACGCCTGCCTTTACACGCACATGAACTTTAATGCCGTCTTAGTCCATAGGGTTCAATATTGAGTTGGCCACTCTTTGCAGCTATAAAAGCTTCAACTCTTCTAGGAAGGCTGTCCACAAGGTTTAGGAGTGTGTCTATGGGAATGTTTGATCATTCTTCCAGAAGGGCATTTGTGAGGTCAGGCGCTGATGTTGGACAAGACGGCCTGGCTCGCAGTCTCCACTCGAATTCATCCCAAAGGTGTTCTAACGGGTTGAGGTCAGGACTCTTTGCAGGTCAGTCAAGTTCCTCCACCCCAAACTCACTCATCCATGTCTTTATGGACCTTGCTTTGTGCACTGGTCCAAATCATTTGATGGAGGGGGGATTATGGTGTGGAGTTGGTTTTCAGGGGTTGGGCTTTGCCCCTTAGTTCCAGTAAAGGGAACTCTTAAGGCGTCAGCATACCAAGACATTTTGGACAATTTCATGCTCTCAACTTTGAGGGAACAGTTTGGGGATGGCCCCTTCCAACATGACTGCGCACCAGTGCACAAAGCAAGGTCCATAAAGACATGGACTTAGCAGGGGTGGTGGGAAATTAACTTCAAGTGCAATAATTCACATTATAACTGTAACTAAAACATATAAAATTAAGTGTAACACTCTAAAAAATAAAAAATCCAAAGTGCTATAATGGTGTGAACCTCCCAACTAAAAAGTTGTTGCACTCGAAGGTAATTTGTATTGCAATTATCTGTAGAGGGGTTTCCACCATCCCTGCTAAGGCAGCACTGATGGGCACTGATAGGCAGCACTGATGGGCACTAATAGGCTGCACTGATTGGCAGCGTTGATGGGCACTAATTGGTAGCACTGATGTGCACTGATAGGTGGCACTGATAGGCAGCACTGATTGGCACTAATGGGCACTGATTGGCACTGATAGGTGGCACTGATGGGCACTTATATGCATCACTGATGGGCTCTTATTGGTAGCACTTATGGGCACTGATAGGCTCTGATTCGCAGCACTGATTGGCAGCACTGATGGACACTGATTGGCAGCACTGATGGGCACTGGTAGGTGGCACTGATAGGCAGCACTGATGGGCACTAATTGTCAGCACTGATTGGCACTGATAGGCAGCACTGATGGGCACTGATATGCAGCACTGATGGGCACTGATATGCAGCACTGATGTGCACTGATTGGCAGCACTGATGGGCAGCACTTTTGGGCATCTGATTCGCACTGATAGGCAGCACCGATGGACACTGATATGCAGCACTGATAGGCAGCATTGGTTGGCACTGATAGGCAGCATTGGTTGGCACTGATAGGCAGCACTGGTTTGCACTGATAGGCAGCACTGGTTGGCACTGATAGGCAGAATTGGTTGGCACTGATAAGCAGCACTGGCACAGATAGGCAGTACTGGTTGGCACTGATAAGCAGCACTGGCACTGATAGGCAGCATTGGTTGGCACTGATAAGCAGCACTGGTTTGCACTGATAGGCAGCACTGGTTTGCAATGGTTGGCACTGATAGGCAGAATTGGTTGGCACTGATAAGCAGCACTGGCATGGATAGGCAGTACTGGTTGGCACTGATAGGCAGCATTGGTTGGTACTGATTGGCAGCATTTGTTGGCACTGATTGGCAGCATTTGTTGGCACTGATAGGCAGCATTGGTTGGCACTGATTGGCAGCACTGATGGGCACGGACTGGCAGCACTGATGGGCACTAATTGTCAGCACTGATTGGCACTGATAGGCAGCACTGATGGGCACTGATATGCAGCACTGATGGGCAGCACTTATGGGCACTGATAGGCAGCATTGGTTGGCACTGATTGACAGCATTGGTTGGCACTGATTTACAGCATTGGTTGGCGCTGATAGGCAGCATTGGTTGGCACTGATAGTCAGCACTGGTTTGCACTAATAGGCAGCACTGGTTGGCACTAATAGGCAGAATTGGTTGGCACTGATAAGCAGCACTGGCACAGATAGGCAGTACTGGTTGGCATTGATAGGCAACATTGGTTGGCACTGATAAGCAGCACTGGCACTGATAGGCAGCATTGATTGGCACTGATAAGCAGCACTGGCACTGATAGGCAACATTGGTTGGCACTGATAGGCGGCACTGGTTTGCACTGATAGGCAGCACTGGTTTACAATGGTTGGCACTGATAGGCAGAATTGGTTGGCACTGATAAGCAGCACTGGCACAGATAGGCAGTACTGGTTGGCACTGATAGGCAGTACTGGTTGGCACTGATTGGCAGCATTGGTTGGCACTGATAGACAGCATTGGTTGGCACTGATTGGCAGCATTGGTTGGCACTGATTGGCATCAATGGTTGGCACTGATAGGCAGCATTGGGTGGCACAGATAGGAGAGAGGGGGAGTTTCACATTCAGGAGATCGTGAGAATTGCCAGAGCTGTTCAGTGTATGAAACTGTCAGATAATGACACTGCATGCAGGGAGAGACACTAGCTGTTAAAAGTCAGCGGTGATGCTGGTGGTAGGCGGGACTGAACAGTTACCAAACACCAGCCAATAGGATGGGTCTGGGCGGGCCGCTACATTTCTCTGGCTCCGCCCCCTCTCTGAAGCAGCCCAATCATTGGCTGGTGTTGGCGCTTGATCCCGCCCACCCCCGACATCGCGGCTGAGTTGTGATGACTTACAACTCAGCCGCGATGTCGGGAGTGGGCGGGACCAAGCGCTATAAACACAAACCAATGTTTGAGCTGCTTCAGAGAGGGGGCGGGGCCACATAAATGTAGCGGCCCGCCCAGACCCCATCCCATTGGCTGGTGTTTGATGGCCGTTCTGTCCCGCCCACCCCCGACATCACCCCGACATTTTGACATCTGGTCTCTCTCCCTGCATGCAGTGTCATTATCTGACAGTTTCATACACTGAACAGCTCTGACAATTCTCACGCTCTGCTGCCTATGAAACTGTTTCACATGCAGCGCGGGCCACACACTCTCTTGGATGCAGCATTTTGGGGCAAATCTCTGGACACAGCACGGGGTGATTAGGGTGTGCCCAGGCACACCCGGCACACCCTGTGCGCACGCCTATGTGCGGTACACAGATTAGTTTTGTAATTTTTTTTTTTTTTAACTGAAGGAATGTTTATTGAAGTTAGATCGCTGTACACGTATCAATGGTAAAAGAGGTACATTGCATAAAAGCAGATTAGTACAAAAAATAATGTACATTCATAGAGGTAGAAAAGGGCTAAACAGTTCTGCCCAAACTCACTGGTGGCCGGTGCCTAATATATTGGGGGGCAGCAAACTAACACCAAATGGCCGGGAATGCGGCAATCGAAGCCCCCCCCCAAAAAACAGAGGGACGTGAATGCGATGACCAGGGCATTACCTTGGAGTCAGGGGGAATGATGAGCAGGACAGTTGATTCTCCTCCTGTGCGAACAGGAAGTGTGTCCTGAGACACGATTAGCCAGGGTCACAGGAACTGCTTCCTGATTGGCCGGGAGGAGAATTAGGAAGACAATAGCGAATATTAATTTGCTATTGTCACACAACTGGGTGGGCTTGGGTCGCAGTGCTCTGCGCCCCAAGCCCACCCTTTTTTTAAGCCAATTAGAGCCTCAGGTTCTAATCACGTTCTTCAAAAAAAACAAAAAACATTGGAATCCATGCATCTGGCGCCCTGCATGTATATTAGGGGCCGGGTGCATGGATTAGTGGGGCGGCGTTCCCGCGCCCCATATGGACAGGCAGCCACTGCCCGAACCTTCAAGGAGAAGTTATCTCCACTTTAGCTCTACATTAATACTCTATCTACAAAGCCAAATAAATATATAAAGAGGTACTCCCTCTGCTCCCCCATCCCATCACCTAAGGATGCCAAAGTAGGGGAGTGGGAAAAAAGATGAAATAAGGAAAAGAGCAGTGCATTATTTGTCCAGGAGCGGAGCCAAAATGGAGGCATAGTATGCAGCATAGAAGATAAATAGTTTGTTCTGCTTAGTAGTAGGGAGATTGTCAGTAATACCCAAGAGAAGAACTAAGGGGTCTGTTTCAAGTGTAACGCCAGCGATCACATTGATGTCAGCAACCACTGCCTGCCAATAAGTCTGTAGGAGCAGGCCCGCCTAGACCATATGAATAAAGTTCCTTACTGACTGTCTGCACTTGGGACAAATAGTGCAGAAATTTGAATTGAACAAAGCAGCCTCTGGTTGAGATTATGAGCAGGATGTACTGTAGAAGGCTCTCACTCCAATCCTCCTCTGTCAAGGCTGGTATGTCCTGTTGCCACGCTCGGAACACCATCGACATTTTAGTAGTATCTTTGCATGTAAGTCAGAGGTAAATAGACAATAGGGTCCTGTCTATGTTTTTAGCTATGAGAAGTTTCTCCACCAAGTGTGTAGCAAGCACCACAGGGTCCGGAATTTCGCTCAGACAGCATACCTAAGCTGTAAAAACTAAAGAATATCCAGGGAGGGAACCAAAATTGTCGTTTGAGAGAAGACATCCCTCAGGCATAATGTGACGCAATGTCCAGACTCCATACCTAGCCCAGATCTGCAAATCCGGTACTGAACCTAGATGCGACAAAGAAGGACTCCTCCATAGCGAAGTGTGAGGGGACACGGTGCCAGGGTCATTAAGATATACAGTGGGGGGGCGTGACCGGAAGCTGCCCTGCATGGATGCTTGATCCTGTAGCTCTCCACCGACCTGCAGCCTAACGGCCTATTAGGGGGATTTTAAGCACCTGTATATGGGTGGAAATCGGAGAACCCGCTCCTCTAATCCCAGGGGACCATCCACACCACCCTCCGGATCCTCAGCGACCCTCCGGGAGTACTTTAAACCTCCCTCCGGCTCCGACGGCGGGATGGACAAGATGGCGCCGCCGCCATGCTCTCTCTCCATGATGCCACAGCAGCCGCCAAACTCTCCTCCGCTGCTGTACCCACAGAACACGCTGATGCTGGATCAGGAGAGGAGCGGTTCGGGCACTCGAGACCCAGGAGGGGTGAGTCCATCACAACCTTATATGCCCCATAACGGGATACAGCATGACCCCCGAGACATTACACAAGGCCTCACAGCAGCCAGCTATACCCAGTGCTCTGAGGCCTACCCGCGGCTGTTACGAACGGCCCCAGACCCGGCTCTTTCAGCAGGAGGGACGGTGTCCCCCTCACCCTCACTGACTTCGGGAGACTTTCCCCCACTACCGGAGCCAGAGTACGCCTTGGGACCCCCACTCACAAAACAAACAGGAGAAAGCAACCCCCTGCAGGAACGCCACTATGTCATGGGCCTACCTTAGCCACAAAGACAAGCGCGGCATAATACCTCCACCACGACAGAGAAAGGCATGGATCAGGCATTGTCCTATGCACAAGTGACTAACTCTCCAAATCTGACCCACAGAGATGGCTTAATAACTGCTTCTCATCCCCCTTTTTTAAGAGGGGGTAACATGCAGGGCACCCACATTCAGCCTAGTGGAGCACCAGGAACTGAGCCCCCCCTTGCTCCACGAGGGGAGCCCCCTTTCTTGCATTGTCCCCAACAACACATGAATGATGACCCACAAATCCAACAAAACACTACATGGCAAGCATGTCTCCAAGCCATACCCACTAAAGAGGACTTTAAACTCCTTATTGAAGAAGTTAAATCTGCATGCAGGGCGGAAATCCAAACAATTCATGCCAACCTCAAACACCTATCTGAGAGAGTGGAGATGGCTGAAGAGGAGATTCAGGAGACCAAACTTGCTATACATCGCACTCAAATGCAAGGAGCTGATCACCACCTAATGCTCAGAAATATGCAACGCCATATTGAAGATTTAGATAATAGGGGTCGTAGGAACAACATTCGGATTAGAGGACTACCAGAATCGGAGGGCCCGGAGGATCTCCACGAAACCCTGCAATCTTTATTCAACAACTTATTGGGGGACCCCCTGAATAAACCCATAGAGATGGACAGAGCCCACCGTGCCCTACGACCCAAGGGACCTGCCTCCAGACCACGCGACGTCATATGCAGAGTCCACTCCTTCCCCTTAAAGGAAGACATCATGCGAAAGGCCCGAGACGCCAGGAAGGTTGTTCATGGAAATGCGCCAATACAGCTATACCCCGATCTTTCCTGGATCACCCTACAAAAGCGTAGAATTCTCCAGCCTCTACTAGCCTCACTACAGGAGAACCGCATAACTTATCGATGGGGCTTTCCTTTCAGTTTAACAGCCCGCCATCAAGGAAAATCCGCCATCTTGCGCTTCCCGGAGGACCTGGATAACTTTTGCAACACCCTAGAAATTCCTGTCCCCCCGTCTTCAAGAATGGGACTTGGTAGAAACACCAACGCCCCCGCCGGTGATCTGGCAGAAGATACCTCCAACAAAACGTCCCAGGGACAGAGACTCTCCTAGAGGGTCCACTAAGCATAGGAATGGATGACTGCCATATTGGGCCCCCCCCCCTGGCCCACCCATCAGCTATATTTGCACCCCCCCCTTCTTAGGCCCAAAGCCTGTTAATCCCTGCTTCACGTCAGGCACTTTCAGTTGGAGACTTGACAGTAGTAGTTTCTCTGGTCACTAGTCCCCCTTTAGGTTTACCTAACCAAAGTTCCCCCTTTTTATTTCCTATTGTTATAGGAGGTCCTCTGAATACTGCTGTATTTGACTGTTGGGTTCTCTATGTCCCCCCGGACTGGACTCTTTATGGGGAGCCCGCCCGGGGAGACTTATTGGAACTTACTTGATCCCGGGCGATCTGGATTGCTTGGGGTCTTTTTGCAATGTTTGCTTCTTTTGATTGTGTTGATAACTAATATCTCTTTTCTTTTTTCCACTCTCCTTTTCTTTTTTCTCTCCCCCTTTCTTTCCCTTCCCCTGGCACACCATCGGCTCGGGAGGGCTGACCGGACATGTCCTACATATGGATCCCTCGCTTCCTTGGATACTGAGACACCCTCGCGGCTGGATAAGCTAAGTAACGCTGAGTTCACACATACCCTCAATTATGGTTAAAATAATATCACTTAACGTTCACGGCCTAAATTCAAATAAAAAAAGGCATCTAGTTACGAGGGAAATCAGGCAGTCTGGGGCGGATGTTGCCCTGCTGCAAGAAACACATTTTAATAAGGGAGGCGCCTTCACATTTGCATCCAGATACTATCCTCAGGTTTACCAGGCGTTTAGTCCCCGCAAAAAGGCCGGAGTGGCGATCTTGTTCAAAAAGGGCTCCCCCTTCAAATGCACTGAATCTCATATAGACCCACATGGACACTACATTATTTTAAGGGGCCAATGGCAAGATCAAGGGGTCACTATCTGTGCACTATATGCCCCTAATACCCACCAAATACACTTTTTAACTAGAGTACTAGCGCGCATATTTAAATCCCCCAACGACTACTTGATCATTGGAGGAGACTTTAATTTATGTCAGTCGGTGGGTCTAGATCCCCATGTAATGAACCCCACAGAACCCCAAGCCCGAGTGGCTCGGGAAGCACAATTATTTCGCCAGCTCACTAGGCGCTATGCTCTTTTTGATATATGGCGGGCACTACACCCAGGTGACAGACAATATACATTTTACTCCTCTCCTCACCGCATGCACTCTCGTATAGACTACCTATTTGTTAACAATGCCACCCTTCGCGCCACTATAGACGCTCAGATTCTACCCATCTCCTGGTCTGACCACGCCCCTGTGACTATGTCCTTGAAGATGGGTACCTATACACGTAAACCATGTCACTGGCAATTAAACAACTTTCTTCTACAACACACCCCATCTAAACTAGAACTCGAGTCAACCTTACAAAACTATTTTCTTGAAAACGACACACCAGATGTTACTCTTGCCACTCTCTGGGAGGCCCACAAGGCGGTTCTCAGGGGGCGGTGTATAGCACTATCCTCAGCCATGAAGAAAGATGCAAAGGCATCCAAACTTCAGGCGGAGAAGGATCTTAAAACCTTAGAACTCCAACTACAGACTTCGCCATCCCTAACCCTTCTTAAAAAAATTGTTTGCTTGCGTATTACACTTCGGGATCTAGCGTTAGGCCAGGTAGAGAAAGCTCTCCTTAGACTAAAACAAACGTACTACGACAAAGGCAATAAAGCCCACTCATTACTAGCACGTAAACTGTCAGAAAGATCACATATGACCACCCCTCATCAAATAAAAAATAGAAGAGATACACTTCTCTCACACCCCCAGGATATAGCTCAGGCTTTCGGAGAATTCTACACAGCCCTATATAATGACCCTGAAATTCCACACGACCCACTTTCCCCTGACTTAGCTGAGCGTATGCAACAATATTTAGTAGACAGTAATATTCCTAAACTTCAGGCATCTGATTTACTTTCCCTTAACGCCCCGATATCGGTAGAAGAACTGACAGCCACCATTAAAAGCTTACCGTCACGAAAGTCCCCCGGCCCCGATGGCCTCCCTTATGAATATTATAAGACATTTCTCCCGGTCCTCTTGCCCCATATGTGCAGATTGTACAATGCCTTCCTCCAGCAAACCCCTATTCCTTCAGACATGCAGAGATCATTCCTCACATTGATCCCCAAGCCTGAAAAAGATCCTTCATTATGTGCAAGTTATAGGCCAATCGCACTACTAAACTCTGATTTAAAAATTTTTACCAAGCTCCTCTCGATGCGACTGAACCTAATACTTCCCTCCTTAATACATAAGGATCAAGTGGGCTTTGTCCCCCTCCGTCAGGCAGGGGACAATACGAGACGGATTATTGATCTCATAGAGGTGGCAAACAGGGACGGCCTAGAAACATTGGTCCTAGGGCTGGACGCTGAAAAGGCCTTTGATCGCCTTGGATGGCCGTTCCTGTTTGCCACACTGAAACACATGGGGTTCCAGGGCCCCTTTTTGTGGGCCATACAACACTTATATACAAACCCCTCCTCTCAGGTTAAGACACCCTTTGCCCTATCATCAGCTTTTTCGATAGCTAACGGAACGCGCCAGGGATGCCCTCTCTCGCCGTTGTTATTTGCACTATGTGTGGAGCCTCTGGCAGCGGCGGTGCGTAAAAATCCAAATATACACGGGGTTCCAGTACGGGGTAGGGATTTTAAACTAGCACTATTCGCGGATGACATTATACTTACCCTGACTCAGCCTAGGATATCACTCCCTAATTTACATGCTGAGCTAGATTTATATCGTTCTCTATCCGGTTACAAAATAAATGCGTCTAAGTCAGAGGCCCTTCCCGTAAATATCCCTCCAGTAGAGGTTCAACATCTACAACAATGCTTCCCCTACCACTGGAAAACTACAGCCCTTAAATACTTAGGAGTGCAGATCACCCCGTCGTACACCACCCTCTATAGAGCCAACTTCCTTCCCCTCTATAGATCTATAAGGGAGTCGTTACAAAAATGGAAGGTCCACCATATATCCCTCCTGGGGAGGGTGGCCTCTGTAAAGATGACCATCCTTCCCAAACTTCTGTACCTTTTCCAGACGCTTCCCATTCCGGTCCCTCGGTCAGATCTGAGGAAACTTCAGGCGGATCTGGTGAGGTATGTCTGGAACTACAGGAGGCACAGAATACCTCAATCAGTATTAGTGGCGGCGCGCTCAGAGGGTGGACTGGCGTTTCCCGACTTGAACAAGTATTACCAAGCAGCCCAGCTGCGGGCCCTGGCGTCCTGGTTTCCCCAACGGTCTTACAATAGATGGACTGAAATTGAAAAAATCTGGTTGGCACCCATACACCCAAATAGTTTTCTCTGGAATGCAAATGTGGAGGTGGAATCGGCCCGGCTCCTGGGTCCTATGTCTCTTCTTCGCTCTCTCTGGCGTAAACTTTCCAGAACTCATAAACTGGGCTCGGAGAGATCTCTCCTCACATCCTTTCTTTATAACCCCAGACTGCCTGCAGGCCTTACACATCAAATGTCCTCACCATGGGCAATCAGAAATTTGTTCTATTTTGGTCATCTAGTGCACCCCTGCACGCGCAAATTGCTCTCATTCATCGATCTCCAACGGAAATTTAACCTCCCCCGTCAGGTGTTTTATGGGTACCTACAGATCAGGCACTATGCTCAGTCAATAGCCCCGAATTTACAATTCTCAACTCCAACCGTATTTGAGAACCTGATGTTAGAAGGCTCCGCACGTCGAGGACTAATCTCAGATATATACAAGGTGCTAAATTCATATTGTATTGCCACCCAGGGTAAACATGCATACATGTTGAGATGGGAAAGAGCACTGGGAGAAGAAATACCAGAAGCAACCTGGCAAACAATTTGGTCTCAAGCAGCTAAAAGCTCTCTCTGCACACTCTATAAGGAAAACGCCTATAAAATCATTTTCTTTTGGTATATGACCCCTGATGTCCTCCGAGCCATCTACCCCTCTAGCTCAGATAGATGTTGGAGATGTCAGAGAGAAAGGGGAACACTATACCACATTTACTGGTCCTGCCCCAAGATAGAGCCCTTCTGGAGGGAGGCGCAATCCTTACTAACCCGCTTGCTGGGAGTACAGGTTCCCAGAACCCCTAAATTATTCCTCTTGGGAGTATCTGGTTTACAGATACCTAAGCACTCCAAGAAACTGCTTCGGCACATCCTGACAGCCGCGAGGTGTCTCATAGCCCTCTACTGGAAAAGAAGGGACCCGCCTACCTCAACAGATCTATATGCCAGAATTAAGGATATAGAGCTAATGGAAAAAATGACTGCTAGACTGCAAGACAGATTGGAAACACATGATAAGGTCTGGGAAGACTGGCATAGACGAGAAGACCCTCCTTGAGCCACTGGTGGAGCCTCCCCCATCCTCTCCCTCCCTCCCCTCCCCTCTCCTTCTTTTTCTTCTCTACTCTTTCTTTTATTCCTTATGTTTACTAGATGATGTCAGGTTACATGTCTATATGCATATGTTGATTATTGCACAGTATATGGTAACTAATCTAAGCTTTATACAACTGAATGTTTTTCTCTTGATACCGACTACTTGCCGGTTTTGCCTCTGGCATGGCAAATCTTATACAACAAGATATCATTGTCTTTGTAACTTACCTGACTTTTGGATCAATAAAATGTTATTTGAAAAAAAAAAAAAAAGATATACAGTGGCCTGCCTCCAGACTACTTTAGTCCTGTCAATTTAAGAAGGTGCTCCTAACAACTCGTTATGTGTATAAAAGACACCTGTCCACAGAATCTCTTTCTTCCATTCAAACCCACCATCATGGGCAAGACCAAAGAGCTGCCAAAGGACATCAGGGACTATTGTAGACCTGCACAAGGCTGGAATGGGCTACAAGACCATCAGCAAGCAGATTGATGATAAGGAGACAACTGTTGGAGCGATTATTCGCAAATGGAAGAAATACAAAATATTCATCAATAGCCCTCGGTCTGGAGCTCCATGCAAGGTTTGGGCTCATGGGGTAAGGATGATCATGAGAAAAGTGAGGGATCAGCCCAGAACTAAAGGCATTTGGGACCACAGTCACCAAACAAACCATAGGTAACACAATACACCGCCATGGATTGAAATCCTGCAGCATCCGCAAGGTCCCCCTCCTCAAGAAGGAACATGTACAGGACAGTCTGAAGTTTGCCAGTGAACATCTAAATGATTCAGAGAATGATTGGGAAAAAGTGCAGTGGACAGATCAGACCAAAAATGAGCTCTTTGGCATTAACTCAATTCGCCGTGTTTAGAGGAAGAAAAATGCTGACTATAACCCTAAGAACACCATCCCTACAGTCAAGCATGGAGGTGGAAACATTATGCTTTGGGGCAGTTTTTCTGCTAAAGGTACAGGCCGACTTTGCCTCATTACAGGGCCATGTATTGTAAAATCTTGGATGAGAACCTTCTTCCCTCAGCCAGAACACTAAAGATGGGTCGTGGATGGGTCTTCCATGACAATGACCCGAAACATACTGTCAAGGCAACAAAGGAGTGGCTCAAGAAGCAGCACATTAAGGCCATGGAGTGGCCTAGCGAGTCTCCAGACCTTATTCCTATAGAAAATTTATGAAGGGAGCTGAAACTTCCAGTTGCCATGCAACAGCCAAGAAACCTTAAGGATTTAGAGAAGATCTGTAAAGAAATCCCTCCTGAGATGTGTGCAAACCTGGTAACCAACTACAAGAAACGTCTTACCTCTGTTCTTGCCAACAAGGGTTTCTCCACCAAGTACTAAATCGTGTTTGCTTGGGGATCAAATATTTATTTTACTCAGTGAACTGCATGTGCTTTTTTTTTGGATTTTTGGTTAATATTCTGTCTCCATCATTTAAAATAATCCTATGATAAAAATTGTAGACTTCATTTCTTTGTGATTAGACAAACTTACAAAATCTGCAGAGGATCAAATAATTATTTTCGCCACTGTATATGCATTTTACCAAGTTGGGTAGCATTCACCAAATCATAGTGGTGGAGTCCTGTGTGCACGGCACTTGTAGCTATCAGAAGTCTGTGGAGCTTTGGTTGCAGTGTCTGGTTGTCAGTTTGGGAATAAGCAAGTAAACCATTCTTTGCACCCCTTGACCAGTGACTTGGTGGAACACATTGGTTCATCTAGCAAATTAAATGTCTTCACTATGAAACTGCAATCTGGGTTGGCTCCAAGTTTGGCCAAACAGATCTACTTATGTGTTGGGTTAGATGAAATTTTAAGGTCTGGTGCACACCTATGCGTTTTTTGGTGCTTTTTGCAGAAACGCACTAGAGTTCATTTAACATGGTTTCCTATGGGACATGTTCACGTCTATGCTTTTTTCAGATGCTGCATTTTTGGAACGGCTCAAGGACTTCTTAAAGGCAAAACTGTGCTTTTTTGCTGTTTTGGTTCAATAGACTTCAATGGAGAAGCTGCAGAAAAGCATGTAGTGCGTTTTTGCCGTGGTTTGCGGTTTTTTAATCTGTCCAACAACAAACTGTCCAGAAAAAAAGCATAGCAAAGTGCAAATCGCTGCAAAATCACAGTAAAATCACGTGTGCAAAAACGCACAGAAAAAAGCACTGTAAAAACGAATCAAAAGCAAACTGCATAGGTAGGTGTGAACTAAATCTTATGCCGCGTACACACGACCGGACTTTCCGGCAGAAAAGGTCAGATGGAACGAATCCGTCGGACATTCCGATCATGTGTGGGCTTCATCGGACCTTTTCTGTCGAAAAATCTGACAGACCTTAGAAATAGAACATGTTTCAAATCTTTCAGACGGACTCGATTCCTATCGAAAAAAACGTTCGTCTGTATGCTAGTCCGACGGACCGAAAACGACGCAAGGGCAGCTATTGGCTACTGGCTATTGAATTTCCTTTTTCTAGTCCGGTCGTACGTCATCACGTTCTAAACAATCGGACTTTGGTGGGATCAAGTGTAGGCAGGTCCGTTTCATCGGAACTCCGTCGAAAAGTCCTTCGGAGTTCAGTCTGACGAGAAGTCCGCTCGTGTGTACGCGGCATTAGGCCTCTTGCACATGGGAGGTTGGGCCCATTCAGCATAAATTTCAGCATCTTTTTTATGCCCGGGAAGCCAAGTTTCAGCATACAGCCTCTTAAAATGTATACCTGAGTATAATAGAGTATACACCACTCCTGCACCGCCCCTGCCATTGAAATCAATGGGCAGCGCCTGTAAAGTGCTTCAGCAGCAGCCCTTTTATCCCCTTGTTAACCCCTTCTTTGGGGTTAAAAGCGCCCCACTCCCGCCCGCACAGCGCCAGTAAAGCGCCGCTAAAACGAGCGGCGCTTTATCGCTAGTGCGGGGTGGTCTTCAGTGTGAAAGGGGGTCTTAGGGCCGGTTCACACTGCTGCGATGCGGGAACCCTGCGAATCCATTGCAGGTTCCCCCATTGCATGTCTCCCAGTGGCAGTTCACACTGCCCTATGCGAACTGCTGGGAGTGTCAATTATAAGTTAATGACACCCCAAAAACAGTTTGCATATCACAGTGCGATCTGCAAATTCGGACAGGATTTGGATCGCATGGGTGTAAATACCCATGTGATCCGATTCTGCTGCAGACCAAAAAAAAGGGTCCTGTGCGAGTTTGGTCCGAATGCGATGCGAATTCAGCCATTTATATTCCTGATGATGCG
This sequence comes from Lithobates septentrionalis, assembly GCA_037952835.1. NCBI lineage: Eukaryota > Metazoa > Chordata > Amphibia > Anura > Ranidae > Lithobates > Lithobates septentrionalis. The sequence goes on along the minus strand of JBBDGP010001110.1, from coordinate 1,678,045 downwards.
TATGTGTTCCAAACAGCTGTAGAGGTTTACTACTATACAATGCTTGAGGCCCTGGCCGCCACTCTGCAATAGCCTACTACCTACACATAATGTTTTCTACTTGAGGTACTGGTCGCCATTTTTCCTGTCTGGATTGGCGGCTTTTTATGTAAGTCTTTGCACATTTGGTTTTATGTTTGTTTTTATATGCAAGTTCCCCAATAAATACTTCACCATGAGAGTTTCTCTTTTTTGTCATTGGTGACTTATTGCTTTGGATTGGACACATTGAGTTGTTTTTACTATGGAAAATAAATAATTCTGGTCATGATCCATATACCCTGATGCATTCTGAAAGAAGGTCCTATAATTCGGATAAGAGTGTAAAGTGGGAGCGGATGTTGACTACATACCTCTGAGATCCTGGATCTTATCACATTTTTGCTGTTCTAATTCTAGACAGCAACTCTATCTGGTGAGTGTGTTTTTCTGGGACTGTTGGAAGTCGCACTGGGTGTTTGTCACACTAAAGGTGAGAGATCACTTGAAATACATCACCTGCTATTTCTTCATGAGAGTTTATTTGAACTTTTTCTTACATTGATCATTTGAATATATTCTCACTTCATGGACACACAAGTATAACACTTTATGCATTCTGAGTTTCTTTGATATTGTTTTTAGCACTGCAATGTGTCTTTGGCACCAACGGTTCCATTGCACAGAATGGGGTCCAGCTGGGGTCCGACTTCTGATGCGACAAGTGCTCCAAAGTTGGAGCGATTGTGGCATCAGTGTGAACTGGGCCTAAAGCCTCGTACACTTGGTACGAAAATTAGAAGGGGATTGTCGTTTGACAGACTGTTGTCCGAAGTTCTTACCGTTAGTACGCTCATTTCAACAATTGTTTTCCAATTTTTGGCCAAAATTGGATGACAGGCTAGTAAATATTTGTTAAACGACAGCTCCACGTCAGATTTTCGGATGGTTAGTACAGAAATCTGTCACCCAAAAGTCGAAAGTACAAACACGCATGCTCGGAATCAATGCTCACCAAACACAAAATTAGCAGAAGGGGCCCAAAGGGTAGCGCTCAAGAGCTGAAATTCCTCGTAGTACGTCACTACGTTCGTGTTTGTTAAATGACAATTTGCTTACCATTAGTATGCAAGACAAGATCCTGGCACACACCCTTTTGACAAAAATCAAAAGCTCAGTCGGCCAACAATCGTACCGTGTGCACGAGGCTTTAGTGCATAGTCCTTCCAGTTCCTCAGATCCACATACAGTAGCCCACTCCTGTAGCCCAATTATCCCTGCACACCTTTCCCAATCCCACACCATCACACTCTCTGCTATATGTCAAGTCATTTCACTAATGTTACTGTCACTCCCACTGTTTATTTTATTCATTCATCCCCTCTGTTACCATTTATATCTGTCCCACTTGGATCTCAGTGATGTTTTACTATAGTTCTGTACAAGGTTATACTTTATATTTCTCCCCAATCTCTCCGCACATTCCTTCCAGCATGCCATTTTTAATTAGTTTGACACTTTTTCTCTGTTTAGTGCCACTATTTCCACACTGCCTCATATATTCTTTGCCTTGCCCTCGCCACTTATCTGTTTTTTCTGTCTTTACCTGTGCAGCAACCCACTGCAGCCCTGCCATTTACATTTCATTAACATAACGCTCTCATGCAACTCCATCAATCCTTAGCGCTCCAAATCTGGGTGCTTCTGCATCTTCAGTTATAGTACCCCATTTTAATTTTCCAAGTCCTATTACAGCCTCAATTCAGGTTTGGTATGTCATTCTGATTCATTACAAAATGCTGTTCAAGGTCAGTTTTTTATTTTTTGCATGGTGTTCTGTGAATGGTCAAGGGGAGAACAGGATGTGTAAATGATGCTGGCCATCCCTGTATGAGAGTTGCAGCTCTCATATCTGCAGCAGTTGGAAGTACAGTGAGACTTGGGATGTCATACACCTCTAGAGAGGTAACTATTGTTTACACCCCAGACATTTTAAATAAATGGACAGACCATATTGGCCCCATAAAAAGGAAGAATATCTGGTTACAAAGGATGGGGAGATGGTGAAGGCATTGCATTTATTCTTCTCCTCAGTCTTCATGAGGGAATCAGGGGGCTTCGGTAACCAAAACTGCAGTGTTTATCCTCGTGAAAAAATCACAGGAAGCACCCTCATGGCTAACAGAGGACAGAATTAGAATTAAACTTGGGAAACTTAACATTAATAAAATCACCGGGACAGAATGGCTTGCACCCGATACATTACAGAGCAGTTAGCCTAATAGTATGCAAGCTCTTGGAGGGAATGATAAGGGACTATATACAAAATTTTAGTAATGAGAACGGTATCATTATCAGTAATCAGCATAGATTCATGAAGAATCGTTCTTGCCAAACCAATCTATTAACCTTCTATGAGCAGGCGAGTTGCCATCCAGATAAAAGAAGGCCCGTAGACGTGGTGTATCTGGATTTTGCAAAAGCATTTGACACAGTTCCCCAGAAAGGTTTACTGTACAAAATAAGGGCCGTTGGCATGGACCATAGGGTGAGTACATGGAATGAAAACTGGCTACAAGGGCGAGTTCAGAGGGTGGTGATAAATGGGGAATACTTGGAATGGTCAGGGGTGGGTGGTGGGGTCCCACAGGGTTCTGTGCTGAGGCCAATCCTATTCAATTTGTTCATAAATGACCTGGAGGATGGGGTAAATAGTTCAATCTCTGTATTTGCAGACAATACTAAGCTAAGCAGGGCAATAACTTCTCTGCAGGATGTGGAAACCTTGCAAGAAGATCTGAACAAATTAATGGAGTGGGCAACTACATGGCAAATGAGGTTTAATGTAGAAAATTGTAAAATAATGCATTTGGGTGGCAAAAATATGAATGCAATCTATACACTGGGGGGAGAACCTCTGGGGGAATCTAGGATGGAAAAGGACCTGGGGGTTCTTTAGCTGCTGCTAAAAAAGCAAACAGAATATTGGCATGCATTGAAAAAGGTATTAACTCCAGGGATAAAGTGATAATTCTCCCAATCTACAAGACTCTGGTCCGGCCACACCTGGAGTATGCTGTCCAGTTCTGGGCACCAGTCCTGAGGAAGGATGTACTGTAAATGGAGCGAGTACAAAGAAAGGCAACAAAACTAATAAAGGGACTGGAGAATATTAGTTATGAAGAAAGGTTGCGAGCACCGAACTTATTCTCTCTGGAGAAGAGATACTTGAGGGGGGATATGATTTCAATTTACAAATACCATACTGGTGACCCCACAATAGGGATAAAACTTTTTTGCAAAAGGGAGTTTAACAAGACACGTGGCCACTCAATAATATTAGAAGAAAAGAGGTTTAACACTAAACTACGTAGAGAGTTCTTTACTGTAAGAGCGGCAAGGATGTGGAATTCCCTTCCACAGGCGGTGGTCTCAGTGGGAAGCATCGATAGTTTCAAAAAACTATTAGATAAGCACCTGAACAACCACAACATACAGAGATATACAAGATAAAACTGACATATAATCACACAATGTCTGGAGTTCTGCTCTCAAGATCTCATGCACAAAGGACATCCGCGTTTTTTGGCGTTAGCGTTTTTTTTTAAATCGTTTGTTACCCCAACACTTCATATTCCTGATATGTGCCTGCTGTAGCATGTACTTGTATGAGAAAGTCCTATGTTCTCTTTATTTTGCTTCCTTTGAGTGAAATCTCTGGTGTTCCTGCAAGTTCCCCTGCTTTCCTATTAAAAACTGACCACACTAAGCAGGAGAGCACACCATGGTCAGCTCTCTAGCTATGCTGGGGACTCAGCCTGCTCTTCTCCAATGATCAGACTTGTCCTGACATGCCCCAGCTGCACAGCCATTCACTGGGAATCTCAGTGCGTGCTACTTCTCCTCCCACCAGCTCTTGCAGCTGAGAACAGAGGGAATATGATCACTAGGGATGAGCCGAACACCCCCCGGTTCGGTTCGCACCAGAACCCGCGAACGGACCGAAAGTTCGCACGAACGTTAGAACCCCATTGACGTCTATGGGACTCGAACGTTCGAAATCAAAAGTGCTCATTTTAAAGGCTAATTTGCATGGTATTGTCCTAAAAAGGGTTTGGGGACCCGGGTCCTACCCCAGGGGACATGTATCAATGCAAAAAAAACTTTTAAAAACGGCCGTTTTTTCGGGAGCAGTGATTTTAATGATGCTTAAAGTAAAAAAAAAAAAGTGAAATATTCCTTTAAATATCGTACCTGGGGGGTGTCTATAGTATGCCTGTAAAGTGACGCGTGTTTCCCATGTTTAGAACAGTCCCTGCACCAAATGTCATTTTTAAAGGAAAAAATCTCATTTAAAACTGCTTGCGGGTTTAATGTCATGTCGGGTCCTGGCAATATGGATGAAAATCAGTGAGACAAACGGCATGGGTACCCCCCAGTCCATTACCAGGCCCTTTGGGTCTTGTATGGATATTAAGGGGAACCCCGCACCCAAATTAAAATAAGGAAAGGTCCCTATATACTCTGAACAGCAGTATACAGGCGGTGCAAACAAGACAGGGACTGTAGGTTTGTTGTTAAGTAGAATCTCTTTGTAATTTTGAACATTTTTAATGTGTTTAGCTCCAGCCAAAAAATCTTTTCTAAGCTTTTTGGAAAACATAGGGAAGGGTTATCACCCCTGTGACATTTGTTTTGCGTCTTTCCTCCTCTTCAGAAGATTTCACCTCACTTTTTTGTCCCAATGAAAAATGTTTTTTGAAAATTTGGGTTTTTTTGTGGAACAAGGATTGGAAAGCATCAGTGGAAAGGAGAAATTGTTTTCCCATATTAACTCTTACATGAGAGAATTTCCCTTCCTATGGGTAGATTTCATCTCACTTCCTGTTGTCTCCTTCCGTTTGCAAGTAGGAGTCGTTTGTAAGTTAGATGTTTGAAAGTAGGGTCCTGCCCTATATACTCAGCAGAAATTTGGGCCTTAGGTGTTGCTGTGGCCAAAACACTGTAAGCCCTCACAGGGCCCTGCTGTGAAATATTAGATCAAGAATTGTAATTACATGCCCCTGTTGAACAGGAGCTGAAAAATTAGGCCTTAGGCACTGGTGCTGGTGCCACAACACTGCAACCCCTCACAGACACTCTAGTTGGAACGCAGGAACGAGCACTGCTGCAAAGTATTGCATCAAAAATTGTAATTACACGCCCCTGTTAGACAGGGGCAGAAAAATTGGGCCTTAGGCACTGGTGCTGGTGCCACAACACTGCAACCCCTCACAGACACTCTAGTTGGAACGCAGGAACGAGCACTGCTGCAAAGTATTGCATCAAAAATTGTAATTACACGCCCCTGTTAGACAGGGGCAGAAAAATTGGGCCTTAGGCACTGGTGCTGGTGCCACAACACTGCAACCCCTCACAGACACTCTAGTTGGAACGCAGGAACGAGCACTGCTGCAAAGTATTGCATCAAAAATTGTAATTACACGCCCCTGTTAGACAGGGGCAGAAAAATTGGGCCTTAGGCACTGGTGCTGGTGCCACAACACTGCAACCCCTCACAGACACTCTAGTTGGAACGCAGGAACGAGCACTGCTGCAAAGTATTGCATCAAAAATTGTAATTACACGCCCCTGTTAGACAGGGGCAGAAAAATTGGGCCTTAGGCACTGGTGCTGGTGCCACAACACTGCAACCCCTCACAGACACTCTAGTTGGAACGCAGGAACGAGCACTGCTGCAAAGTATTGCATCAAAAATTGTAATTACACGCCCCTGTTAGACAGGGGCAGAAAAATTGGGCCTTAGGCACTGGTGCTGGTGCCACAACACTGCAACCCCTCACAGACACTCTAGTTGGAATGCAGGAACGAGCCGTGCTGCAAAGTATTACATCAAAAATTGTAATTACACGCCCCTGTTATACAGGGGCTGAAAAATTGTGCCTTAGGCACTGGTGGTGGCGCCCAGAACCAAAAATGTTCTTACAAGCTATCAGCGTGATGATTGAGGAGGAAGAGGATAATTACTCAGGGATAATCACTCAGCATCAGCATAGGCAGTCTTTGAAGGGATCTGAAAAAAATTATTCAGTTACATCAGCATCAGGTGCTTGGTAGCTGGTGGTGATCCAAGACTGATTCATTTTTATGAAGGTCAGCCGATCGACCGAGTCAGTGGACAGACGCACCCTGTGATCGGTTACCACGCCTCCAGCAGCACTGAATGTACGTTCCGAAAGAACGCTGGATGCAGGACAGGCCAGTAGCTCAATTGCATACTGTGCAAGCTCTGGCCAGTGATCCATCCTCAAGACCCAGTAACCCAGAGGATTTTCGGTGGGAAAGGTGTCCAAGTCTGATCTTGCCCCTAGGTATTCCTGCACCATGTAAAACAGACGCTGGCGATGGTTGCTGGAACCGATCATACCTTGGGGCTGCGGACCAAAAAATTGTCTGAACGCATCGGTCAGACGGCCACCTTCTCCACCGCTCCTTCTTTGACTGACCGAAGCCTCAGCAACACGTTGTCCAGAAACAGGAGTTTGTAACCTCCCAGTCTCTGGGAACGCGTTGCACAGACCTTTCTGCAAGGCCTCCCGAAGATGTTTCATCCTCTGCTCCCTCTGCGATGGCAAGATAAGGTCCGCAACCTTACCCTTGTAACGTGGATCAAGGAGGGTTGCCAGCCAGTATTGGTCCTTCTCCTTGATACCACGAATACGAGGATCCTTACGCAGGCTTTGCAGGATCAGGGAGGCCATGCAGCGTAGGTTTGCTGAGGCATTCGGTCCGGAGTCCTCTGGGTCACTAAGGACAACAACGTCCGCAGCCACCTCCTCCCAGCCACGTACAAGTCCATGTGTTCCTTGGGACTGATCCCTTAAAGACTGCTGATGCTGAGTGCCAGGCTCCACCTCCATACTGACACAATCTTCCTCCTCCTCCTCCTCCTCCTCCTCGTCCTCTTCCTGTGTGATCGGCGGGCACGCAGGAACACTGTCTGGATAAAGGGGGCCTTGAGAGCTAAGGAAGTCCTCCTCTTCCTGCCTCTGTTCTGCCTCAAGTGCCCTGTCCATTATTCCACGCAGCGTGTGCTCCAACAGGTGGACAAGGGGGACAGTGTCACTGATGCATGCACTGTCAGTGCTCACCATCCTCGTGGCCTCCTCGAATGGTGACAGGACAGTGCATGCATCCCTGATCATGGCCCACTGGCGTGGGGAAAAAAAACCAAGGTCCCCTGACCCTGTCCTGGTGCCATAGTCGCACAGGTACTCATTGATGGCCCTCTGCTGCGTGTGCAGCCGCTGCAGCATGGCCAACGTCGAGTTCCACCTGGTGGGCATGTCACAGATTAGGCGGTTCTTGGGCAGGTTAAACTCCTTTTGGAGGTCCGTCAGCCGAGCACTGGCATTATATGACCGGCGGAAATGCACACAGACTTTCCTGGCCTGCCTCAGGACATCCTGTAAGCCCGGGTACCTGCCCAAGAACCGCTGCACCACCAAGTTAAGGACGTGAGCCAAACAGGGCACATGGGTCAGTTGTCCCTGTCGGAGGGCAGAGAGGAGGTTGGTGCCATTGTCGCAAACCACCATTCCTGCCTTAAGTTGGCGTGGCGTCAACCACCTCTGAACCTGCCCCTGCAGAGCTGACAGAACCTCTGCCCCAGTGTGGCTCCTGTCCCCCAAGCACACCAGCTCAAGCACCGCATGGCATCTTTTGGCCTGCGTACTTGCGTAGCCCCTTGAACGCCTACGGAGCACCGCTGGTTCCGAGGAAGAGGCCATGGAGGAAGAAGAAGAGGAGGGGGTGGAGGAGAGAGGTGTGTCACAATCAGCATTTTGGAGGCGTGGTGGCGGAACAACCTCCAACACTACTGCACCTTGTCCTGCATCCTTCCCAGCTGCCAGCAGAGTCACCCAATGCGCCGTGAAACTTAAGTAACGTCCCTGTCCATGCCTGCTGGACCATGAGTCAGCGGTAATATGCACCTTACCGCTGACCGCCCTGTCCAGCGAGGCATGGACATTGCCTTCCACATGCCGGTAGAGAGCCGGAATCGCCTTCCGTGAGAAAAAGTGGCGTTTGGGTACCTGCCACTGAGGAACCGCACATTCCACAAACTCACGGAAGGGGGCAGAGTCTACCAACTGAAAAGGCAGCAGTTGAAGTGCTAGCAATTTTGCCAAGCTAGCATTCAACCGCTGGGCATGTGGATGGCTGGGAGCAAACTTCTTTCGGCGGTGCAGCAGCTGGGGCAGGGAAATTTGCCTGGTACAATCTGACGTCGGTGTACCAAAAGCAGATTGCCCACAAGTACTTGGCTGTGACACACCTAATTCTACACCTTCATTCCTCTCACTGCAGGTCTCAGAGAGGACTGAAGGTCTAGTGGGGTTGGAAATCTCAGCTGATGAGGAGCAAGGAGAGATCCTCTTTGTTCTTTGGTGTGGGTCTTTCAGATACGCTTGCCAACGAACTGCATGGCAGGTCAACATATGTCTGGTCAAGCATGTGGTACCCAAGCGGGAGATGTTTTGGCCACGCGAGATACGCTTGAGACATATGTTGCAAATAGCAGCGGTGCGATCTGATGCACTCGTCTCAAAAAAGGCCCACACCAAAGAACTTTTTGAATAACGCGCAGAGACTGCAGCGCCCTGCACATGTGGAGCTTTGGGGTGTGATGCAGTCAATGTGCTGCCCTTAGGCTGGCCCCTGGAGGGCATCCTGCCTCGTTGGTGATGTGCCGCCTCCTCCTCCTCCTCCTCCTCCTCTCTCCTATCAGGCACCCACGTTGAGTCAGTGACCTCATCATCCCCTCCCTCCTCATCACTGGAGCAAACCTGGCAGTATGCTGCAGCAGGGGGAGCATGACTGCCAGATTGCTGTCCTTCTTGGGCACCCCCTCTGTCCGTGCTCATGTTACTGCCTTCATCGAGCTCAGTATCATCATCAGAGCCTTCCAAACGCTGGGCATCCTCCTGGAGCATGTACCCAACACTGTGGTCAAACAGTTCGAGGGAATCCTCATGAGGACATGGTGGAGCTAGGGAAGGAGTCACTGATGACATTGAGCTGAGGGAAGAGGCCGCTGCTTTGCCAGACAAAGCACCCTGGGCATGGGTGAGAGAGGATGAGGAGGATGAGGACGGCTTGGTCATCCACTCGACCAAGTCTTCCGCATGTTGCGGCTCAACACGGCCAGCTGCCGAAAAAAAGGCCAAGCGTGTCCCATGGCCACGTGCTGATGAGGATGCACCGTCTCCACGACCAGCACTAGACACAGAGCCTGCTTGCCCTCTCTTATTGGCTTGTGACTGTCTGCCTCTCCTTCTTGGCCTTCCAGACATACTAATGGCCTGTAGCTGCACTAAGCTGGGATAGAACACCTGTAATTTTCTTCAGGTAGCTTTATATACTGTAACCAGACAAGCCTGCCTGTCAGTAGGAAGATAACAGGAACGGATCTAGCTGAACACTGTGAGCAGGACACACTGTACTAAATGTAAATAGTCTAGCTGCCTGACCGTGGTACTAATAGGATCAAAAAGAACACCTGTAATTTTCTTCAGGTAGCTTTATATACTGTAACCAGACAAGCCTGCCTGTCAGTAGGAAGATAACAGGAACGGATCTAGCTGAACACTGTGAGCAGGACGCACTGCACTGAATGTAAATAGCAGGAACGGATCTAGCTGAACACTGTGAGCAGGACGCACTGCACTGAATGTAAATAGCAGGAACGGATCTAGCTGAACACTGTGAGCAGGACGCACTGCACTGAATGTAAATAGCAGGAACGGATCTAGCTGAACACTGTGAGCAGGACGCACTGCACTGAATGTAAATAGCAGGAACGGATCTAGCTGAACACTGTGAGCAGGACGCACTGCACTGAATGTAAATAGCAGGAACGGATCTAGCTGAACACTGTGAGCAGGACGCACTGCACTGAATGTAAATAGCAGGAACGGATCTAGCTGAACACTGTGAGCAGGACGCACTGCACTGAATGTAAATAGCAGGAACGGATCTAGCTGAACACTGTGAGCAGGACGCACTGCACTGAATGTAAATAGCAGGAACGGATCTAGCTGAACACTGTGAGCAGGACGCACTGCACTGAATGTAAATAGCAGGAACGGATCTAGCTGAACACTGTGAGCAGGACGCACTGCACTGAATGTAAATAGCAGGAACGGATCTAGCTGAACACTGTGAGCAGGACGCACTGCACTGAATGTAAATAGCAGGAACGGATCTAGCTGAACACTGTGAGCAGGACGCACTGCACTGAATGTAAATAGCAGGAACGGATCTAGCTGAACACTGTGAGCAGGACGCACTGCACTGAATGTAAATAGCAGGAACGGATCTAGCTGAACACTGTGAGCAGGACGCACTGCACTGAATGTCAATAGCAGGAACGGATCTAGCTGAACACTGTGAGCAGGACGCACTGCACTGAATGTAAATAGCAGGAACGGATCTAGCTGAACACTGTGAGCAGGACGCACTGCACTGAATGTAAATAGCAGGAACGGATCTAGCTGAACACTGTGAGCAGGACGCACTGCACTGAATGTAAATAGCAGGAACGGATCTAGCTGAACACTGTGAGCAGGACGCACTGCACTGAATGTAAATAGCAGGAACGGATCTAGCTGAACACTGTGAGCAGGACGCACTGCACTGAATGTAAATAGCAGGAACGGATCTAGCTGAACACTGTGAGCAGGACGCACTGCACTGAATGTAAATAGCAGGAACGGATCTAGCTGAACACTGTGAGCAGGACACACTGCACTAAATAGTCTAGATAGAAGATAACAGGAACGGATCTAGCTAAACTGAATACAGTGTATATATATATATGCAACACCTGGGATGCATATATATACACAATACAGTGTAAGTGCAGCTAACTGACTGACTGTTCTGCCTAATCTATCTAACTCAAATCAAATGACACTGTCTCTCTCTCTCTCTATCTCTCAGCACACCGGAACACACACTACACAGGGCCGCCGTGCAGGCGGCCTTATATAGTGTGGGGTGTGTACTAAATCCCCTGAGCCATAATTGGCCAAAGCCACCCTGGCTTTGGCCAATTACAGCTCTCTCTACTGACGGCGCTGTGATTGGCCAAGCATGCGGGTCATAGTGCATGCTTGGCCAATCATCAGCCAGCAATGCACTGCGATGCCGCAGTGAATTATGGGCCGTGACGCGCCACACGAATTTGGCGCGAACGGCCCATATCGTTCGCAATTCGACGGACGGTCGAACAGCCGATGTTCGAGTCGAACATGGGTTCGACTCGAACACGAAGCTCATCCCTAATGATCACTTATAAAAAAGGCAAAAAAAGTAATTTAATTATAATTTTTTTTTTACATCTATACAAAAATGTTTTGCCTTTCATTTCTATTTTAACCTGTATGTGTTGTATTACAAAGTGATCGTTTACAATCGCTTTAAGTTACTGTGTGTACAGTGAGTGTCTCTTTACTGCATGTTCTCTGTCCACACGTGCAGTGCCTGTATGTTCTCTGTCCACACGTGCAGTGCCTGTATGTTCTCTGTCCACACGTGCAGGGGCCTGTATGTTCTCTGTCCACACGTGCAGGGACTATATTTTCTCTGTCCACACGTGCAGTCCTGTATGTTCTCTGTCCACGCGTGCAGTACCTGTATTTTATCTGTCCACACGTGCAGTGCCTGTATGTTCTCTGTCCACACGTGCAGTACCTGTATGTTCTCTGTCCACACGTGCAGTATCTGTATGTTATCTGTCCACACGTGCAGTGCCTGTATGTAGGGCTTGACTATTTTGCACCCTAGGCAAGACCAGCTACTTGCCACCTCCCCCTGGATAGTATGAACTTACAGCTGGGAGCTGCAGGTACAGAGCCCTTGTATGTGCTGCCATTACACCGTAAGAGATGACTGGTGCTGCCTAGTGATCTAGAGCAAGTGTCAGTTTAAGAACCCCCCAAGCTGCACAGCTGCAAGTGTATGTAGATGAGCGGTGCTGCATATTGGTGAGGTGTACATAGTATAAGCTGGTCCTGCCCGGTCAGGCTGCACGGCTTTTAGCCGTCCATGTGTTGACTGTCAGAGCGGACTCCCCAGAGCAGCAGCGACAGCTTCTGCTCCAGCATGAGCTCCAGGTTCTGGGGTTGCTTGGACAGCCAGTGGTCGGCGCGGTGCAGCCGGTAGCAGCCATTCAGTATGCTCCTGAAGTCAGTCACAAATTGGTCTATAGCAGGGGTTTCCAAACTGCGGTCCGGGGGCCGGATTTGGCCCTTTGCTAGCCTTCATCTGGCCCTTGGGGAACTATTGCTCCCAATGATATGAGACACTATTCCTCCCAATGACACCAACAATGGGGCACTATTTCTTCCACTAATACCAATGATGGAGCCTTATCCCTCTTCCTACTGACCACCGACACTGAGGCCGTGTTTATTCTCATTGATGCCTGGCCCCCGGGGCATTTTCTACCCCCACTGGTCAGACTCCGGCCCCCCTGTAGTCTGAAGGACAGTAAACTAGCCTTTTGCTTGGAAAGTTTGGAGACCCCTGGTCTATAGTGTGGCAATGGGAGAGATATGGCGGCCGCCTCCACCTCCTCCACCCATCCAGCTGTCCTCAGAGCTGGCTCGGTGTTGCCCTACTCACACGCCAAGCTGCTGCTGACCTCCTCTGCAGCCCCCATGACAGGTGTCCACCATGGCTGCTTCGGCCCCTCATGTTCCCCTGCCAGGCTAATAGGGAAACCAGCAGCCGTAGCTGCACCCTAAGCAGCAGTGTGCCCTAGGTGGCTGCCTGGTTCGTGCAGTGCCTGTATGTTCTCTGTCCATGTACATGAAGTGTCTTTACATTGTCTTACTGCATGTGCAGTTTCTGTACTGTCTCTGACTGGATATGCAATGTCTGAGCATTCTCTCACTGCATGCACACTGTCTCAAACTCTGCAGGTAGTATCTGTGCATTCTCTGAGTGCTTTTGTAGTGTCTGTGCTTTTTCTGACTGTGTGTGCAGGGTCTGTGCCTTTTCTGCATGTGCAATGTCTGTATGTTCACTGACTGACTGGATGTGCACTGCCTTTGCATTCTCTTACACATGGGCAGGAAATGGGCGACTTTCAGTGCACTGGCTACACATTCTGTGTGTGTGCAATATCCATGCGTTCCCTGAATGCAAAGATTTTGTGTGTGCAAGTGATCATTACTGAGTCTGTGTACTCCAGTTGGGGCAAAGCCTAAGTGCCGGTTCACACAGGGGCGACTTGTCAGGCGACCTAGCCGCCTGACAAGTCGCCTCCCGTTCTGTACAATGGAACTGTTCTAATAGGAGCGACGCAAGTCGCTCTGACTTAGAAAAAGGTTCCTGTACTACTTTGGGGGCGACTTGAGGCAACTTGCATAGACTTCTATACAGAAGTCGTTTTGCAAGTCGCCGTGGAAGTCGTGTGCAGGTCGCCTCAGTGAGGCGACCTGCAAGTCGTGCCGCCCCTGTGTGAACCGGGGCTAACAGCAAAAGAGGTTAAAAGCTGACACAGACAAAAATAATGTAACACTGCATAAGACAAAAAGGGGGTTTAGGGAGATGCTAATAAGGAAAGCACAGAGGTATGTGGTGCATGAATCCTTTACGGGTGTAAATCTGAATGTGTGCAAGAATCTTGCAATTTTTCTTTCTTTTTATGGATTTGGATAGAGTAGGATAAGAAAAAAAGCCCAGTGACCCCCTGTAGTCAGGTTGCAGTGGGGCAGCCACTCAGCACAGAACCCAGAATGGCTATCACTGTAGTAACTCTAATGCCGCGTACACACGGTCGGACTTTTCGTCTACAAAAGTCCAACGGACGCTGACGGACTAAAGCTGGCTGGTAATCCGATCGTGTGTGGGCTTCTCCGGACTTTCAACATACTTTTTTAGCCTCAAATCCGACGTACTTTAGATTTGAAACATGCTTCAAATCTTTACTTCGTAACTACGACGGACCCCGAAATCCGCTCGTCTGTGTGCTAGTCCGACGGACAAAAAGCCACGCTAGGGCACCTATTGGCTACTGGCTATGAACTTCCTTATTTTAGTCCGGTGTACGTCATCACGTAAGAATTCGATGGACTTTTGTGTGATCGTGTGTAGGCAAGTCTGTTCGTTAGAAAGTCCGCCGCAAGTCCGTCGAAAGTCCGCCGAAAGTCTGCCGGAAGTCTGTCGGACAGGCTGTCTGACTTTTGTAGACGAAAAGTCCGACCGTGTGTACGCGGCATAATGCTGTGTACACAGAGAACTTTTGTGTGACCGTGTGTATGCAAGGCAAGCTTGAGCGGAATTCCGTTGGAAAAACCATCCAAGTTTTTTCTGACGGAAATTCCCATCGTGTGTACGCGGTATTACTATGACAGTGATTGCCAGCATCCACAGCGGTCCCTCAGGTATGCAATGTACCAAGCTGGACCAATGTAACTATGCAACAATGGTCATACCTGCTTTAAACTTGCAGAATGCTTTCACTTGTTACCTGAAATTGCTCTTTAAAACAAGACACAGCCTTTTTTCTCCCATATTCTATTCACGTTCTGTCTTCCAGATATCCCATTGTACAGCTTGATGTCTGCTATCCACCAGAAGTTACCCCGCTGATTACGCTTACCTCGGGATCAAGTTCCTCCAGGACGTTCTCCAGCTGTTTCAATTCATCCTCTGATAGTTTGTTAAGAATTTCATCCTCATTTATATTCTTGTACTTGTCAAAGTCTTTTCGGAATGGCAGAGACATGGCTTACAGTCCTGAGATGGTCTTGCACCTTCTCCTTCTAGAAAACAATATAGAAAATGAAAAGAGATGTCGGTAAACTAGGATAACATTTATCATACATTTACAAATAGATCAAAATTATTTTGTAGAAAGGCTAAAGAGCCGCTGTGGAAACAAACCTCCAGAATTCGTTCTGCATGCAGACTTTGCGTACTTCCTGATTTACTGGACCAAAAAGAACAGAAAGGCCATCTGAAATGGTGATTATTATTACTGGGAATGTTTATGATGCTCTAATAAGAATCGCAGGAGGTGAAAGATAATCATCAATCTTGCACATCACTGACAACTCAATCTAGTGAAGAATTTAGACTCTGTGATGACATTCAACAGCAGAGCGAAAAACTATTTGTGAGATTTTAATCTCATGCAGCCGAGTGATTTAATCACTTGGCAATAAGACCATCTGCAGCACATTTCTTTCAATGCAATTGAAATTAGGAGATAGAGAATGGGAATGGAGATTACATACTTCAGTATTACAAGAATTCAAATGACTCAAACAGTTTAGCCCGATGACCGCCGTGACTCATGTAACCAGTTCCAGTTTTCTCTGTGGTGAGGAGGTCAGCATGCATAGAACCAACCAGCCTGACACATCTGCTGATTTTTAGATTGTTAGTACGGTGCTTTCGACAGCCGATTCTGTTTTTTTGCCCGACAAAAGCTGGATGTGCGGTTTTCGTTCGAAAAAAATCGTAAGAGCAAGACTACGCATGCTCAGAAACGAAAGAATACATACAAAACTATTCAACACATCACTTCTGAAGTTGTATTCTGTCGTACGAGAATTTTCGTATAGTGAGTAACCTCTTCCAATTCGCAGAAAACCGCATCCAATTCGCAATAGTGTGAACCCAGCCTAACACATATATTGCTTGCTGCAGGGGAGCCACTGAATATTATATTCCTACCTGCGTATAGGCCATTAACCTTCTTCCATACATCCATACCCAAAGCATTATGCTACTAATCAGTTTGAATATTTCTCCCCCCACCTAACCTAATTTAAAGAGTAACTCCACTTGTGTTGAGAAAAAAATATTCCCCTCTGGGCGATTTTAGCAAACTTTGTTGCAGTTTCCTACCTTTTTTTTTATTCTGAAGATATAATAGTTGTTTGTGTACGTCTATGTGGAAAGTGGGTCTAATGGGAGTGATTTTATGATTATCGATTAGTTGCTGCACTTGCAGAGTTCTAAAGAGAACATTGGCAGGGTCTGCATCACTGAATAAATGCAAGAAAAAGTCAGTACTCCAGTATATCAGCATAAACAGACTTCCTTTAATACAAGGTGGTAAAATACAGCCAAAAAAAAAGCCAACGCATTTTGAGCCATGGCTCATGGCATTAGTGCTACCTCACCTATTGTGGCAGGGTCTGCATCCCTTTAGATGTGATTTCCCTTTGGAGGTAGCTCACCAAGAATTTACATTTTTGTTGCAGTTAATGCCCAAAATCTATCCTAGTGCAGACTTGTGGGAAAATTAGTAAGCCAAATCACACAGCAGAAAAATGACATATCTGGGGGGCGTTCTGTACACCATCTGTGTACAGAACGCCTCTAGGTAGCCATATTGCATTTTACAGAAATCTACAGTGCTGCAGATTTAAAAACGAAAGGTAATTTTTAATAACATTCAATTACAATGTGCTTTGTGTAGTAATTGTATATGCTAAGGTAATTTCTTTTAATTTGCTATTTTTTCCACGAATGTGGAGTTACCCTTTAGTTTATTCACCACTAAACCTGTGGGAAAGAACAATATAACGTTTCATAGAAAATCCAATACTTTCACCTAAAGCATGTCTAAAGCCAAGAACAAAAATGTATATATTGAAGCTAAGCAGTCCATAGATGAAATGGCTACATTCATTTTCTTTTTTCCTTTATTTTCACTTAGTGATACTACCAGTAGCAAACATCCTGCCAAGGGTGGCAATGCTCACCCTACAGTATCAGAACAACAGAAACAGGGCAAAAACATAGAGGGGTGGGGATCACTAGTCCCTAGAAATAGCTGAACAACATGAGTGATAACAATGCAGCATGGCAGAGTCCATAAAATATATCAGCTCACTAGATTTTTGGAAGTATCACAAGCTCTTTTTTTTCCGAGCTGCACAGTGGCTCAGTAGGTAGCACACCTGATTTGCAGCACTGGGGATACTGGTTTGAATCTCAACCAGGACATTACCTGCCAGGAGTTTGCATGTTCTCCCTGTGCTTGCATAGGTTTCCTCCCACACTTCAAAGACATGCTGATAGGATAACATGATCCTGCCTAAATCTCTCAGCACAGTGACTAAGAAGTTGGCACGTCAATCCCATCCCTGACACTACGTGCCTGGAGTTCAAATCCCATCCATGACACTTTGTGCCTTGAGTTCAAATCCCATCCATGACACTACGTGCCTGGAGTTCAAATCCCATCCATGACACTACGTGCCTGGAGTTTGCATGTTCTCCCTGTACTTGCAGGGTTTCCTCCTGTCACTAAATGTCCCACACTCCACTTGAGTGCTTCCGTCAGTATACCACTTCCTTGTAGTCTGGATACAGATATTCCAAACGCTTCCAAGCACAAAACAAGGTGACACTTGCTTCACTACTAACATGGACTATATCTTTATTAGAACCAGAATACAGTCTTATATACAGTAGAAGATGAGGTTCCCCCCTCCTGCTCATACCCTCTGTTCAGTTACCAGATCTTCAGCTGGAGAAGTTTGTTGTAACTCCACAGATACTGTTGTTGGTGCTGGGCAGAGCAGAGTGAAGTTTGGCCCTAATACCAGCTCTTCTGCTGGAGGCTCATCAAGTTGTTCTTCCTCAGCAGAAAAGTCTATTAAATCCCCTATCTCTATAACTGGTGTCTGGGGATAGAGGTTCACCCTCTCCTGTCCATGGAACCCAGAAGATGTTATCAGTGCTGGACAGAGGTTAGCAGAGCTCTGCCCTGTGGTCAGCACTTCAGGTTTGGGGACGCCAATCTTCAGATTTTCCACTGCCAATTCTCTGGCATGCTGCTGAACGTGTTCTAGCAGTTTCCTGTATGCCCTTTCCAGATGCTGTTCCTTCCTTAGCAAATGGTCCAGATCAGGTTTGAGCTCTGAGACCCCTGCAAGACCGAGCATAGCCTCTCTATATTCTCGCAGGTCCTCAAGGTCAGGTTCCCCTTCATCGCCAAACATAAAATGATCTGTAAGGCTCTCCCACAGCAATCCAGGGCCTCCAAAGTCATATCTCTCCGGAGAGCATTCTGTTGTCTACCCTAAATATCCCTCCTCTGCGTGCCATTGCAGAGCCCGATAACGATTGTCCAGCTCCATCTCCTGCTGGACCAGCCTGTCCAACTCAGTCACCCATTGCTCCTGGGGCCGCTCTCCCAGGAATGCCATCCGCAATGCCCATTGGTCACTGGCCCGTTGCTCTTGGGTTGGAAAGCACTTGCCCTGTTTTATACCAGCGAGCTGGAGGGCTCCAATCCAGAGCTCAACCCGAATTTGCTGCCTAAGCTCCAGTTATTCATCCTCAGACACAGTCCTGGTGTATGTTGAAAGGATGATCCGCAGCAGCCCCGGGAACTCTGATGCCAGGTCCATATCTCCGCTGGGGTGACTGAAGTCTGCTATCCTGATCTTGGATCCAGGTGGAGGTTTAGATTTCCCAGACTGCCGGAAGCTTCCCGCTGCTTGCCACCAATGTCACGGAACGTCCCATACTCCACTTGAGTGCTTCCGTCAAGATACCACTTCCTTGTAGTCTGGATACAGATATCAGATATTCCAAACGCTTCCAAGCACAAAACAAGGCGACACTTGCTTCACTACTAACATGGACTATATCTTTATTAGAACCAGAATACAGTCTTATATACAGTAGAAGATGAGGTTCCCCCCTCCTGCTCATATTACTCTAACATTACACCTGTAAACTAATTAAGCTAAATAACATGAGCTAGTTTACTAAATCATTTACCCAGACCAGATGACTCAGAGACATGACCTGTAGGACACAGACTTGTGGGCACGAGCTTCACACAGTAGTATAAACACAATAGCAGGAGCTAATTACAATTAACAATACAAACAACAATCTCCCACCTCCTCAGCCTAGTTATCAACAACTATAGTAGGATTAGACTGTTTGTCTCCTAGCCAGTCCTGGAGGCTAATGTGATCAGCTCACTCAATTAACAGGTTGAGTTCAGAATCAATCAAACCAAGAATAGTCTCTACATACATCCTGGGAGATATTGTGGACAAATATTACTGTCCCATTTTAAGTAGTCCAAGATATATTTTCTCACTCACCCTGTGCCAGGATAGCACAGGGTGACTTAGACATAAGAGGTGCATGGGGAGCTGGAACAAGGGCATCCCCTACTTTTCAAGGGATTCTGAGTTCCACGGGCCCTCCCATCACACCTCCGGGTACTCCAGTTTCCTCCTGCAGTCCAAAAGCATACTGGTAGGTTAATTGGCTTCTGTGTAGATTGGCCCAAGTATGTATATGTATGAAAGCGACTTAGGGACATTAGATTGTAAGCTCCTTGAGGGCAGGGACTGATGTGAATGTACAATATGCACTCACTGGCCACTTTAATAGGTACACCTATTCCATTGCTTGGTAACACAAATTGCTAATCAGCCAATCACATGGCAGCAACTCAATGCATTTAGGCATCTGGACGTTGTGAAGACGGCTTGCTGAAGTTCAAAGGAAGCATCAGAATGGGGAAGAAAGGGGATTTAAGTGATTTTGAACATGGCATGGTTTTTGGTGCCAGACGGGCTGGTCTGAGTATTTCAAAAACTGCTGATCTACTGGGATATTCACGCACAACCACCTCTGGGATTTACAGAGAATGGTCCAAAAAAGAGAAAGTATCCAGCGAGCAGCAGTTGTGTGGAGGAAAATGCCTTGTTGATGTTGGAGGTCAGAGGAGAATGGGCAGACTGGTTTGAGATGATAGAAAGGCAACAGTAACTCAAATAACCACTCGTTACAACCAAGGTATGCAGAATACCATCTCTGAATGCACAACACATCAAAGTTTGAAGCAGATGGGCTACAGCAGCAGAAGACACGCCATTCAGCTAAGAGCAGGAAACTGAGGTTAAAATTCACACAGGCACATCACAATTGGACAATAGAAGATTGGAAAAACATTGCCTGGTCTGATGAGTCTCAATTTCAGCTGCGACATTCAGATGGTAGGGTCAGGATTTGACATAAACATAAAAGCATGGATCCATCCTACCTTGTATCAATGGTTCAGGCTGGTGGTGGTGTGGGGGATATTTTCTTGGCACACTATGGGCCCCTTAGTACCACTTGAGCATCATTTAAACGCCACAACCTACCTAAGTATTGTTGCTGACCATCCCTTCATAACTAGAGTGTACCCATCTTCTGATAGCTACTTCCAGCAGGATAATGCACCATGTCACAAAGCTCAAATCATCTGATCACTGGCTTCTTGAACATGACAATGAGGTCACTGTACTCCAGTGGCCTCCACAGTCACCAGATCTCAATCCAATAGAGCACCTTTGGAATGTGGTGGAACAGGTGATTCACATCATGGATGTGCAGCCAACAAATCGGCAGCAACTGCGTAATGCTATCATGTCAATATGGACCAAAATCTCTGAGGAATATTTCCAACACCTTGTTGAATCTATGTCACAAAGAATTAAGGCAGTTCTGAAGGCAAAAGGGGGTCCAACCCGGTACTAGCAATGTGTACCTAACAAAGTGACCAGTGAGTGTATATGTAAAGCACTGCATAAATTGATGGCGCTATATGAGCACCTGTAATAAATAAATAAATTGGCCCTTAGTAGGTGTATGTATGCATATGAAATGGGACCTTAGATTGTAAGCTCCTTGGGGGCAGAGACTAATTTATTAGGCTCTGCGTAAATTGTCAGTAAAGCAAAAGGGGGCAAATAAAAACAGTCCATTATTAAGGTTTATGTGCAGTTTGAAGTGAATATGTGCTTTGTCCATGTAAACAAGGTCTCCAGTTACTTCTATTTATTGTTCTTGCTTTCTCTCTGCTCCATTCAGTACTCCCAGGTATGGGCAGCAAGAGGCTCACTCCTCCTTCTCTCACCATGCAGTGCTGAGTGCTTGAGCGCTACTAATGGCCAGCTATCAGTGATGTTATGAAGGAAAGGGGAGAGAGTTATTAATTCTTTGAAAACTGCAAGTCAAAGTGCCTTGGAGCTTACGAATGTCTTTTTCCCTTCTATTCCAATGGCCAAGTAAAGCATCAGCAGAAAGGAAGGAAGAAGTGCGGCTGGGAGGGGGGCCCAGAATTATATGGCAGCCCTGTTCAGTAGAATTGGTTTGAACGACATGGCATCTTACGGCGGAAAGGAATTACCGCAGGGAGTCGCTACAAATTAAAGGTGAATATTGCAGTAAAAACAACTTTTTTATTTTAGATTTTTCTGGGCATTTGATTTGTAGTTTTTATCTAGAGTTCCACTTTAGGAGTTTGGACAGGAGTTGAGCTTTAATAAAATGTTGGGTATAGGAAAGTGAAGTTTATATTTAGATCAAACGACAGAAAGTAATGTATTCTAGGACAAAGCTAACTATATTTAGCACAGTGTGCTTAAAACAACTGGAGATTAACTAAGGGATACTACAATGATTAAGAGCTGTAAGCCTATTACAAGCCTTGAAAATGAAGAATTCATAAACAATTGTGACTATCATTGTACTATCAATCCGCTAATTCAAAGACTAACCTATTTATAGAAGCCGTATACTACACAACACTTTTCCCTGTAAATCTTCCCCAGCGAGACATAAATCCACAATGTTATAAAACAGATATTTATAATAAAAAGACATTCACGGGGCTTAAGCTTTTCTGGTAAAGTGGTCCCTTTGTGAGTACACAGGAGGTGTGGGAAGTATACAATCATTTGCACAATTTGTAGCTACAAGCTAGCTAGGTTATTAATAAATTAGTCCAACCTGACTAATTGGTCGTATAGATCTCACTCATCGGGAAATCTGCAAATCTCATTAAAAATGAACTATTAGGTAAAATGTCAAGTGAAAAAAAAATTCTTTGAGCAGCTGATGAGTAATGCTGGCCATACACTATACAGAAAATCGGCCGAACCCATTTTCGAAAAACGAACGTTCGACCGTGACCGCAAACGATCGTGCCATCATATAATGACCGATAAATTGTTCAGTGGACATGAATAAATAATTTTTTGTTCGTTTTTTTACATATACCTAGTGCAGAAAGTTCGGACGGGAAACACATTAACCTTGCAATTTATCGTACGTTCGGCAGAAATTTACCAAACTTCCCGTTCGTTTTTTACCACAAAAACGTCACAAAGATTATCGATTTGTGCCCATTAACTTGCCGAAAAACGAACGAAGTGTCTATACCAGGCATGTCCAAAGTCCGGCCCGCGGGCCAATTGCGGCCCGCGGTCTGGTTTCGGACGGCCCGCCTGGTAATTTTGACATATATATCTTTTGTGGCCCCCAACGAATCCCCGAGCGCCGGGGGCCATAAAAGATATAAATATGCTGGCTGCCTTGGAGGGGGCGGGACGAGCGCCGTACAGGATACAGGAGAATTTCCTGTTTACACGGCGTCCTGTGTAAAAGGAAGTCCTGTCTCCTGCGCTGCCATTGGACAATTGTTTTGTCCATCATAGGAGGCGGGACTTTCAATTAAAGAGGCTGCCGATAAAAACAGGAATTTCTCCTGTATATCTGTTGGCGCTCGTCCCGCCCCCTCCCTGTCTTCTCCAAGGCTGCAGATGGACATGAATCAGGCTGCACTGACGGCAATGGTGAGTCTGCATTCATGTCAATGTGGGGGCTGCATTCATGTCAATGTGGTGGGGGCTGTATTCATGTCAATGTGGTGGGGGCTGCATTCATGTCAATGTGGCGGGGGCTGCATTCATGTCAATGTGGTGGGGGCTGCATTCATGTCAATGTGGTGGGGGCTGCATTCATGTCAATGGGGTGGGGGCTGCATTCATGTCAATGTGGGGGCTGCATTCATGTCAATACGGTGGGGGTTGCATTCATGTCAATGTGGGGGCTGCATTCATGTCAATACAGTGGGGGTTGCATTCATGTCAATGTGGGGGCTGCATTCATGTCAATACGGTGGGGGTTGCATTCATGTCAATGTGGGGGCTGCATTCATGTCAATACGGTGGGGGTTGCATTCATGTGAATGTGGGGGCTGCATTCATGTTAATACGGTGGGGGCTGCATTCATGTCAATACGGTGGGGGCTGCATTCATGTCAATACAGTGGGGGCTGCAGATAGGCACTGATTAGGCTGCATTGATGGGCACTGACCCTTATTTTGCTTCACAGTTCTTTATTTAAAATTTAAGATTTTTTTCCTGAAACTTCCTTTTTAAAGTGAAGGTGCGTGTTATAAGCCGATTAAATACGGTATATCCAAATAACACGCCCGAGCTCATCTATTCACAACACACAGCACAAAG
Source organism: Lithobates septentrionalis (assembly GCA_037952835.1). Taxonomy (NCBI): domain Eukaryota; kingdom Metazoa; phylum Chordata; class Amphibia; order Anura; family Ranidae; genus Lithobates; species Lithobates septentrionalis. The sequence continues at coordinate 1,654,666 of JBBDGP010001110.1, read as the reverse complement.
GCAAAAGAATTCTTGTTGGGCCGTGTATTAGCGCTCGGACGGACACACTTAGACCAAATTTTATTGGTTTAAAAATGTCAGGCAAAATGGTCGGCCCTCAAGCATGTTCTATTCATCAAATCTGGCCCTCTTTGAAAAAAGTTTGGACACCCCTGGTCTATACGAACGATTTTTCGGCCGATTTTTCGTATAGTGTATGGCCAGCATTAGGCCTCATTCATACTGGGTGTACAATACCGTACGCTGTGCGAGGGCCATGTTTACTTGCACTGGTGATCCGTATATCCCCATGCAGGCAGTCCCACTGATGTCTATTGGAGCACAGACACGGGTGCCGTGTCCTAATATGATATCCACATGGGTGCCGCTTCCCAAACTCACACTGCCTGCATTGAGGGACCTGCACCCACATGGATGTCATACTGGGAGACATTGGCTGCGACTGTGCAACCACTGTGTCCCAATAGACATCAATGGGACTGCCTGCATAGGGGTGCATGGAACACCTGTGCATCCCCGTGCAGCCCTGCATGGGCGTACTGTATTGTACACCCAGCGTGAACAAGACCTTATACTGCAAAAAGACACTTTCATATTACCCATTCAGGACGTGGTGACAGTGTCTGTGAATAGGCCCCCCCTAACCCACCAATACTCAACTCTCCAACATTCCCTTGATGCTCCTTACTCTAACCACTAGTGTGTCAGGTCACCAGAGGCCAGGTGACAGATGCACACCGTTGGGATCAGGAGTGCACCGCTAAGATAGTGGATCCTACTGTTGACTGCTGCGGATGGAGCTCTGGGTGGTTCAGGAAAGCAGGCTCTCTGGAGCACCAACACAGATCACACTGGGAGCTAAAGCATGAGATTCCCCAGGGCGGAATCTAAGAGCCAGCAGGTGTTCACCAGAGGCCCCTGATGGTGGGTATTGATTCCCCTTACAGTCCAGCTTTCACTTACTACACTCCACTGTAACTCACTAATGATCTGCTAACTGCTAAAACCAACGGCCCCTACTCCATACTCATACTACTAGACCACTCTACAGCCAAAAACTCCACTCTCTTGGCCTTCAAGACTCTTCCCTCTCCTGGTTCTCCTCCTACCTATCACAACGTGTCAGGGCTGGGCTCAGCCCTTCCTTCTCTGAGCTGGCTGCTTAGCTGTCGGCTAGTTGTCAGCTCCTTTCTCTCCACAGTGACTCAGCTGTTGATGATCTGCTCGTCAGTCCTGCCTACTTAAAGCCATCCAGCTCACTTCATCCCTGACTTCACCTTTGGTCACATCTCTGAGACTTTCTCCTGCGTTCCTGTTAAAGACTTGCTCGGCTGATGTCCCTTCTGGCTTCTGATCCTGCATGCTGTACTACTACGTTGATCTCTGGCTCTCTGACATTGGCATTGACTGACTACCCGATCTGGTTACTGAACTCTGGCTTTGTATTGACTACGCTTACTCTGTTTACCCTTTTATTATTATTAAACAAGTGTGATTAACTGTACTTCTGTCTCAGTCTGATTCATGGTCTCTGACACAGCGCCCCCTAAGTGTTTCCTCCTCTCTACTTCCTCTTTCTGTAGGGGTACCCCAAGGTAATAATAGCATTAGAAATGGAGAAAGTTACTGTTATCCCTAAGTGGATGTGTGAACCTAATCAAATGTAGTGATCTGAAAAAAATTACGTGTCTGCTTAAACCTCTAACAATAATTATTTGTATGGATGATCCATTGAGATTAAAACATGGATTAGATGATTCCTTTTAAAAGTAAAAAAAGTAAAATGAATGTTCTGATACTAAACTCTCGGGATGGGACTCCCAAACATAAGGAGCTATAATATGGCCATGCTAGTAAAGCCGTGTACACACGGGCGGACTTTTCAGCATCAAACGTCCGACGGTCTTTCCGACGGACTTTCGACTGACTTTTGGATGACCAGACTTGCCCACACAGGAACAGACGAAAGTCCATTGGTATGAACGTGATGACGCTGCAGGCTGGCTTCAGGTCGCGGCCCCCAGGGTCTCCCAGCTCACAATCACGGTAGACTATTGGAGGATAGAGAGGAAGCAGCAGACTGGGACAACAAGGGATAGTCAGGAGATAAGCCAAAGGATGGGGCAACAAGCAGATAGGGATAGTCAAAGAACACGCTAAAGGTCAGGATATGAAGCACACAAGAACAGTCAAGAACAAGCCAAGGTCAGTAAACAGGATCAGACGTAGGACACACAGCAAGGAGCACGCAGGAAGGCAAACACACAATATTAATCAGCGAGGCTGGCTTGCAGTACACAGGTTAATGTAGTGTTCTCAGTTAGAGGCTGGGGTGGAGCCATGCTTGAGGAAAGATTACTTAAGCAGCCAGGTGAACGGCGGCCGGTCTCTTAAGCTGATCACACAGAGAGGTAAGCAGACAGACATGAACATTACTGCAGATCCATGACATAGTGTTTTTGTGTATACAGGTTCATACTGAGGGTGGATGTTGCTGGAGGTGGCTATTTTGCCTGATGTGCCCGAGGCACTGAAAAATACCCAATGTTTATGGGTGTGCAGTGCCATGGCAAGGGTGGATGCTGCCCCAAGCTGCCATTTTTGCCTAAATTCTCAAGAAGCGCTGATAAAAATCCTATTTCTAGATATGCAGGGCTGTTCCGAGGGTGGATGCCTTCTGAGGCGGACATTTTTGCCTGATGCCGCCTGGGGCTCTGAAAACTACCCAGTGCGTCTGGGCATGCAGTTTTATTCTGTGTGGCTCAGGGGCTGAACATACACAGAGAATGAAGTGCTCACTACGGCCGCTCCAGCCTCAGTAGGTGTCAGCTGAGGTGGCCATATCAATTGGCCTCATGGGTGGCATAGCCTGTGGGTATGGAGGAGCATGTGTCCTCCTCCCATGTAATAGTGCACGGGTCCATCAATCACTGCTCCATCAAGTGATCGAAGGGGTGACGTCAATGCACTCTGTAAACTCCAACACTGGCCAACACATGGTACTTCGGTACTGGCTGTGATGGAGAAAGTAGTGGTAGGAACTGGTGGAATGGTGAGTATCAGTGGGTCAGGGAGGGGGACCTTTTCAGGCACTGCCAGTACCTGAATGGGCAAAGTGACAGTGTATCTTAGAGAGCTTATTTTTAAGTAAGGTAACCTACAGCAAACAGAATTCACTTTGTACAGTACTAACTAGCAGAGGGAATTCTGATTGGTTACTATAAGTTATGCACTTAAAAATAAAGACCTCTTTATTTAAAAAGGCCAATAGTGTTCCTTTCCAACAAAAGATTACTTTTACTTGGCAGTAACAAGACACTGAAATTTTACTTTGCTCTTTATCTCTAATAGCTGTATGATGTACCCTTGAAGGTGCCATCATGGGTAACATAACTAAGGCTGGCCATACACTGCCTGATGTCACCCCAGAGACGATGCTCTGGCCAGGATTGAGCCACTTATGGGTAGACTTTGCTGGAGAAATTAACAAGTCAGGCAATGCAGAAAGTAAAGAACTGTGCGCTACTTCAGTCCTTCAAGTGATTTGTGTAATTGAAGTGGATTGAAGGAGGGCGGGTGTTTTTTGGTCTTTATTCTCATGGAGACATTTGCAGATCTATGGCCTTCCTAAAGGGTGGGCAGATTCTAAAGATTCTGATACCTGCTAAACAGACATACCAGCACAATGAACTAGTATAACTATTGGCCATAGCATCACTAAAGTCAGTCCTCAGGACCATCTCAGGAGCAGGCCAGGGGTATGACAATCAACAAGAATGCAATCAGTGCAAGTTATTACACTCTGAGCAATATGCTTAGTATTCATACACAGGTTGGCCATACATGGAGCAAATTTATTTCCTGCACCCACGGGTTGCAGGAAAGAAATTTGCTCAATTCCCCCATCATCACAGACAGTGTTGATGCGGGAATCTTGATGCCGAGCCATTGCAAAGGGAAGCCCTGCAGGGAGAAGATAGTGATCATTCCGTGTGGCTTTAGCAGCTGCTGGCGATAATCGTAGGTAAATTTGATCAACCTAGTACATTCAGCCTGCCCATACATGGTTAAAATCTCAACAGGTTCAGCAGGAACCGGCCGAGATTCGAACTGTGTATGGCCTAACAGTCAGGTCTACTGGTCACCATACACATTATCTGACCATACAATCTCTGTACTATCAACTTTAGATCTCGAAAAAAAATGTAAAATGACGACCTGCCTAAACTATCCAATCAATTTTTAGCCAATCAGGCAGGCCCTTGCACTACATACTCGCTGGTAGATCTAAAGAAGATTGTACAACCAGACTGTAATATGTGTGGTGAGCCTAATGCCGCGTACACACGAGCTGACTTTACGGCAGACTTTGTCCGGCGTACTTTTCGACGGACTTTACGACGGACTTTCCGAATGAACGGACTTGCCTACACACAATCAACCAAAGTCCGACGGATTTGTACGTGATGACGTACGACCGGACTAAAACAAGGAAGTTCATAGCCCGTAGCCAATAGCTGCCCTAGTGTCGGTTTTTGTCCGTCGGACTAGCATACAGACAAGCGGACTTTTCGACCGGACTCGAGTCCGTCGGACAGATTTGAAACATGTTTCAAATCTAAGTTCATCAAACTTTTGAGAAACCAAAGTCCGCTGGAGCCCACACATGATCGAATTGTCCGACGAAATCCGGTACGCCGGCCCAAGTATGTTGTAAAGTCCGATCGTGTGTACGCGGCATTAGTAATTGTAGAGCCACACAATACAGCCATGTTGGTGAAGTTCTTTTCTCTACTACAGTTAGGCAATTCAGCTTTGCAGTTCCTTGCCTCCAGCCTGTGACTGGAAAGTGAAAGATCCGCAGCAGGCTGATGTGCTCATTCCGCTGCTCCGTCCACCATATTGCATGTGGCAGCACAGGTGCAATGGAGCAGAGGCTTCTTGCGCTACCGCTCCCTTGCCCTGTCTGAGTGCTTCGGTACAGGGGGATACTTAATGATTAGTAAGATACAGGTATTTTAAATAAATACATAACTGCATTCATTGTTTTATTCTGTCTAGAGTTCACATTAAATATAGTGAACCCTGTCATTTTACTTCTAAGTTAAAGCTAAATTTCAGGCTGGAACACAAAAATACCCTTGCAATGGGGTCCCCCCAGATAGCAAGTGTTATATGCTTATTTTTACATTTTCTAGGCAGTTTGAGGACGAGGCTCTATTACTTACCATACTCTTCCAACAGGGTCCAGCACTCGTCTCTTCTTCCCAAAGTTTCGGCCTGTGGGTGGTCCTTCAACATCATTCTGTACAATGCCCCTGTATTGTATGTGAAAGGGGCGAACCTGCAACTGCGCCCGCCAGCGATTGAGTGTGGAGGCAATGAAGAACTGGTTGCATAGATAGAGAGAGCTTGCAGGCATATAGAATAAGGTATTTCTTCTTATTCCGCAGCCCCTAGACATAATGAGTATTTAACTCTTGCAGTGCCGTGGGGAACTTGCTGCAAGGGTATTTGTTCCAGCCTGGAGCTCAGCTTTAAATTGGGCTATTTAAGAACGATTAAAAACTCATCAAAACTGCACCAGTTTCTGATTTAAATTTTACAATATTCTGGTAAAAACATGAAGATCATTTCCTTACTGTGTAAACACATTCTGTAAATTATAGAAAGAGCTAATGATCAAGAAATTAAAATACATTTGACATTCAAGTCAATGAAATCACCATCCAAGTACAGACCTGATTTAGGAAAAGTAGACCAATTGTCTATCCCCATCCATGGTTTCCATGGTGAACTTTCCTTTCAAAGAGGCAGCTCAGCTCTCCTGGACTGTCTGGCAGAATTACAATGGCTTGTGACATTTCATAGAGACATGTCCTTGAAGCACCACAAGAATCACAGTACGAGATTGTCCAATGTCACCAAACTGACCAAGAAATACACCGCAAACCACACAAAAGGTTGAGAACGTTATAAGAATGTTCTGTTTCACTGTTAGAATTTAGTTACAACATGCTGTTTCAAAATACTTCAGAAGTATTGCATGTAGTAAATGTTCTAAACCATCAGATTTGTACAATTGTCTACAAAATTCTACACACACATATATACACACACATATATACACACACAAAATTTTAAGGCCTAACTCCAGGTAGAGTGGTCAATGCTTCATACACATGGGCTGAATGTCAGACGACATTGGCCGGGTCAATAGAAACTGGTCAACATTCGGCCCGTATGTACAGCAGCCATTTTCAACAGTTTTGTCCGGCTTCTGTCGAAGGATCATGACCAAAAAAGGACCGACGACCGATCCCCGATCCTGCTCTCAGCCAATGGCTGAGAGCGTTGCCCAAAGTGTTCTCGTGGGGGTGGAGTCATCCCCTGTCAGAACACAATAGTAGTGTATACCAGGCTTAAGTGCTGTCCGTTTTTTCAAATGAATGATATGACATTCGAGTTTTGACTGAAGGTAAAATCTGCTTATAAAGTGTTTTTTTTTTTTACATAACGTGCTATAAGAATTCCAAGGGCCCTATCACACTGCTCATGTCCATTCAGATCAGCCAGGAATCCATGAAGAGATCTCTTGTTGAAACAGAGCCAAACAGTACGCATGTCACTTTTGTGATATCCCTTCACTTTTCTCCTCCCAGAACTTAAAGCGGAGTTCCACTTGTTTTTAAGTTTATTAAAAATCAGCAACTACAAAAAGTGCGGCCACTGACTTTCAATAAACAGACACTCACCTGTCCCACGGTCCAGCGATGTGGCCGCTTAAAGCCTCGGTCCTCCTCCTCTCCCTGGCGCCGGCATTGCAAGTATAGGCACCACACAGCTTGTGGCTTCACAGCCGTGTGTATTGCACATGCGCGAGTTACACTGCACCTTCTCAGTGGCCGGGCAATCTTCTGGGACCTGTGACGTGTCCCAGAAGATTGCAGGGAGAGAGGGGGAGAGGAAGAGTCACCTAGGCGGCGAATGCAGAAGTGGGAGCTGGGTATCTGTCAAAATTAGGTACCCGCTACCCCCCCCCCAAAAAAAATGACATGCCAAATGTATGCTGTACATTTGGGCCGAAAGTTGGCCGGTTCCTATTGACCCGGCCGATGTCGCCTGACATTCAGCTCATGTGTACGGGGCATTAACCACTCTACCTGGAGTTAGCCACTGAGAAGGCGCAGTGTAACTCGCGAATGCGCAGTGCGCACCCGGTTAAGAAGCAGCGAGTTGTCACAGCTGGGTGCCCACACTTACAATGCCGGCGTCGCGGAGAGGAGGGGGAGAGGAGCGAGGCTTCAGGCAGCCATATCGCTGGACTGTGGGACAGGTGAGTGTCTCTTTATTAAAAGTCAGCAGCTACACTTTTTGTAGCTGCTGACTTTTTAACTAGGTGGAACTCCGCTTTAATGAACCCATGTTAGGTTTATGGGCAGGTGGATGTAAATGAAATGTGCATCTGTTTCCATGCAACTACCTCAGATGTGTCACATTTACATCTGAAAAAGGACAAGGACGCAGACCTTTTGCCTTGTTTTTTTTCTGACCTAGTCGGACTTGGAAGTAATCTGATCTGCCTGTGCATAGACTAACTGCAGCTTCCATTCACCTCAAAAACTGACAGGCAGATCTGATTGGACCGCCAGTGTAAAAGGGGTCTAAAGCCTTGTACACATGATGAGATTATCGGACGAATGACCGTCCGTTTTTTTTTTTTTTTAGCAAGCTAGTCTCCATATCGAAAATTAAGAGGTTCTGAAAGTTCCAAAAATTCTCGCACTACAGAAAAAATATTCGGAAGTGATGTCATGTATTGTATTGTATTTTCGGATGAAGACTGTACTGGTTAAATGAAAATTGTACGTTCTGGTATCATATGAGAGAAATTTTTGTGTTTGTCCCATCTGATAATATCGGATGAACTTTCGTGATCAACTCTCAAAAGCTGTGTACTAACGATCAGATTATCGCATGATCGCTTCAAAAGCAGTGTTTTTCGTCCAATTTTCTGATCGTGTGTACAAGGCTTAAGGCTAGTTAAAAATATTACTATTTCTCTTGTCGAGCTCATGAGGATGAATGACAGAAATCTCTAGATTCTCCCATCCATGCAACATAGTTACATAGTTAGTCAGGTTGAAAAAAGACACAAGTCCATCGGTGTTCAACCCAAAAAAATACAATCCGATATACACAATTCTTCACCCACAGTTGATCCAGAGGGAGGCGGAAAACCCCAGCAGAGCATGCTCCAAATTGCTACAGCAGGGGAAAAAAATCCTTTCTGATCCCCCGGGATCAACTTTCTTCCAAATTTTTTTTTATTTAAAGAATGGACACAAGACACACAGAATACATCGTCTCGAAATCAACATGGACAGAATATCATACAGTAAGATGAGCATGGCCCAATATCACGATCTAATGAAAAATAAAAAGAAAGGTACAACAGTGAAGAGAATACAAAAATCCTTGATATTGGAACCGCTTCTGACCATGACCCCAACTGAAACAAAAGGGCAACCTACTCCTGGGTTACACATTAACTAGCGAGAGGTTCCGTGCATCTTGCTCCTATTTTCAAGATAGTAAGGGAGTAGGGCCATGTAGACCACGGGGCACCCAAAATTACCGCATACATCCACAATAGCCCCAATCAAGACAGGAATCAGAAAGGGGAAAAGGAAAGAAATGAAAGGATAGTAGAAAGGAGAGAGGGACAGGGTAGGGGGGGGGACTTAAGGGAGCAGGGAGGAGGGTTATGGAGAGAATATGGCATATTGAGGCCGCATGCTTGTCTTTTTGCGAGTTGAGGAACAAAGTGGCTGAGTTAAACGATGTCTATATACCCATACAGATATCTGGCAGACTACAGTAGGACAATTTTAACTTTAATTTTAATTTTGATCCGTCATGCCCCTACCTAAAAGAGATTGACCTTCGTCTGAGAAGAAAAAGACATTCCAGATGGACCATTTCTTGGTAAAACGTTCATTTTGGTGGCGGGCCGTGAGGATTAAGTCCTCCATTTTTTTGATGTCCTCAACCTTCTTGATCCATAAACTAATAGGAGGGGATTGTGTGGATTTCCAATACAAGGGGATACACGCCTTTGCTGCGTCAAGTAGGTGTGGTATTAATGAACGCTTATATGTTTTCCTGGGATTTGTCGGATGCATGCAGCAGGAAGAGGGCCGGGTCTGCTTGAATTGGGTATTCAGTGAACTTCTGCATCGTCTGGTGGACGGTTTTCCAAAACCCTTCCAACTGGGGGCAAGACCAGAAAATGTGGAGAATTGATCCACATTCTCTCTGGCACCTCCAGCAGAGGTCTGTGAAGTCAGGGAATATCTTTTGTAACTTTGCTGGGGTGTTGTACCATCTGGTAACTATTTTATAGTTGGTCTCTTGTGTCTTTGAACAAATTGAAGATTTAAATGTGAATTGAAGAATGTTTTGTTTTTGTCTTGATGTAAAGGTACATTGGAGATCCCTTTCCCACCTCTAAACATTGGAGACGATGACCCTCTGGTGGTGTGATCAACATTTGATAGATGGCCGATAGCGTGTGGGGCATGGTACCCTCTTCTGAGCAGTAGGTCTCTAGGGTAGTTAAATTCTGGTCAGCGCAATTGGGTAGTGGCAGTGTTTTAAGAAAATGGCAGAGCTGTTGTGCTCTCCAAAAATCTAAATGAAAGGGACCGTCCATGTCCATGAGTTCTGTCAGTGACGGCCATTTACCACTGACCATGAAATGTGAGGCTTGAAAATAACCTGCCGCTCTCATTGCATGGAAAGTGGGGTCTGTGTAACCGGGTTTCCTAATACTGGACATAAAGGGGACCTTGGTGACACAAGGCCAGCAAGCGCAAAGAGGGTCGAGCATATTTGTTTAGTAATACCAATCAGAGGGTGATTCCTCACCTCTCTCGGTAGTGATTTATGGCACCAAGGAGCCCTATTTAGGGGTATCTCACATTGGGTCTGTTCTAGACTAGTCCATAATTTCGTGGATTGGTGTCGATTCCAGTCAATGAGTCTAGTTAGGTGCGTTGCTTGGTGATACTTGTGAAGGTCTGGTACCGCCAATCCCCCATATTGTTTAGGTAACATAATCTGTCGTCTGTGTAGTCGAGGTCTTTTATGAGCCGAAATGAAGTAAAAAAATACTGTTCTGATCTGATCAAAGTAGATAGAGGGAATCTGAATCGGAAGCGATTGGAGAAGATAAAGAAATTTAGGTAGGATGCACATCTTAAGGATATTGCATCTCCCGAACCACGAATGCATTCCTGATTGCCATTTGGCGAGAAGAGCTCTAACTTTGGTTAGCAAAGGGGGGAAATTAAGAGGAAACAGCTGCGAGAGTTTGGAGGGGATGTATGTGCCAAGGTATTTCAGGGCTGAAGTTGTCCATCTAAATTTAAAACTGGATTGTAGGGCTGTGAGGTGCTGTGTGGGAATTCCTACACTCATAGCTTCGGATTTATTAAAATTAATCTTCAGATTTGAAAGGTCCCCGTACGTTTTAAATTCTTTTAAAAGGTTTGGGAGAGAAATCAGTGGATTGGTGAGTGAGAACAACATATCGTCCGCATACGCGGCAATCTTCTGTTGTGAATTTCCCATACCAACTCCAGTGATGTCCGGATTGGCTCTCACAGTATGCAGAAACGGTTCCAATGACAGGGCGAAAAGGAGTGGGGACAGGGGACACCCCTGGCGTGTACCGTTCTTGATTTCAAAGGGATCCGATAATAGCTCGGACCCGTGCCGAAGGGGTCCCATACAATGACTTAATCCAACATAACATGTTGTTGCCTAGACCAATGTGTTTCAGAACAGCTGTGATAAAATGCCAGTTCACCCTGTCAAAGGCCTTCCCTGCGTCCGTGCTTAAAAAAATACAGGGGATATTGTCCTTATTGACCACATGTAGGAGGTTCAGGACCTTAATTGTGTTGTCCCTAGCTTCCCTCGTAGGGACAAAGCCCACTTGGTCCAGGTGGATCAAGGAGGGAAAGTAGAGTTGGATCCTAGTAGAGAGTATTTTCGTGAAAATTTTTAGGTCGGTGTTTAGGAGAGAGATTGGTCTATAGCTCCCGCAAAGGGTTAGGTCTTTCCCTTCCTTGGGGATCACCGTAATGTGCGCCGACAAAGAGTCCCGGGGGAAGTTTATATCAGAGCTCAGCGAGTTAAAGAATTTGTGCATGAATTTCTCAAGGGAGGAAAGTAGCGTTTTAAAATATTGTGCAGTAAGACCGTCCAGTCCTGGAGCTTTCCCTAATTTAGAGGCCCCCACTGCTAATTGTATCTCTTCTGTGGAAATCGGTTCGTCAAGTAGTTTTCCCATTTCCAGTGAGAGTTTGGGCATGCCTGAACTAGTGAGATAGTCCTCTATCTGAGAGTGCTGGGGAGCTGGAGTTTGCAGATTGTAAAGGGACGCATAGAACTCCTTGAATTCTCCGACGATGTTGCGGGGGAGTGTGGTTTTCTGACCGTTGGAGGTCTTAATATGTGGTATATAGTTGAATCGCAGCTTTAGATCGAAATTGCATGAGTTCGGTAATTTTGCTACGGAGTGTCAAAATTTCCGCCTCTAGAGATTTGGGTTTGGGCATGTTTATGTCGAGCCTCAGCAAGGCTCAGTTGATTTAAGAGCGATGTCATCTGTTCCGCACGCTGTTTCTTAATGCGCGAACCGTGTTACATAGTTACATAGTTACATAGTAGGTGAGGTTGAAAAAAGACACAAGTCCATCAAGTCCAACCTATGTGTGTGATAATGTGTCAGTATTACATTACATATCCCTGTATATTGCGGTCATTCAGGTGATTATCTAATAGTTTCTTGAAGCTATCAATGCTCCCCGCTGAGACCACCGCCTGTGGAAGGGAATTCCACATCCTTACCGTTCTTACAGTAAAGAACCCTCTACGTAGTTTAAGGTTAAACCTCTTTTCTTCTAATTGTAATGAGTGGCCACGAGTCTTATTAAACTCTCTTCTGCGAAAAAGTTTTATCCCTATTGTGGGGTCACCAGTACAGTATTTGTAAATTGAAATCATATCCCCTCTCAAGCGTCTCTTCTCCAGAGAGAATAAGTTCAGTGCTTGCAACCTTTCCTCATAACTAAGATCCTCCAGACCCTTTATTAGCTTTGTTGCCCTTCTTTGTACTCGCTCCATTTCCAGTACGTCCCTCCTGAGGACTGGTGCCCAGAACTGGACAGCATACTCCAGGTGCGGCCGGACCAGAGTCTTGTAGAGCGGGAGAATTATCGTTTTATCTCTGCAGTTGATCCCCCTTTTAATGCATGCCAATATTCTGTTTGCTTTATTAGCAGCAGCTTGGCATTGCATGCCATTGCTGAGCCTATCATCCACTAGGACCCCCAGGTCCTTTTCCATCCTAGATTCCCCCAGAGGTTCTCCCCCCAGTGTATAGATTGCATTCATATTTTTGCCACCCAAATGCATTATTTTACATTTTTCTACATTGAACCTCATTTGCCATGTAGTCGCCCACCCCATTAATTTGTTCAGGTCTTTTTGCAAGTTTTCCACATCCTGCAGAGAAGTTATTGCCCTGCTTAGCTTAGTATCGTCTGCAAATACAGAGATTGAACTCTTTATCCCATCCTCCAGGTCGTTTATGAACAAATTAAATAGGATTGGTCCCAGCACAGAACCCTGGGGAACCCCACTACCCACCCCTGACCATTCTGAGTACTCCCCATTTATCACCACCCTCTGAACACGCCCTTGTAGCCAGTTTTCAATCCATGTACTCACCCTATGGTCCATGCCAACGCACCTTATTTTGTATAGTAAACGTTTATGGGGAACTGTGTCAAATGCTTTTGCAAAATCCAGATGCACCACGTCTACGGGCCTTCCTTTATCTAGATGGCAACTCACCTCCTCATAGAAGGTTAATAGATTGGTTTGGCAAGAACGATTCTTCATGAATCCATGCTGATTACTGCTAATGAAATCATTCTTATTACTAAAATCTTGTATATAGTCCCTTATCATCCCCTCCAAGAGTTTACATACTATTGATGTTAGGCTAACTGGTCTGTAATTCCCAGGGATGTTTTTTGGGCCCTTTTTAAATATTGGTGCTACATTGGCTTTTCTCCAATCAGCTGGTACCATTCCAGTCAATAGACTGTCTGTAAATATTAGGAACAACGGTCTGGCAATCACCTGACTGAGTTCCCTAAGTACCCTCGGATGCAAGCCATCTGGTCCCGGTGATTTATTAATGTTAAGTTTCTCAAGTCTAATTTTAATTCCGTCCTCTGTTAACCATGGAGGTGCTTCCTGTGATGTGTCATGAGGATAAACACTGCAGTTTTGGTTACTGAAGCCCCCCGATTCACTTGTGAAGACTGAGGAGAAGAATAAATTCAATACCTTTGCCATCTCCCCATCCTTTGTAACCAGATGTCCTTCCTCATTCTTTATGGGGCCAATATGGTCTGTCCTCCCTTTTTTACTGTTTACATACTTAAAGAATTTCTTGGGATTTCTTTTGCTCTCCTCCGCTATGTGTCTTTCATGTTCTATCTTAGCCATCCTAATTGCACCCTTACATTTCTTATTGCATTCTTTATAAATACTGAATGCTGAGGATGATCCCTCAACCTTGTATTTTTTGAAGGCCTTCTCCTTTGCTTTTATATGCATTTTTACATCGGAGTTAAGCCATCCAGGATGTTTGTTCGCTCTTTTAAATTTATTACCCAATGGGATACATTGGCTAATGCCCTTATTTAATATGCTCTTAAAGCAAACCCATCTCTCCTCCGTATTCTTTGTTCCTAATATTTTATCCCAATTTATGCCTTTTAGCAAGGTTTGTAGTTTAGGGAAGTTGGCTCTTTTGAAATTCAGTGTCTTTGTGTTCCCTTCATGTTTCCTATTTGTGTGATTTATACTGAAACTAATTGACCTGTGATCGCTGTTACCTAAATTGCCCCGTATTACCACATCTGTTATCAGGTCTGTATTATTGGTAATCAGTAGATCTAGTAATGTTTTATTTCTAGTTGGTGCGTCTACCATCTGACCCATAAAATTGTCCTGCAAAACACTAAGGAACTGGCGAGCCTTAAATGAATGCGCGGTTCCCTCCGCCCAGTCTATGTCTGGATAATTAAAATCCCCCATTATGATAACACTTCCCATCCTTGCTGCTAATCCAATTTGTGATAGGAGATCCGTCTCCACTTCCTCCCTCAGGTTTGGGGGCCTATAGCATACTCCCAGTACTATTTTCCCCTTAGCTTCATCCCTTTGGAGCTCTACCCATAAAGATTCCACCTCCTCCCTAGCCCCCTCAGTGATGTCATCTCTCACACTCACTTGTACATTATTCTTGATATATAGGCATACCCCTCCCCCTTTTTTACCTTCTCTATCCTTGCGGTATAGGGTATACCCTTGAATGTTTGCCAGCCAATCATGAGAGCTGTTGAACCAGGTCTCTGAAATTCCCACAAAATCCAAATCCTCCTTGTACAACCGTATCTCTAGTTCACCCATCTTGTCCGCCATGCTCCTGGCATTGGTGAACATGCCACATAGTTTAGACTGGTCGCATATTGTCCTCGTATTGGGTGTTTCAAGATTGCAACTAGGACTTGCTACTATACTCACCTTGTGTTTTTGTGCTTTGGTTAACCTACCACTAATGCCCCCAATACTACCCTCTGGAATATCTTCCGCGCTGGCTATCACTGTCTCTGGACCCTCCCCCCCATCGCCTAGTTTAAAAACCCCTCTAACTTTTTGGCCATCTTCATTCCCAGCAGATCTGCACCCTCCTCATTTAGGTGCAGTTCGTCCCTTCTATAGTACCGGTTACCGACTGAGAAGTCGGCCCAGTCCTCCAGGAACCCAAACCCCTCCTTACTACACCAGCTCTTCAGCCACTTGTTTACTTCCCTAATCTCCCTCTGCCTTTCTGGTGTGGCTCGATGTACCGGTAGTATTCCTGAGAACACTACCTTGGAGGTCCTTTTCCTCAATTTAGCTCCTAAGTCCCTAAAATCGTTCTTTAGGACACTCCATCTGCCTCTGACTTTGTCATTGGTGCCAACGTGCACCATGACAGCCGGGTCTTCCCCAGCCCCTCCCAGTAATCTGTCCACAAGATCCGTGATGTGCCGAACCCGAGCGCCCGGTAGACAACATACTGTTCGGCGCTTCAGGTCTTGGTTACAGATTGCCCTCTCTGTCCTTCTAAGAATTGAGTCCCCTACCACCAGAATCTGTCTTTCCTTTCCCTTAGCTGCCCCCCCACTCTCACTGGAGGAGTTCTTCCCCTGGCAGCTAGGAGAGTCCCTCATCTCCAGCAGTGCTGGTCCCTGACTGGTTTCACCAATGTCACTCAATGGAGCGTACTTATTGGGATGCTCCAGTCCTGGAACGGCCTCTCTGGCACTTCCCCCTCTACCCCTCCTGACTGTCACCCATCTACTCTTTGCTAGTGCCTGCACCTCTTTGTCTCCACCCGCCTCTGTGCTGGCCCCTGCCGGCACCTGCCATGTACGTTCCTGGCTCACCTTTAGTATGGAGGGACTTCTCAGTGCTGACAGTTGCTTCCCTAGATTCAGAACCTGGGCTTCCAGGGAAACAATGTGCTTACATTTTGCACAGCAGTATTCGCCCTCGATCGGATGATCAAGGAACGCATACATGCGGCAAGATGTACAAAGAGCCGCCTCTCCTTTGATAAGGACTCCCCGAATCACAGCCTTGTGGGCTTCCCAAATGATACCAGGGTTGCTATCAGGGGTGTCATTGGTTTGGAAATAAAAATCCAGCTCCCTGACTACGTCCTGAAGTACCTCTTTGTCCTGTAGAAGACCCCGGGATCAACTTTACCTATAAATGTCAGTACCCAGTTATATTCTGTACATTTAGGAAAGAATCCAGGGCTTTTTAAAAGCAATCTACTGAGCTGGTCAGAACCACCTCTGGAGGGCGTCTATTCCACATTTTCACAGCTCTAACTAGAGCTGGGCGATTTTCTCCCAAAAAAAAATCTGCGATTTAAAAAAAAAAAAAAGCTCAATTCACGATTCGAATCGATTTTTTTTTTTTTTGGACACCGCGCCGGTCCTGAGGAGCTGCGGGCAGGAGTTTTTAGGTGAGGCCGTGGCTTCGGCCTAGTCCGCGGCATCCGGCCTCGCGGTGTCAGCGTCGGTCCTGGTGAAAAAAAAGAAATCTAAAAAATCGATTTGCTGAAAATTTGAATCGATTTGACCTCTCAACTCGATTCAAGAATTAAATCGATTTTTTTCCCCATCCCTAGCTCTTACTGTGAAGAAACCTTTCTGACTGCCTATAAAATGCTGGGCCTTTTCCCAAGCTTTTCAAGTGCTTTTGAGGAGTTAGCAGTGCACGTTTTTGAAAGTCACGTGACTCAAAAACTGCTTTAAGAACCATTTTGAGGCGCTTTCCATTCATGTAAGTGGAGAGGGGCGCTTTTGAGGTGTTTTTTTAGCGCTCCAAAGATGCTGCTTGAAGGAGTTTTTTCATCTCCCCGCCAGCGCACCGCCCAAGGGGACCTGTGAAGAGGTTTGTGGCCACTCAATTCCGTTGCAGAGAGCAGGTAAATATAGACATGCTGGTTATTTATTTTATTTTTACATTTACAATCTCTTTAATTGTTACACTCACATAGCATTTTGTGAAATCATACAAGTATTGTGTGGTTTATGAATAATAAAAGTTAAATTATGGGTAAAATAAAAAAAATCACATATATGATACAGTCTGTCATTAGCATTAACACAACAGTATTTGATTTTTCCAGAGTTCCTACTATAACAAAATTTCACTATTTGCTGATCCTGTCTGCAGATTCATTATTTTTCCACTTATCATCCTGTGCACAGAATAGTCTTAAGTAGGGATGTGGTTTTAGGGCCCATTTACTTTTGTGTGGTGCATTAGCAGGTCTTATGTCATGCATTAATGTGTGTTGCATTAGAACAGCTCATTCATGTCCACATGCTTATAATGTCCAAAACCGGACACTGCCACTTTTGTTGTAAAGTAATGCTCTACCATGTATTCAGGAACAGTACAATGCAGGTGCATTCGGCAATGAATGCGTGTTAAAGCCCCACCATGGGCTAAAAGTAACTCTCCCCCCCACCCCCCTTCTCTGTGATTACTGGATTAAAAGAAAAACACACACATCTAAATCCCAATTTTCCATGCCCCACCCCTACACATGCCCACATAAATTATCTCATGAAATGACACTTAAATGTTTTATGCAGAATTAAGTTACAAAAATAAATATTAACAACTTTATCAGTGCCCCTTAGCAGAGCCTCACCAGTGCCCATCAATACAGCGTGACTTGTGCCCGTCAATACAGTCTCACCTGTGCCCGTCAGTACAGTCTCATCTGTGCCCGTCAGTACAGTCTCATCTGTGCCGTCAGTACAGTCTCATCTGTGCCTGTCAGTACAGTCTCATCTGTGTCCGTCAGTACAGTCTCACCTGTGCCCGTCAGTACAGTCTCAACTGTGCCCGTCAGTACAGCCTCACCTGTGCCCGTCAGTACAGCCTCACATGTGCCTGTCAGTACAGCCTCACCTAGGCCCGTCAGTTCAGCCTCACCTGTGCCCATCAGTTCAGTCTCGAGAGCGGGGATTGCCCACTGTAACAGCTTTCATTTGAATTGCTGGGTTCCCGGCGAAGCTCACCATCACATACAGCCCCGCCTTCTCGCCTGGATCGGTGTTCTGTCTACCAAATGCACCAGGTGAGGAGGCGGGACTATGTGACGTGGGTTGAGGAGGCAGGGCTGTAAGTGACGTGAGCGGCGCTGGAAATCCAGAAATTCAAATGAAAGCCGTTACAGCGGGCAAATCCTGCTCTCTGATGATCAGCCAGCTCGACTCTTCCTCTCTTCCCCTGGCTGGGAGAACGGCTCCCGTTCAACCCCGACTGCCGGCGGCGCTCGCCCCCCCCTCCTACGAAGCAGCCCACATTCGCCAGCCATCATTTTCCACTCGCAAAATGCGAGTGGAAAATTTGAGAGCTGCCCTAAGCCATCGTCTTGCGATCATCCAGCACCGGGTCATTCTCTTCTCTGCATACCTCCTGTATACAGTATGTCTCTCTTCTTGGTGTCTATGTCACATTGGATGACCAGTGGAGGGGTCCTCTCTGACCAGAGTAGTATGGTGTGTTCCAACTACTCTAATGGCCAGTACACATGATAAGAAAACTGGACAGAACTTTCCATAAGACGGACAATCGGTCAATTATCTGTTCTTTCAATTGTTTGGGTGAATAAAAACAAAGGTGCAAGCTAGAAAAATTTTATCGAAGTTAACACAAAGTACGTAAGTTGCATGTATACAGTAATTGTACGGAAATATTTGTGGTCGTGGCTTTGGTGAACGTGGCTGGAAGGGTCACATACACTATATCACTTCCTCTGCTACTACGCTAGTATGTAGCTACATAACATAATTTTAAGTTACAGCATGATATGCATCTTCGTAGAAAATTGGTCAATCATTTGTTCGATTTTTTCATAGCGTGCACTAAGCTTAGGCCCCTTTCACATGGGCCGGATCTGGTTTGCTTAGCAGGGGATCTGTCCGCTAATCCCCAGCTGAGCTGAGTGTAGCAGTAGGATTACAGGTGCGTGTCCACTCCGCTTATGCAGAGTGGACACAGACACATTGCGCTCTGCTCTATTGGCAGTTGGATGTAAACAGAACAGCCAGATCCCCTTCCATTCATTTTTGCCAGATCGAATCAGAGGTAGCTGGGTGAAAAAGGACAGCCAGTTTGTTTACATCTGACTGCCCATAGAGGGGGATGGAAGGTCTGATCAGGTCCACCTAAAAAAAACAGAAAGGCAGACCCGATCAGGGCAGTAAAAGTAGGCATTTGAGCTGTGGTTTTACCGCACCCTGACTGCCCAGCTGCAAGTTCACTTTGCCACTGGCCATGTTAGGCCTCATGCACACTACAGCTCCCAAACTGACATTTTTGGGGCTTTGGCGATTTTTTCCTAGACCCCTGAACACACCTCAATAAAAGCCTATGTGTCCATGCATACAAAGGGTTTAAGAGGAGTTTAGGAGCAGCAGAGTTTAGAGACAGTCAAAGCTCCTCTCCTGAACATAGAAGAATTGTATGTATTGTATTGTATTGTAAAAATATGCCAAATGAGGCTAAATGTGTCTAAACTCGCCTAAGCGCTAGGTGCGTTTAACACTTTGGCCTTTAATCATCGCAATGACCAGAATAAATTAAAATTCTGGCCAATTAAAAAAATAAACGCCCAAAACACCAGACGTTGCTCTGTTAACTCTGTTAAGCTTAATGTACACGGGACGTTTTACAACCTCTCCTGAACGATTTAACTTGATAGATAGTAACCCACGTTTAAAACGTCCATTTTGGCGTGTTTACATGCCGCATTTAGCAGCATTTTGGTTTAGAAATGTTTGAAAAAAAATATATATATATATTTAAAAAAAAAAAATAGCCAAAAATGAAAAATGTCTGTAAACGAAACGCGGCGTTTGAAATGCCTCTAAACTCAGCTTCTGAACGCATTTTTTTGGGTTCCAAAAAAAGCCTCTAAACGCAACTGCCTAGAAAGGACTATAAACGCCCCTGTGTACATGTACTGATAAGATAACATAGAGGAGAGTTCAGGAGCAGTTGAAAAAAAATGCCCAACTGCTCCTAAACGTCTGTTTATCAGCAGCAGTGTACATGAGGCCTTAAACTCACCTGGTTTGAAAAAACGCAGCTTAGGTGAGTTTTTAACGCTGACTTTTTCCTGTCAGGAGAAATAGTTTTTACATAAACCAGTGTGTATGAGGCCTATGTTCACACTGCCAAAAAAAGTATACCACATGTCGCACTTGGTATCAGTAGCGCCGCCAAACATGACCTATTCAAGTTAATATGGCTGTGCCACAACTGCTCTGCAGCTACATGTAATGCACATGGTTGCGCCTAATAAATGTCTCTAAAAAGTAATCAAATGCAGATAGCCTTTCAGAGGTGAACACCACAAAGGTAAACAAGTTCTACCTACTAGTATCTCTGGATAGCTTGGCCCGTTACAGGAAGCGGAGATGTAATGGATCTACTGGCAGGATCAACAGGTAAAAGGGGTGACACAAAATAACAAAAATTGCTGTGCTCCATTGACAGACTGCATCATATATGTCATTTTTACTTTGTTCCAACTACTCTTTAAAAAGGAAGTAAACTTCCCTCTAATGTTTGCACCTACAGGTAAGCCTATAATAAGGCTCACCTATAGGTACTGTAAATATCTACTAAACTTGCACCATTTAGGAGATATTTACTGCATACTGCGCCGATGATGTCACTGGCGCATGTGCTCTGAAGGAACGGCCGCCTGTGCCGTTTCTTCAGAAGCCGTGCCGTGACCGGCGGCTCCCGCGCGCATGTGTGGGAGTGACGTCACCCGGCTCCAGCCAATCACAGTGCCGGAGCCTGCGGACCCGGAAGGAAGACGAGTGAAGATGGATGCGGCCTCAAGCGGGTACGACGAGGGCTTCGTTGGCAGGTAAGTTTCACATAATGTGCTAGTATGCAATGCATACCAGCACATTATGCCTTTACTTTGCAGGTAATAAAAAAGCTAAAAAAAAAAAAAAAAGACTTTACTTCCTTTTTAAATACAGGTATCTTTGTAATCATCATATGAAACACACAGAAAAGCTCAATGAATGTTGTTTGTGCAGTCGTTGTATGATGTAATGGTTCCAGCGCTGTGGACGCCATGTGAATAAGTGACCGCTGGTTGCCTCTGATCTGCGGCGGAGATTAGAAGTGATCAGTACACATGTTGCACATGAGAGTGTTTGTTTGGAGTCTGTGTCATGTCCGTATCTTGCTCAACAAGTCCTTTGTATTTACTGGCCCAAGTGAAACAATCATGACACTGTTCATAGGGATGAAAACAAGCTTTGTATGTCACATGCTAGGATATGAGTTGAGTATACCATCATATGTCATGAGTTATTTCATATATGGCCGAATAATGCAAAGATACCACATACAGTATACAAATAAACCAAATAAGGAAAATACTAGTATGGAGCTTTATAAATCCTTCTCTATATAAGGTGGGTTTAAGAAAGGCTTCAATGTCAACCGCAGCTAATAAAGTTCTGTTCACCTTAACTAGACATTCAGTTATGGGATGGGGGCTGGTCACCTATAGCAGGGGTGCTCAACCATTTAGGCTGGGTACACACCGCAGCACGGAGCGGCTCACAGAGTCCGGTGCATCTCCATTCACCGTTTAAGTTCGATTTCAGCCCAAATTTTTGGCTGAATTCAGACCTGAAACAGACCAGAAGACGCACAGGACTCATGTGCAATCCACACCTTCGGAGCCGCTCCGAAGATTTGTGAACCGGCTCCATAGAGAGCCGGTCATAATCTCCTGACATGCAAATTGGATGCAGTGAAATTCCCATCCAATTCGCAATAGTGTGAATCCAGCCTTAAAGAATGAGGGTCGCTTAAAGCGGACCTTCAGTCATTTTTTCAACTTTTCATCTATTAAATCTTCTGCCCTTGTTGTTTTAACTTTGGATAGTAAGACCCCTTTCACACTGGGGCACTTTGCAGGCGCTATAACGCTAAACATAGCGCCCCCAAAGCGCCCTGAAAGAGCCGCTGCTGTCTCTCCAACGTGGAAACCCCGAGGGCTTTTACACTGGAGCGGTGCGCTGGCAGGATGCTAAAAAAAGTCCTGCTAGCAGCATCTTTGGAGCGGTGAAGGAGCGGTGTATACACCGCTTCTGCCCATTGAAATCAATAGGGCAGCGCGGCTATACCGCCGGCATAGGTGGTTTTAACCCTTTCTCGGCCGCTAGCGGGGGTAAAAGCGCCCCGATAGCGGCCGAATAGCGCCGCAAAATTGACGGTAAGGCGCCGCTATAAATACCGGCGTTTTACTACCGACGCACCCACTGCCCCAGTGTGAAAGGGGCCTTAAACATTTTTTTTCTGCCAGTAAATACCTTATACAGCCCTCTTGCTGTTTCTTGTCTGGTCATTAGCCTAGGCTTATGACATCATGTACAGCTCTCTCTCTCACTCTCATGAGAGTTTGCCAGGAAGGGAGGGGGGGTGAGTCATAAGAGGGCCAATTAAAGCTGCAGAGCTGGAGGTGTGCCTCTGTGTGTCCGTGTAAATCCAGGAAATGAACAAGCAGCAGCTTCAGCTGCCCACAGTTAAAAGGGCTGCAGCCAGACTCAGTGGAGGGAGATTTCTGCAGCATATTTGGCAAGTACAGAATCGCAGAATATATAAAATAATATGGAAAGTGGTTGGAGGGAAGCTTCAGAATGGCAAAGATGTTTTTATTACAAATTATGTGAGCAGACTGCAGTTCCTCTTCAAGTGATTTGGTAACCGATCATGGTCCACAATGAAATTAAATGGTTCAAAATTTTGAATTTTTTTACTTTGAATAGCATATTGAAGATTTTCCTCCTGCAGCGGCTGAGGGCTGCCTGGAAGGAGAGGAGGAGAAGCCGGCTTTCAGCAGTTTCAGGAGGAAAATGGAGTGGATTGGTTCTTGTATATGCTGCCCCCGTCACCCCTCTTTTGTCCAAGTGTAAAACAGAATGTGACAGGTAGGCTGCAGGTCTCCTAGAGCATGGGGCAGGGTCGTATCAGTGGTTGGAGGGTGTAGTAAAAAAACATCTCAACTATGGGGTTTTACCCCCCCAAACCGCAAATGTAAACAAGCCCTTACTGTCCTGAGCCCCCTATAAGGCTGCTTACACACTAATGCACAGCAGTTTACTCGCACTGAGGGTGCAGCGCAGTGCACCTGCGGCTTTCCTAGGAGTTAGCTGCTCTTTGCTATAAGACTTCTATAATATCTTGCGGGTGTGGTGCACTTTCTGAAAGCACACCAAAACTTCTACAATAAGTTTGAGGTTGAGGGCTCGAACAGTCATATGTGGCCCAGGGGCCATGGGTTGAGCACCCTGACCTATAGGCTGACTAGGAATTTGGGTTGTGAAATACATCTGATCCACTTACTGAAATACCAATATTATGTAATACACGAAGAATAAAACAGGCTAGGACAGTGGTAGGTATAATGGCAGTGGTAGGTACACAGCACTGGCGATTCAGGTGTAGTAATCATGAAAATAGAGTTATTGTTGGACACAGGAAGGCAATTAGGGATCTAATTTGAAGTTTAACTTAAAACCAACCTTGTATTAAAATTAATAACTGCCCACCATATTAAATATTTTTGCAAAAAGGTGTCAAAAATTAGGCATTGCATAACAAAAAAAAAATTGTACCACAGATCCTGGCTATAGTCCACTTCCCGAGGCACAGGTGACACTACAGTGCTTCACCACTGCCTCTCAAGAAAGCTGGAATCCCCAAAATCCCAAAAGGATGCACTTCTACAATGTCCTTAGATTAAGTAAGCAATCCTGAATGATGTAGAGAGTGGCACTCATTAATGAAAACAGGAGTTCCAACCATGGGCGTAGCATAAGGGGTTGCAGGGGTCACAATCGCAACCCCGACCCTAGCTCCAGGGGGCCCCCGCAGCCTCCCTGTCATATTATCATATCCTCCAAAAAAATCCAGCTCCGATCTGCCCTAGGGCCCCACAGCCACGCTCCAGTACTGAGCTTCTACTTTGCCTTCCACAGTCCACACCCCTCTGTTCCCATTGGCTGGGGAGAAGCTGTGAGCCATTTCCTGTATGGAGAGGAGCACAAGGTGAGAACAGCCCAGGATGGGGAAGTGTCTGTGCTGTGTGCTGGCAACATGGAATGGTATCCAAGCTCAGCGCGGCAAGAGGAGGAAAGTGCCGCCCTGTAGCCACAATGGGACCGATGTCACTGGTGAGGTAAGACAGCGCTCAGTGTCTCCCAGTCACCAGCTGGGATTCTCTCTACCTCCACCTTCCACCTGGGGATGTGCACTTACCCCACTTCCCTGACAATGGGGAAAAGACATACACCTCCGGGAGGTGACCTTCCTCCAACACCTGCCAACACTGACAGAGAACCCATCAGACTTTGCTAAAACAAATCCCTTAACACCTCCTGAGGGGCCCCTGAGGGGTTGCAGGCTCCAGATTTTGTGTCACATGGCTTTTCCCCCAGATCTAAGTTGTGCCCCCCCCCCAAAGCCCCCTGACCACCCCCTTCGCCCTGGATGCTATGCCTGGCTACGGAACTCCTTTCCCATTACAGCACTCTATACTGTTCCTCCTCTGCATGGCTGAAATCAGATTCCTTTACAACACAGCCAGTTAGCCATGATCTCCACAGGGTGTATCCGCCTACTGCAACTACACTGCCGTTCTGACCAAAGAATTTCACAGGTCAGAACGGCAACATAAATGCCAGATACACCTTGTGAAGGCTGACAGACTGTGTGTAAAGGAATGTGATTACATCTGATTACATCCCTGTGTAGTGTGGGGGGAGGGGAGCTGTATACAGTGCTGGGATGGGAAAGGAGCTCTGCCAAGTGACCTGCCAGATCCCTGTCCTGATTCTCCAGCTGTGATCCCTGTCCTCTGATTCTCCAGTAATGATCCCTGTCCTCTGATTCTCCAGCGGTGATCCCTGTCCTCTGATTCTCAGGTGGTAATCCCTGTCCTCTGATGTAAAGAGGAACTCTGGGAACTCAAAACTCTTAAGCCACTTTGAGTATCTTGGCGTGCGGTGGATGTATCTGCACGCACGTTGGAAGTAGTGGGGGGGGGGGGGGGGCCAGGTCAACTTTTGCATCAGGGCCCACAAGCTTCAAGCTACGCCTCTGGTTCCAACCATGGTTATACTTCCAGCAACAACAATTGAATTACTTTCTCCTATCATTATAATTCGGTTGGATAATAAACCCCCTGGGCTCCCCTACCCCCCTATCCATCCTTTTAATAAGGTATAGGGTCCAATTTAGTTTTTATGTAAAGCCTAAAATTGGTTCTCAGGGCAGAATGTTTTTTACCTTAAAGCACTTCTTTTCTACACCCCTCTCATTCTATGACGTCAATAACTGTGATGTCATCAGTAAACTGCCAGCTCTTCCGGGTTAAGGCTTCACTGATGACATGTCACATGGCCCCGACCCCTCCTCCTTTCCCAAAGGAGGAACTATGCCTCCTGGGATATG
Organism: Lithobates septentrionalis; assembly: GCA_037952835.1. Taxonomy (NCBI): domain Eukaryota; kingdom Metazoa; phylum Chordata; class Amphibia; order Anura; family Ranidae; genus Lithobates; species Lithobates septentrionalis. Next base: position 1,629,448 of record JBBDGP010001110.1, on the reverse strand, counting down.
AGACCTACATTTCCCAGGAGGCGATGCAGAAAAAGTGCCCATCATTTGCCTAGAGGAATTACTTGCAAAAGAAAAAACGCCCAATTTCTGCAGCAGAGGGGAGGAGGGGTGGATGGGAGGCAACATGCCCTGGAGGGTGAAGTTACGCATTTATGCAATCCTTCTTCATGCAGCTACCCCCTAGCCCCCCCCCCTAAATACTTACCTAAGCCGATCTTGATCCAGCAATATGTACAAGAACAGAGGCTCTTCTGGCTCTCTCCCTTCTCATTGGCTCAGATACAGCAGCAGGAGCCAATGTCAATCACAGCCAGGGAGGACAGAGCGGGGACACGCAGAACAGGGCTCGGGAGTGAGTGGCTTGCTATGGGGGCATGTGGCAGGGGGAGGAACCAGGGGTGCTGGCAGGTGACCCGAGAAGAGGAGGATCGAGGCTGCTCTGTGCAAAACCACTACACAGAGCAGGTAAGTATGACATGTTTGTTATTTTTATTAAAAATTAGCATTTGCAATCATGTGAAGGGTTAATAACAGCTAAAGGATCTGCAATAAAAGTTATACTATCTCCAAGTCTCACTGTCTTGCTGTATTTGTCAGCATAGTAATAAAAAACAAAAAAATGTATCAGTAAAATGTACTCAATACTCAAGTGCACATTTGTTTCAAAACTGTCTGCGGTCTCTGTCTTCAAACATGGATTATCAGATTTATTGCAACCTCTTATCCTCTCATGTAATCCATGGTCATTCTTGTCAAATATGGATTTATGTGCTGCCATGTAGAAACCATCTGCACAAAATAATAATAAATGTTTATAAATTTAAAACACTAAGCAAAATGTATCTGCATTAACATTTTTGGGAAAAGGTGACACATAAAGTAGCTTTGTCAAGTACAAGACTTTAGAATGGAACTGCAGGCAAAAACACAGTTGAAATGAAATACATGTGCACTTTTCTAAACGACAAAATGATTTGCAATACGTTTTAGCTAGTCTTGTGATAATGATACTCCTGCCAAACAGCAGAGTCAGGTCCTAGATTTCCCTGCAGTCTGCAGATAAGCAATACAGTATGCTTAACTGCTTTTGATTGGATTATGAGTGAGCGTATATCGGAGGCCAAGCACATAAAAAATGTATATGCTAAAAAAAGGAAATATATGCAGCAGAATACAAATAACATCTACAAATATAAAAATGAATACTAATACAAAATAGATGTTATAAAGTATTATATATATGTATTTAAAAAAAAGCAAAATACTGTTCTACTTGCTGCAAATAACCAGAACGTCAGATACAAAAGCGTACCTACATTCCGGACCATCTCTCCTCCCTATACCCTAATCCTCCTCCTGTTCAATGTTTTGTTCTTTTTTGAATACTTATTCTTTCCAGTTACATCATAAGAGCTACAGGACTAACCAAAGCAACTCAAAACCTAGGGACCAGATCTATGATGATTGGCTTTGCAATCAAGTTCTGGGGTGTGGAAGCTATGGGAGAGACAGACTTACTTTCTGACCTCTTACAAAGTGGAGTAATTACCCTTGAGAATTACAAGGCACGTTCTTGGCCTGGGTGCCCCTAGGCGTAGTACTAATTTTACTTGACACTTCTCCTTCTTGGCTCTCCCCACCGGGACTTTAACTCTATATTGTGACACCATGTGAACTTATAACACTCTGTAACGAATGTTCTTGGTTCTTCACGCTGCACCTTCTGCTCATCTGTTTTTTGTATGGTGAAAACTAGTAATAAAAACGAAGGAAAAGAGTACATGAGTGATATCAAAAAGCGGCTTCAGCCAGCTAGAGCCAAAGACAACAGGGACTTGTTTCCCACCTGCCAACTTTTACAGAAGAGACACTTGAGGCCAATGTAACTGCTTCTCTTCTGCTGTCAGCATCTCCAGCTATAAATTCATCCACAACAGCAAGAACGTTTCTAGGCAATGAGCCTTATGGTGGCCATTCATGCTTTAGTTTTTATTATTCGATCAATGTGCGAGTTGATCAAAATGATCAAACTGGCAAATATTCAAATGGCCGTAACTGCTTAATAATTAGTTTAGACCAGTGGTCTCGAAACTATGGCCCACGGACCACATCCGGCCCGCTACAAGATTTTATTGGCCTGCAGCTAGGGTCAGTGGCATATTCCCAGACTGAACAGTTGGTGAATGTATGGGGAACTCTTGTATGTAAAGGGGGCTGTGAAGTAATGGGGGAACTTCCTATGTGAAAGGTGGACTCTGATGTCAGGGAAGGCTTCTGATCTGAAGGGGGGGGGGGGTCTTCTGATGTTATGGAGGCTTCCAAAGTGAAATTACTTCTTGGAGCGTGCTTATCCTTTCATTTAAATTCTATTAATTTATACCGATACTGATTTTTTTCGGCCTTATGCCCAGTACACACGGTCGGACATTGATCGGACATTCCGACAACAAAATCATAGGATTTTTTCCGACGGATGTTGGCTCAAACTTGTCTTGCATACACACGGTCACACAAAGTTGTCTGAAAATCCGATCATTCTGAACGCGGTGACGTAAAACACGTACGTCGGGACTATAAACGGGGCAGTAGCCAATAGCTTTCATCTCTTTATTTATTCTGAGCATGCGTGTCACTTTGTGCGTCGGATTTGTGTACACACGATCGGAAATTCCGACAACGGATTTTGTTGTCGGAAAATTTTATAGCCTGCTCTCAAACTTTGTGTGTCGGAAAATCCGATGGAAAATGTGTGATGGAGCCCACACACGGTCGGAATTTCCGACAACAAGGTCCTATCACACATTTTCCGTCGGAAAATCCGACCGTGTGTACGGGGCATAAGAATATTTGTAAAACATACAGCGTGGCCCTTATACTGTCAAGTCTGGAGACCCCTGGATTATACTAAATTAGGGGATGGGTTGTTGACTGTACATTGTTCATATATGGAGAAAACAATCCGTTACCGAAGCGTGTATGGCCACCATTACATGACTAGAGATGTTCACAGGGAACGGGGAGCAGTAACATCTGCTTAATGAGCTTTTGTTTGTGGAAATGAAGGTGAAAGTCATTCTTGTGGAATTCGAATCTGGACCTCGGAACTGAACTTTTACCCCAGATGACATAATTAGAATATTCAGGGTCCCAAAGGCAAGAGATGACCATCTCCTGGTTGGACCCTTTTTGTTCAGATCAGGAAACAAATCTTAGGTCTATCAGCAGCTTCAGACCATTCCAGCTGACAGATCTGAGAGAAAAAAGTAATCAGGCATGTTGGAAAACCTTGACCAATTGTTATGGTTTCCCCAAATCACCTGATCCTTTGTTCCATCGGAAATCAGCGCCCACCCCCCCCCACCCCCCATTGTCCAGCGGTTGACTGTTCCTGGTCTATGGAGACTGCTCTGGGCTTTATGACATCAGGAACAGCCTACAACTCAGGACCGCTGGAGTATGGGGGTGCAGACTGGTCTTGTGTTGAGAGGACCATGGGATTAGGTAAGTATATCTCCTTTCTCCTATCCCCTAGACAAAATTGAGCATTTAACCTGTGCAGTGTGGGCACAGCCCCACTGTAAGGGAAAAAGGGAAAAGCTTTTTTGCCAAGAGATGGGCTTTAAGTTGAATTATAATCTACTTTTAGGCTAGTTTCACACATGACCGCACCTAAGCAGGTAGTCAAGGGCACGGGAATTGCAGCTGTTCCTGCAGCTGCAGCCAAATTGCGCTGCTCTGTAGAGACCTGCAGGGCTGCCACTCATTCTTTTTTTTTTAATTCTTTTTATATATTTCAGAAAAAGAAAAGTTACATGACAGAGCCTCTGGGCATTCCACGGCTCGAAATGCATAGAAAATTAGGTAAGGCATATCATACCCTAACTACTAGCCCAAACCAGTTAACAAGTTAAACAACAACAAAACAGCCCCGTAGCTTGCTGCTAAAAAATAACAGGATAAGTGTAATGCTCAGCAATTAGCATAGATATGTGATATACGACAGGCGTCTCCCAAGAAACGCTGGAGAAACCATCATCTTATATGTAAATCAAATCAGACCGATATACCTACAGGGTCTTCTTGTTCTACAGTTTTCATTTCAGACTCTAGCCATATATTCCAGACCTACTGAAACTTAAGTGGACATCCTCTACCAGAGTATGTTTCTTTATATAAGGGTACTGCAAGATTGACTAATGATTTCCATGCATTCAGGGTAAGGGAAAACGTGGGAGCTCTCCATTTGAGTACAATGAGTTTCCTAACATAGAAGAGAAGCAATCCTAGTAGTGTACGAACTGCCCTCAAAGGGGCAAAAGCATCCACCAAGCCCAGCAGGCAAATCTCTATCTTGTAGGGTATAGGAATTGTGGTCAGTTCGGTGATGAAGGTTGTAATTAATGACCAGTAATGCTGTACATCGGGGCATGACCAAATCAGGTGTAAGAAACCCGCAGAGTCAGCTTGACAGCGCCAACACTGCGACGTGCAGTCCGGGTATATTTTATGAAGCCTTTATGGAGTGTAATAAAATGTATGTAATATTTTAAACTGGATCAACCGATCTCTAGAAGAGACCAGGTGTCCAAAGGGGGAGTCCCAGATATCTTCCCAGTCCCCCCCATCCAACTCCGGCAGCTCTGACACCCAGAAGTCACGAAGTCTCTCCAAACCGTGATGTGTGGTAGGCTGTAGAGCCTTGTAAATTGTGGATAATGATTTAATTAATGTCACTTGATGCAGAAGCCACTCCGTGTTTGACTGGTACAGGGTCAGGGGAGAGTCCCCAAACTGTGCGCTGTAGGCGTGGCGGAGCTGCAGGAACCGGAAGAAGTACACATTGGGTAAGTCGAATCTAGCTTTAAGTTGGTCAAATGTCAGCAGTGCACAATTCTCACAGATATGATGTAGATATCTAATACCCCATGACGCCCATATTACCGGGTTCGGGATGGAATAGAATGCAGGTAAAGAAGGATTAAGCCATAGCGGAGTATTTGGGGAACGCACCTGGGGATCGGCCACCCGAGGGCCGGCCGCCCAGACCATGCTCTAAGTACCGTTTTTATTGAAATAGTGAGGGGATGTGGAGCCCTAGTACCCCCAAATAAAATATTCCGCAGTGCTTCGTATGACCCCACGACGGCAGCCTCCAAGGCAACTGCTGCATTGGTGGCATCTGACATGAGCCATTTGTGAGCATGGGTAAGCATCGCCGCAATAAAATAAAGGAAAAAATCAGGGCATGCCAGGCCCCCCTGGGTCCAAGGTCTTTGGAGAATGGACAATAGGAAACGAGGGGGCCGGAGCCCCACAAAAACTGGATATGTGAGAATTTAGCCATTTAAAAAGTACCTTAGGCATCCACATTAGAGAATGGTGCACTACATACAGAATAGGGGGTAGCAATTTCATTTAAATTAAATTGATCCTTCCAATCAATGTGAGGGGAAGGTTAGCCCACACTTTCAACCTATTTTGAAAATTTTGTAGGAGAGGGAGAAGGTTAAGCTTGCAGAAGTCCTGTATTCTGGGGGAAATATGAATACCAAGATACTTTATACTCTCAGCCCATTGAAGTTGGAGTGACGGATCTGCTAACTGTGTAGCACCTGGATCTACTGGCATTACCTTGTCCCAGTTAACTCTTAGTCCTGACATGTCAGCCAAGTGTGAGAGGAGCTCTAACGCTGCCCGGAGGGAGGGCCCCGGATCCCGGAGGAAAAGGATAATATCATCAGCATAGAGTGCTATCTTTTCCTCCAGGGATGCGACCCGTACCCCCCTGACAGCATCCGAGGACCGCAGTGCAACAGCCAGGGGCTCGACCATCAGGGAGAAGAGGGCGGGGGATAGAGGACACCCTTGTCGAGTGCCTCACTTCACAGGGAATGAAGAGGATAACACCCCTCCAAGTTTAATCTGTGCTGTCGGTTTCTGATATAAGAGCTGAATCCACTTTCTAAAAGTGGGGCCAAAACCATATATCTTATGTACCTCCTCCCTGCCATTCATTCTTAATGGCACCCCTAACTACGCATCTCAACCCGCAGTGTATTTGCAGGAACTGCAGGGAAATCGCATGGTGCAAAAGCACCATGCAATTTTACTTTGGCTGCATCTTCAAAAAGCTGCAAGCACCGTTTCTTGCAGGTAATGCAGGCACGGCAGCCCACGGGCCACAAACCCGCACTAGTGTGGACCAGTGGTTATTTAAATTATCATGTAACCAATTCAGCCAGAACTCATTGTAAAGGTCATTGGAGGGATACGTTGGCTACCATTGCTACCTATCTAATGAAAATGGCAGCTGTCTGGCTGTCTCAGAATTGAAGATATGGAAGATTTATGTGTCAAGTAAAGTCAGAACATCTGATGTACAAACCTATTCCAGGTTAATGAGTCCGAAAGTACTGAAGACAGGGTCAGCAGGACAGCTAAGCAACAAGCACTTTCAGCAGAAGGTCAGCAATGAAAGCCTCTATATTTTTCTCGTGACACATAACCTTTAAATAGGAGAAATTTTTCTAGCCTCATTAATGCTCTCTGTAGGATTCTCTCTTGTATTGTTTCTAGAACATAGGACCAGGCTAGGTGACATATTAGCCAAACTGGACTCTCGTAGCCAGAGGCTATAAGAAGAACCGAATCCAGGTGTATAACCTATCTACTATTGCAGTAAAAGTGTTCCTTACTGTGTCCTGAAAGTAAGTTTGTTCTAAAAATGAGGACTTTCAAGTTGAGGAGAGGGTTAATATATTTTTAGGAATGCATATTCTGGTGTTTAGTTGAATAAACTTGTCTTTTTCAGTAATCAGACTCAATCAAAGTTACAGTTAGCATTTTCTTATTAAACTTCAGTCAGGTATGCATCCCCTTACCCCGCTGTTCTCATGCACACTCCGACCTCAATCACATAATTGTTCCCAGCGGCTTACAGCTGACTACTGACCCTCTTCTGAACCATTGTTCCTAGCAACCCTCTGTTTAGAGATGCCGACCAGGCAATCCCTTCTCATATACGGGGACTGTATGTCTTTGAAGTCACTCATAAAATTAAACTAACAATGATCTCAACTTCAATTATGCATTCAATTTTGAAAATTATGGATTATTATTCTAACTGAATGCTAAGAATCTGTTCTGCATCCAATTTCAAACAGAACGTGGTTTTAAAGGGTCAATGCACTTAAACCTGGTATCAACTCTGGATAGATACTGAAGAGCTCACTCATCTAATGTTTACTTATAACTCATGATATAAATTATATATAAGTTAACGGTCACATGTCAGCATTGCTATATGATTCCATTAAAGCCCACGTGGCCGATTGTGCAGCAGTGGCAGAACAAAATAAAAAAAAATAAAAACATTTTTGCACTTGATTGGGTGAAGAAGATACCAGAGTGTCACCGTATTCACTAAGCTCTGGGCACACTCCCTAGCAAAATGCAACTTCCTTGCCAAGTGAACTGCCTATTCGCCTTCAGTAAATCAACCCCAATGCCTTCATAGATATATAAAAACAGTCAGTTTAACCTCTTTCCTGGTGCCTCTCAGCAGCCCTTTAAGTGAGAGTTAAAGGAGACATATGGCCAAAGCTATTTTGGCCATACTTCTCCTGTGGGTCACAGGAGTGCACTTAGGTCTGCACTCCTGTGACCCAGATTCAGCCGTCAGCGAGCTAAATTCCGCTGTCATCTGACGTCACTGAGCCAGTCTACGCTCTGCAATGATCCCGACAATAATTTCGGGATCTGCCCAGATGCCTGACCGGCTGCTGACTCAGCCTCTCAGCACATCGCTGAGAGCCTGAGCCAGCCGCTTCTGCCCCCTCTACAGTCTGGTGATCCAGTGTGCACTGGAGGGGCAGAGCACAGAGCGGACCCAAGAACTGAACAATCAGCGGTCTTTGATAGCTCAGTTCTTGGTGTAGAGCCGGTGGGGGAAGGCTGCAACCTGGGATCCATGTTGCAGTCATTAGTATGCAAGTTTGTTTTGTTTGATTCCTGAATTTCTCTTTTAAGCTGACCATACACCACTATGTTTGTTTTTGGAATATTAGTTCAATTTTCTAATGGTTAGTGGGATAAAACCCCTTTCCAATGAGCCCCCCAGCCCCCATAATTCTTCTTGTGCTACAGGGGTTAACAGGATTCAGGAGCTGCCAAAGCTCTCATCATGGGTGCCCGACTACTACTAGTACTACAGCTTCTATGAATAAAACAGGATCTATGAATAGAGGATGGGTGGATGATTGAAAGATCCACCCCCTACATTCATAGAAGCTAGTATGGCTTTCATGCATGGGTGGAAAGGGTGGGCAAAGTCGGGCACTCTTGATGAGTGTTTGTCACAGCTCCTCAGTTCACTAAAGCCCAGACACACTGGAAAATTTTGGTGGCGGGGGGCATCAGGTGAAAAAGATTACTACTGAACTAAAATACAGAAGCACAAGGGACACATTGCACTGTAGAGGTTTTAATGTTTATTGAGTATGTATATATATATATATATATATATATATATATATATATATATATATACACACACACTGTTGTGCTCATAAGTTTACATACCCTGGCAGAATTTATGTTTTCTTGGCCATTTTTGAGAGAATATGAATGATAACACAAAAACATTTCTATCACTCATGATTAGTGTTTGGCTGAAGCCATTTATTATCAATCAACTGTGTTTACTCTTTTTAAATCGTAATGGCAACAGAAACTACCCAAATGACCCTGATCAAAAGTTTACATACCCTGGTGATTTTGGCCTGATAGCATGCACACAAGTTCACACAAAGGGGTTTGAATGACTATTAAAGGTAACCATCCTCACCTGTGATCTGTTTGCTTGTAATTAGTGTGTGTGTATAAAAGGTCAATGAGTTTCTAGACTCCTGACAGACCCGTTTTCTGGATTCTGACAAAGAATTGTCAAAGGATCTGCGGGGAAAAAGTAGTTGAACTGTATAAAACAGGAAAGGGATATAAAAAGATATCCAAGGAATTGAGAATGCCAATCATCAGTGTTCAAACTCTAATCAAGAAGTGGAAAATGAGGGGTCCTGTTGAAACCAAACCACGGTCAGGTAGACCAACTAAAATTTCAGCCACAGCTGCCAGGAAAATTGTTCGGGATGCAAAGAAAAACCCACAAATAACTTCAGGTGAAATACAGGACTATGAAAACATGTGGTGTGGCTGTTTCAAGGAGCACAATAAGGAGGCACTTGAAGAAAGATGGGCTGCATGGTCGAGTCGCCAGAAGAAAGCCATTACTATGCAAATGCCACAAAGTATCCCGCTTACAATATGCCAAAGAGCACAGAGACAAGCCTCAAACCTTCTGGAACAAAGTCATTTTGAGTGAAGAGACCAAAATTGAGCTTTTTGGCCACAACCATAAACACTACATTTGGAGAGGAGTCAACAAGGCCTATGATAAAAGGTACGGAGGTGGATCACTGAAGTTTTGGGGATGCATGAGCTACAAAGGCACAGGAAATTTGGTCAAAATTGATGGCAAGATGAATGCAGTATGTTATCAAAAAATACTGGAGGAACATTTGCATTCATCAGCTAGGAAGCTGCGCATGGGACGTACTTGGACATTCCAACATGACGATGATCCAAAACACAAGGCCAAGTCCACCTGTCATTGGCTACAGCAGAATAAAGTGGAGGTTCTGGAGTGATCATCTCAGTCTCCTGACCTCAATATCATTGAGCCACTCTGGGGAGATCTCAAATGTGCAGTTCATGCAAGACAGCCCAAGAATTTACAGGAACTGGAGGCTTTTTGCCAAGAGGAATGGGCAGCTTTACCATCTGAGAAGATAAAGAGCCTCATCCACAAAAGACTTCAAGCTGTCATTGATGTTAAAGGGGGCAATATACGGTGTTAAGAACTGGGGTATGTAAACTTTTGATCAGGGTCATTTGGGTAGTTTCTGTTGTGATTATGATTTAAAAAGAGTAAACACAGTTTATTGATAATAAATGGCTTCAGCCAAACACTAACCATGAGTGAAAGAAAAGTTTTTGGGTTATCATTCATATTCTCTGAAAAATGGCCAAGAAATCATAAATTCTGCCAGGGTATGTAAACTTATGAGCAGAACTGTCTCTCTCCTCTTCTCTCTCTCTCTCCTCTTTTTCTCTCTTCCCCCTCCCCCTCTCCACTTTCCTCTCTCTTTCCTCTTCTCTCTCTCCTCCCCCCCTCTCTCTCTCTCCCCTCCCCCTCTCCCCCTCTCTCTCTCTCCTTTCCTCTTCTCTATCCCCCCTCTCTGCTTTCCTCTCTCTCTCCTCTCCCCCTCTCTTCTCTCTATCTCTCCCCTCCCCCCCCCTCTCTCTCTCTCTCCCCTCCCCCCTCTCTCTCTCTCCCCTCCCCCCTCCCCCCCCCCTCTCTCTCTCCATCTCCCTCCTCAATTAGGAGACATTCTAGTGTTCCCATGAGAAAAGTGAAAATATAGCCAGGTCCATGAAATGCTCTCTCAGTGGTTCTTGGAATGTACACACAGCATTCCACAGACACAACCACTTATACCGATATTTTATAATAACAAATTAAAATTTATGTTAGCCCCAACATTTTTTTTTAAAGCTGAACTTGGGGCAAAATTTTCTTTCTTCCCACACTGTACAGACTAACTGCTCATTTTTTTTTCTAGGGGAGAGAAGAGCGGAGATACACTTACCTAATCCTCCCAGTACAAGTCCAGTCCGTTACTCCCACATTCCAGTGGTTTTAAATAGTGGACTGTTCCTGACATCATCACACCTAGAGCAGGTTCCATAGACCAGGAACAATCCACTGCTGGTCCGTGGGGGAGTGCCAATTTTCCGGAGTATTGAAGGATTGAGTGAGTATAAGCTCTCTGCTCACCTCCAGACAAAATGAGCAGTTAACCCGTGCAGTGCTAGCACAGCCCTGCTGAATGGAAAATAAAAAATTGCCCAGAGTACAACTTTAACCTATGTGCGTTTGTCTATACAGTAAAACCTTGGATTGTGAGCATAATTCGTTCCAGAAACATGCTTCAAATCCAAAGCACTCCATAAGAAATAATGGAAACTCAAATGATTCGTTCCACAAACATTTATTCATAAATCCTTCAGTTTATAGTCCATATAACAATATTATAGCAATGTGATAAGTTGTGTAACCATAAAATGACCATCCACAAATGGAAACCTCCACAAGGGAAATAGAAGCAAAATCCAGCAGGAGCTACAGGGTATAAAAGAGAAGAGAGGTGCCTCTAAGTGTAGCAATATGGTTACATTTAATGAAGGTACAACATTTAGCAACTCACATGGTTGATGATTAACACAGGCATATCTAAGTATGCAGGCATCCGGGGTAAAGCTGTCCACCTAGACCATCCTCCGCACCGCGCAGCTCTCACTGCTGTCCATCTGTAATCGTGACCGGGAAGACTACCCTGCAGTAGAGTGATCTGAAAGAGAGGCTTGAACCGCTCGTGGAGCGCAGCGTGGAAGGGATGACGTTGATGGCAGTGAGGAGGACGGTCTATGTGAACAGCTTTACCCCGGATGCCTGCATACTTAGATGTGCCTGTGTTAATCATCAACCATGTGAGTTGCTAAATGTTGTACCTTCATTAAATGTAACCATATTGCTACACTTAGAGGCGCCCCTCTTCTCTTTTTTACTCAGTTGTGATATGACGCTACTTGTATATCAAGACATCGCTTGTATATCAAGTCAAAATTTATTTTAAAATTTTGCTTGTCTTGCAAAACGCTCTCAAACCAAGTTACTCTCAAACCAAGGTTTTACTGTATATATGTTTCATAGTAGTCTATTACTCCTGCTTGGTCCTGCCCACCCCCTTTTATCCCTATTGTAAACTGACCATGCAACGGCAAAAGAAGATCCATGCTTACGCGGTCAGTTTGCCCCCCAGAGCTCATGCACAGTGTGTCTTCCTTTGTCAGCTGCCATGCCAACCGCCAATCATAACCTTTTGTAACACAGAATCACCCTTGGAACGCAAAAATTACAGACACAGAACTTTCCCTGTCTGAGTGATGTAATGATCTGCCTGTTCACTTTCAAAACTAGATATAAAGAGAACAGTGTAGCGCTGGACAAATATCACGAGTGAAAAATATTGTGAAAAGAGTGTTGAAAAAAATAAATAAAATAAAAAATTAAGCAACAGTAGTAAATAACACCTAATAATAATGACTAGTGAAAAAAACATTCAATCAAAAGTCCATAAGTGATGAAAAAGCAAGTACAGTGAATGCAAATAAAAGTTCTGAATTATGATGTGAGTGAAGTCCAAAAGTTATTCCATGCGGAGTTCTGGATCAGTAATCTACCGCCAGTGCTGCCCACCACCTGGTGATAAAGTAATGAAGGCTTACCAGAGAGCCAGCGACCGCTCTTACTCAGGGGGGTCAAAACAGGCTTAGTAGAGGGAGATGTAGGATGTTCCTTGAAAGGCTCTGTAGGGAATCTTGCCAACCTGCTTCCTGGGCAACTACTCGGCAACAGCAGGGCGCCAATTCGGAAGATGTGGTCCCAAAGATGCTTCCTGTATGTTTCCTTATGGATGCAGCCCTTGTGTACATTTCCGTACCTCCAACAAGATGGCGCTCCACTCACTTCCGGTTGCAGCGTGACGTCACCGGCTCCTCCTCTTTAGGAGGAGCCACCTGACGTCCATACACCTATCCACCAATATTGGATGAGGATTCACAGAGCCTTGCTGACAACAACACACCCAAAGATATGCAGTATATCCAGTAATATCTGATGACCAATTTTGGTATGGTGAGGGAGATGTAGGATGAACTTCGAGGGATGTCCCTTGAAAGGCTCTGTAGGGAATCTTGCCAACCTGCTTCCTGGGCGACTACTCAGCAACAGCAGGGCGCAAATTCGGAAGATGTGGTCCCAAAGATGCCTCCTGTATGTTTCCTTATGGATGCAGCCCTTGTGTACATTTCCATACCTCCAACAAGATGGCGCTCCACTCACTTCCGTTTGCAGCATGACGTCACCAGCTCCTCCTCTTTAGGCGTTACGTCACCATACCAAAATTGGTCATCAGATATTACTGGATATACTGCATATCTTTGGGTGTGTTGTTGTCAGCAAGGCTCTGTGAATCCTCATCCAATATTGGTGGATAGGTGTATGGACGTCAGGTGGCTCCTCCTAAAGAGGAGGAGCCGGTGACGTCACTCTGCAACCGGAAGTGAGTGGAGCGCCATCTTGTTGGAGGTACGGAAATGTACACAAGGGCTGCATCCATAAGGAAACATACAGGAAGCATCTTTGGGACCACATCTTCCGAATTGGCGCCCTGCTGTTGCCGAGTAGTTGCCCAGGAAGCAGGTTGGCAAGATTCCCTACAGAGCCTTTCAAGGAACATCCTACATCTCCCTCTACTAAGCCTGTTTTGACCCCCCTGAGTAAGGGCGGTCGCTGGCTCTCTGGTAAGCCTTCATTACTTTATCACCAGGTGGTGGGCAGCACTGGTGGTGGATTACTGATCCAGAACTCCGCATGGAATAACTTTTCGACTTCACTCACATCATAATTCAGAACTTTTATTTGCATTCACTGCACTTGCTTTTTCATCTCTTAGGGACGTTTGATTGAATGTTTTTTTCACTAGTCATTATTATTAGGTGTTATTTACTACTGTTGCTTAATTTTTTATTTTATTATTTTTTTTCAACACTATTTTCACAATATTTTTCACTCATGATATTTGTCCAGCGCTGCACTGTTCTCTTTATACCTATTTCTTGTGCCCTCGTATTGGGGTTATAGTGTCCAGCAGCAGGACCTCTTTCACGGTTACTTCATTATCAATTATTTTTCATATATACACTTTTTTGAGCACCTAGCGCAATTCTTTTTTCTTTATTCTTTCAAAACTAACCTGCCCACCACTATCCGGAAGAGGCCAAGAAGAAATGCTGTGTGGCCATGTCACCCGTCCGCAGTAAAAGGTTGATTTTTTTTTTTTTATGTGATTGCTAGTAAGGTCAGGAGATAATACCAAATGTATTAATATGTGTCTATGCAGTTGTGTGTATCACATTTACATTAAATTTGGACCTCTTTTTTTTTTTCTCAAACAAAAAAGGTTTTTATTATAGCAAGATTGTTGCATACAGTTCCAGAGCAAATACAGATCTTTACAAAGTACTGATCATATCATACAGGTAGAAAGCAATTATTTCATTACATTTCTCTCTCTTACTACATACAGATTATATTGCAATACTTAGATAACCACAATATCCGTCCTCCTGTTCCACTATACATCCACCAAGTTTTAGGTAGCTCTCTCTATTATATTTTTTAAAGCAGTAGGACGATCATAAACTTTAAAACAAGCGATCAATCACCAAATCTACTGGCGCTAGTACAGGCACATCCAGCCATTGGGCCCAGAGTTTCTCATATTTTTTAGATGTCCCCCTATGCTGATATATAATTTTTTCCATACGGAGAGTATTCCCCATTTGTGTGATTCATTCCTGCACTGTGGGAGGGCCCTTAGATTTCCAATGCCTGAGGATTAGCATACGAGCCTGAAACTAAGCTCCTCCAATAGCTTGCTTAAGGATATCTCCTATCAATAGGTCATCTATTATCCCCAGCAAGCATGGTTTGGGATCTAGAGGTAACTGCACCTGGAAAACCCTGTTAATAGTATCAATGACATTATTCCAATATAGGTGAAGTTTGGGACATCTCCACAAGAGGTGAATGAGATCTCCATGATCTCTGCAACATCTGGTGCAAGTGGAGTCTATGCCTATTCCCATACGGACTAATCTAGCAGGCGTGTAATGTACTCTAGAAAGTATATATAGCTGGGATAGTTTTTGAGCAGCGTTTTATGAGCACATGGGGACCGCCTGCAAGGCCTCCTCCCATTGCTCTTCTTCAAATGTGCCAACATCTTGTTCCCATTTGGACATAGCTTTCAATGGTGTGTCCCTCAGAAAAAAATTCAAAAGCATGGTATAGCAGTCCGATATAAACCCTTTATAGGTAGTTATTTCAAAAAGTAAATTAAAAATGGATGTGGGCTCCAGGGTCCAAATGTCTGCACCCTTCTGGGCATCTATCGCATGTTTGAGTTGCCTATAATAAAAATTCATAGAAACCGGTAGTTGAAAGGCCGCTCTGAGTTCCGAGAAGGATCTCAGCTTGCCGTCCCTAAATATATGTATCATGTGTGACACCCCATATTGCTTCCATTTCAATCCGTGTGGTATTTTCGCTATCTCCAGATAATGATTATTCTCCCAAATAGGGCTATGTTTAGTAAACCCATTTACCCCCTGAAGCATTTTGACCTTATTCCAGATCTTTTGCATAAGAGCATAGGTTGGGAAAAGTTTGTTGGATTTATTATATTGTAGGGCCTCCAACCCATCTGAAATCTCACTTTTGGACGTGAACCGGAGTAATTGGGCTGAAGAGTCTCGTAGGTTCAGTTCTAGTTCCTGCCTTGGCCGTATGACTCTAGCAATGTGTTGCAATTGGGAGGCTAAGCAGTATACCCAAGGATTAGGTAGCGCCAAGCCACCGTCATCCTTGGGGCGCTGTAACTGCTCAAGTTTAATTCTAGGAGGTTTTGATAGCCATATGAATGACCGGAAGAGAGAGTTAATGATTCTGAACTTTTTCAAAGTAATGACCATTGGGGAATTGTGGAGCACGTAGAGCAGCTGTGGCATAAGGATCATCTTTATTAGATTTATCCTCCCCACTTGTGATAGTTTCAGCTTGCTCCATACTTTGACTCGATCACGACAGCAATTAATTAAAGGGGTTAGGTTTAGGTTAACATAATCCAACGTACGGGCAGTAACCTGTATGCCTAGGTATTTAAGGGATGTCGAGATCGGGATATCCTGCATATTCCTTTGGGATGGGGACGGTTCGCGGTCTAGCAGTAGAAGGGAGGACTTGGTCCAATTGATAACTAGACCAGAGTACTTCCCGAACCGGCTAATGACCCCCATTGCCTCTGACAGTGAAATGGATGTATCCCCAAGGAGCAGCATGGTGTCATCAGCATACATGATAACTTTCTCCTGAATATCCCCATATCTAAACCTCTGTATTCAGGGATTGCTACGTATCATGGCCGCTAAGGGCTCAATAGCCATAGCGAATAGGAGGGGAGACAGGGGGCATCCCTGTCTCGTGCCTCTGTGTAAATTAAAGGGTGGCGAGATCCTCCCCCCTTCCCTAATAGCCGCTACCGGGGAAGAATAGAGTAGTTGTACCTACTTGATGAATTCTTCACCAATTCCAAATTTCCTCATCACCGCCCATAGATAATCCCACTCGACGCTATCAAACGCCTTGTGGGCATCCAGTGACAGCAATGCTCTATCTCACCTATTGTCTGCTTGGGATTGGATGTTGAGAAAAAGTCTGCGTAAGTTTATAGCAGTAGACTTTTGGGGCATAAACCCGGATTAATCCGAGTGTATTATGGTAGATATGACTTTATTCAGTCGAATCGCCAATACTTTGGCGAGGATCTTTACATCATTTTGTAGAAGAGAGATAGGTCGGTACGATCCCGGGTCAAGTGGATCTTTATTAGGTTTTAATATCAAAACTATATTTGCTCTGGTCATTGACTGAGGGAGGTTACCATTCTGTAAATTTGGACCTCTTTCTTAAATACTTTGCATACCTCCATTGGATAAAATGTCTGTATGGCCACCTTAAAAACCTCTCTGACAAGACACAACAATGATGGTCACATAGATGGGAGTGTATCTTGTAGAACGGATGTCTTTTATGGCTAATCTACTTATATTGATTTTTCCCTCAATAGACAGCAGCCCTTGCCATTGAATGAACATTAGTTGTGCATACGATATGACCCTCACAGCTCCATTAGTGCCTAGAACACACGTCTTCCCAGAACGCATTGATCTGAAATAGGTGGTTTAGTAAAAGTAACCCTATCAGGTCGTTTGTGTACCTGGAGGGACGGTGTGGTGGAGGCGGGGTGGGACAAGGTTTGCCTTTTTGTGTGAATGAGTATACATGGGTGCATGTATGGTGTGGATGTTGTGTTCATGGAAATATCCCTGCTGTATATAGCATTGTGATTTTAGGTTGTGGTGCCCTACGAGGTCCACACTCATTACCCTTATGTGACCAGTGGTATACTTCATTCCTCCGTTGAGGAATTTGGTAAATATGATGTAAAACTTTAACAGTTGGCCCCAGTTGGGCTATTGTACTTTCTTTTATATTTTGTAAAAGAGATTTGTTTATGGATGCATTTGTAATATCTGAACCTGTAAACTACTTTCTATCAAAACAAATTAAAAAAAACAATTTTTGTAAAAAAAAAATAAAAAAAAAGTAACCCTATCAAAAAATACGATAAAAAAATCTACAACTATCTATTGGCATTGCAAAGAAAAAATATAATGGATCAAGTACCAACTAAATAAAAAACATAAACAACTGATAAAGCCCACATGGTCCATTGTGTATTCCATATATTTTATTGCTCTCTGTAAATAATGATTTTCTGTGCTATGCTGCAGTTCTATGACATGATAGGGTGATGTTCTGTATAATAATGGCAGCTAGGCTATTCAGTAATATCTTTTAGGGTCTCAAACTGATGGCCCTCCAGCTGTTGTGGAACTACAAGTCCCATCATGCCTCTGCCTGACGGAGTCATGCTTGTAACTGTCAGCCTTGCAGTGCCTCATGGGACTTGTAGTTTCGCAACAGCTGGAGGGCCGCCAGTTTGAGACCACTGTAAACAGGATCATGGCAATGTCTAAACTGGCCAAACACGTTACAATCTGATTGTACAATCTCTGTTCAGATCCCTGTAAATGTACTAACTATGGAAGAGCCCTATTCAACTTGAGAGGGTCGTAACAGTACATTTGTATCCAATCAGGTAGGTCCTAGCACTAGATTGCTGTTGGGGGATCTAAGGCCTCATGCACATAGACGCATGAGACTGTACAATGTAAATTGTGGGTGAGGCTGGGAGACACAGCTAAAGTGCACAACCGCTCATAGTAATGAATGGCTGTAAGTGGGTAAATGTTGTATTTGTGTAAAATTGTGCATTAGTGGAAATCCCTGGACACACACAAGCCACATTCAGGGATTTACACCCATGAGCCTGCGCGGGTTTATGCAAGTATGGCTTATATTCGTGTACAGCTAGCCTACAGCTATTCATTATTATGGGCAGTCGTGTCTCCCAGGTATAAAAATCCACCTGAAATTTATGTTGTACGGCCTCATGCGCCTGTGTGCATGAAGCCTAAAGAAGATTGTACAATCATATTATAATATATACTGTATGGTCAGCTTTAGATTTACCCAAACTAAAGCCAACTAAAGATAGTTCAACTCTTGACTGGTTCAGCAGGGCTCGATCAATCGATTTGATCTATGGGCAGGCTGTGACTGTACCTAGTCGATCCATCGATCAACTTGGGTACAACCCGCATGTTGGATTTCTAGCATGCGATTATTGCCAGTGGCTATAGCTGCCAGCAGTAATCACTCTGTTCTCAGGGCAGGGGCAGCTCATCCCCCCCCCCCCCCAACCAGGAGAACACAATAGCTCCACAGGAGGGATTTCCCCATCAATACTGACTGTGTTGATGGGGGGGAATCAAGCGATTTTCTAAGCTGTTATAGCTGCAAAGGGTGGGCCAACTCAATATTGAACCCTACGGACTAAGACAGGGATGCCATTAAAGTTCATGTGCATGTAAAGGCAGGAGTCCCAATACTTTTGGTATTATAGTGTATCTGATCAGCTTAACTGAATATTTTGATAGATGTAGCAAAGTTGATAAGAAAACACAAGGCTTTTGCGGATACTAGAACTTTTAAAATAATCTAAACATTTGTTTCATTATGGGTAAAGTAGGGGAGAGTTATAACCCTGTAGGGTTTTTTTGCCATCTGTGTCCCTTTGGGGAGATTTCCCCTTACTTCCTGTCCCATAGTGAAAACAGGAAATGAGATGAAATGCCTCCAAAGTGAGGGAAACCCCGGTTGTCACCAGTGTCACTGTCATGGGGGGCATAGACATAAAAAAAAAACCTGACAGGTGTTCTAATCCCTCTCCACTCCAAAACTAGAAAAAGAAATGTTTTGCCTTCAGTTATACTTTAAAAATAGAGTTTTCTGAGAATATACATTTATTACAGTTACAATTTCTAGAACATATAACGCAAGACATACTGACCCCCTCCTGGTACATACTGCTTATGTAATGTCATCTTTAATGCTACATAAAAATGAAAGATCCCTAACACTGGTACCTGTATGCAAACTAAAAAAAAACCAAACAAACATATTTACTAGTATCAAGTCAAAATTCATTTAAAAATGTTGCTGGTCTTGCAAAACGCTCTCAAACCAAGTTACTCTCAAACCGAGGTTTAAGGCTCCATGCACACTGGACGTTAAAATAACGCTATAAAAATGCCAGTAGCTTTGCAGTGAATCTTTCAACGTTTTTGCAATAGCGTTTATTAGCGTTTTTTTCTTTCTTTGTTTTATTTAATGGATCAAAAACGTTAAAAAACGCTGGTGAGCCACGTGTTTGAACGTTTATCAACGTTTATCAGCGTTTGTAGTTTTTTGTGGTCAGAAAAAACACAAAAAAACATGATTTTATGGTGTTCAGAAAACAGCCCATAAACTCCACTGCTGATAAAAGTTCAAAAACGTCCATGTGTGCATGGGCACATAGGATAACATAGAGGGGAGTTTATGGGCTGTTAAAAAAAAACACCCAAACTCCAAAAAACGGCCGTTTATGAGCTCCGGTGTGCATGGAGCCTTATGCCCCGTACACACGGTCGGATTTTCCGATGGAAAATGTCTGATCGGAGCGTGTTGTCGGAAATTCCGACCATGTGTGGGCTCCATCGGACATTTTCCATCGGATTTTCCGACACACAAAGTTTGAGAGCAGGATATAAAATTTTCCGACAACAAAATCCGTTGTCGGAAATTCCGACCGTGTGTACACAAATCCGACGGACAAAGTGCCACGCATGCTCAGAATAAATAAAGAGATGAAAGCTATTGGCCACTGCCCCGTTTATAGTCCCGACGTACGTGTTTTACGTCACTGCGTTTAGAATGATCGGATTTTCTGACAACTTTGTGTGACCGTGTGTATGCAAGACAAGTTTGAGCCAACATCCGTCGGAAAAAATCCTAGGATTTTGTTGTCGGAATGTCCGAACAAAGTCGACCGTGTGTACGGGGCATTAGTGTGATGAATGGCTTCAGTGACAAATATAGAAGCTCGGAAGGTAGGAGGCGGTGGGGCCATGGCAAGTTTTACCAGCAAAGTCTGGGTTTTCACAGACCTTCAGCTGCTTATACATCTGGCTTAGCGGATTGTGTAGACATCTGGTTTTCCTGAAGACAAAGGGTTAGTTCACCTACCTATGGGTGTAGGGGGCGCCTGTAGTAAAAACAAACTGCAGCTTCGACCAAAGCAGAAAAATGCCCTTACTATAGGTGTAGGCATTTTACATACCTCCTGAGACCTGACTGGAGAACTCACAGAGATGGCATCACCCCATCCTGCCTCGTTGCTAGGATGTTGCTAGGACACTCCAATCCCCTCACAAGCGCTCTCTCTCTCTCTCTCCCCCGGTCACAATAACACTGAGCTCAGTGATGCTGTGACAGAGGACAGAGTGGGCCACACATGTGCGGAGATTTGACAGCTTGTTCCTGTGATGGTGAGGAGAGCAGTAAAAGCTGGGAGTGTCTTAGCAATGTCCTAGCAACGAGGTAAAGGTGACCTAACCCTTTAAACTCTGCTGATACAATTTCATCATATGGTCAGTTTAAATTGGCCAGGTTTTTGACAGGTTCAATAAGGCCCCTTTCACATGGGCAGTCCAATCAGATCCACCAGATCTGATCAGAACCTCCATGTTAGTCTACCTCCTAGTTGGCCCAGATCCAAAGTCTGTGTATTTTCTTATATTTTTGGCTCTAAGTGTGACAGATATGAGGTAAACGTACACAATTCTGTTTACGCTGGCCCTCCATAGATCTAATATGAGTACGTGAAGCTCAGTTTATTAAATGCAGCAGAAAAATGTAATGAACACGGATATCACAAAAGTGACAACCATTCTTTTTCTGCTCCGGTTAAGTAGGGGGATCTGCTCTTGGATTCTCTGCTGATTGGATCTGACCCCTCTTATGTGAAAGGGACCTTAAAAAATTCTTCAACATTTTTTATAGAGTTACTAATCTATCTGGTTGAGGTCAGGACTCTGAAGGTCAGTCAAGTTCCTCCACCAAACTCGCTCATCCATGTCTTTATGGACCTTTCTTTGTGCACTGGTCCAAATCATTTGGTGGAGAGGGGATTATGGTGTGGGGTTGGTTTTCAGGGGTTGGGTTTTGCCCCTTAGTTCCAGTGAAGGGAACTCTTAAGGTGTCAGCATACCAAGACATTTTGGACAATTTCATGCTCCCAACTTTGTGGGAACAGTTTGGGGATGGCCCCCTCCTGTTCCAACATGACTGCACACCAGTGCACAAAGCAAGGTCCATGAAGACATGGATGAGCGAGTTTGAGGTGGAGGAACTTGACTGACCTGCACAGATTTCTGACCTCAACCCGATAGAACACCTTTGGGATAAATTAGAGCGGAGACTGCAAGCCAGGCCTTCTCGTCCACATCAGTGCCTGACCTCACAAAGGCGCTTCTGGAAGAATGGTCAAACATTCCCATAGACACACTCCTAAACCTTGTGGACAGCCTTCCCAGAAGAGCTGAAGCTGTTATAGCTGCAAAGGATGGGCCAACTCAATATTGAACCCTATGGACTAAGACACCATACACACTATACAACTTTTGTTGTCTGATTTCCTTTAGATTTACCAAAACCATGTAGTGGAAGGGCCTGCCTGATTGCATACAAATTGAAACGCTTAAGGTCTGACCTCATATTATATGGTTTTGGTAAATCTGAACGAAAAAATCTACAGAAAATTGTATAGTGTGTATCCAGCTTTAAGCCTCGTACACACGATCGTATTGTTCACCAACAAAACCGTGGAATTTTGTCCGAAGGGCGTTGGCCCAAACTTGTCTTGCATACACACGGCCACAAAATTGTTGTTTTTTTAACAAAAAGTAAAAACTGCAGAGGTGATCAAATACCACCAAAAGAAAGCTCTATTTGTGGTGAAAAAATGATAAAAATGTCATTTGGGTACAGTGTTGTATGACCGCGCAATTGTCATTCAAAGTGCATCAGCACTGAAAGCTGAAAATTGGTCTGGATAGGAGGGGGGTTTAAGTGCCCTGTAAGCAAGTGGTTAAATACGTTTGGCAGAACTCCATCAGTATCACCAGCAAAGCAGCGTCATTATTATCCCATTAAAGAAGAAGAGAATTGTGCGCTGCATTTCAAGATTTCATCATTTGCCGCATCACCAATGTTAATTCTCCACTCCGAACGCTAGTTTACAAGACCGACCGTTTCCGGCTCGTCCTTGCTTCCGAGCATGCGTGTTTGTACTTTGGACTTTTGTCCGACGGACTTGTGTACACACGCTAGAAAAATCCGACAACTGACATTTGTCCGCGGAAAATTTTAAAACCTGCCATCCAACATTTGTCCGCGGACAGCCTCTCATCACACATTTCCCGTCTGAAAATCTGATCGTGTGTAGGAGGCTTTGGACTGTGATGCCATTAAAGTTTATGTGTGTGTAAAGACAGGCGTCCCAATACTTTTGGCAATATAGTATACTTCCATCACCATGAGTAAAGTCCCATCTGTCACATCCTGTGTCCCCAGGCTTCACTTCCCAGCAATCACCAAGAAATCCATACATCAATCCAAAGAAGAGTCCGAAGTATCTCTGCAGCCTGCTCTTCCTGTGCCATCAATGTGTCCTTGAAGATGGATGTAAACCCAATGTCACCCTTTCTAAATTACTGCCATAGTGGTTATCTATAAGGATATACATGTCTCCTGCATGTATCTTTACCTGTCAAATGTCTCCCCTCTGTCTGTTATTAGACCCGAAAAACTGCAGATTCTGTGGGTGGGTCTGTTGTCTGGAGCTCGGTGGGTGGAGTCGTGATGTCAGTAGACTCCCCGCCCACCTCTACACTCCCCTTGTCAATATGCATTTTCTCCTGTGTATTTATTACACTGAACTTCTGCTATGATCTCTAACATCCAGTGAAAAGACAGGAAAGTAACCACATGACTTCAGTATGCCAAATCATGGTGAGGTGTGGAACAGCCAATCCTTGCAGAGCTGCTGAAGAAAGGAGTGGGGGAGGGAATTAAAAAATAATGCATGTCTCTTAGGCTAGTGCACGAGATATGTAAATCACCTGTCACTCACAGCAAGGGGGAGGATTTGACAAAGTTTTTCTCTGTTTGTCAAGTTTTTTTCTCCCTGAACAATAAAAGAGGATTGCTCAGAGCTGGATTAACTCTGTGTGGCAAGACTGGGCTCAAATAATAGGAAATCTTATACTCTACATTATGACATCAAAAAGAAAAAAAAAATCAGGTTTACATGTACTTTAACATTTACACTGATCAGCCATAACATTATGACCATAACCCATCAAAGCATGGACGCCACCTGACCCAGCCAGTCTACCCATTACAATCTGGCCTCTTGTCAAAGTCGCCCAAATTGTGACGCTTGCCCATTTTTTCTGCTTTCAACACATTATCTTCAGGGACAACATGTTCACTTTCTGCTTAATAAATCCCACCCACCTTAGATGCCCTTGTAACAAGAGAATCGATGTTATGCACTTTACCTGTCAGTGGGCATACTGTTATGGTTGATCGGTGTAGTTCCCACATCCCATTATGGCTGATCGGTGTAGTTCCCACATCCCATTATGGCTGATCGGTGTAGTTCCCGCATCCCATTATGGCTGATCGGTGTAGTTCCCACATCCCATTATGGTTGATCGGTGTAGTTCCCGCATCCCATTATGGCTGATCGGTGTAGTTCCCACATCCCATTATGGCTGATCGGTGTAGTTCCCACATCCCATTATGGCTGATCGGTGTAGTTCCCACATCCCATTATGGCTGATCGGTGTAGTTCCTGCATCCCGTTATGGCTGATCAGTGTAGTTCCCGCATCCCATTATGGCTGATCGGTGTAGTTCCCAAATCCCATTATGGCTGATCGGTGTAGTTCCCACATCCCATTATGGCTGATCGGTGTAGTTCCCACATCCCATTATGGCTGATCGGTGTAGTTCCTGCATCCCGTTATGGCTGATCGGTGTAGTTCCCGCATCCCATTATGGCTGATCGGTGTAGTTCCCACATCCCATTATGGCTGATCGGTGTAGTTCCCGCATCCCATTATGGCTGATCGGTGTAGTTCCCACATCCCATTATGGCTGATCGGTGTAGTTCCTGCATCCCATTATGGCTGATCGGTGTAGTTCCCGCATCCCATTATGGCTGATCAGTGTAGTTCCCACATCCCATTATGGCTGATCGGTGTAGTTCCCGCATCCCATTATGGCTCTTCGTTGTAGTACCCACATCCCATTATGGCTGATCGGTGTAGTTCCCACATCCCATTATGGCTGATCAGTGTAGTTCCCACATCCCATTATGGCTGATCGGTGTAGTTCCTGCATCCCATTATGGCTGATCGGTGTAGTTCCCGCATCCCATTATGGCTGATCAGTGTAGTTCCCACATCCCATTATGGCTGATCAGTGTAGTTCCCACATCCCATTATGGCTGATCGGTGTAGTTCCCGCATCCCATTATGGCTCTTCGTTGTAGTACCCACATCCCATTATGGCTGATCGGTGTAGTTCCCACATCCCATTATGGCTGATCAGTGTAGTTCCCACATCCCATTATGGCTGATCGGTGTAGTTCCTGCATCCCATTATGGCTGATCGGTGTAGTTCCCGCATCCCATTATGGCTGATCAGTGTAGTTCCCACATCCCATTATGGCTGATCAGTGTAGTTCCCACATCCCATTATGGCTGATCGGTGTAGTTCCCACATCCCATTATGGCTGATCAGTGTAGTTCCCACATCCCATTATGGCTGATCAGTGTAGTTCCCACATCCCATTATGGCTGATCGGTGTAGTTCCCGCATCCCATTATGGCTCTTCGTTGTAGTACCCACATCCCATTATGGCTGATCGGTGTAGTTCCCACATCCCATTATGGCTGATCAGTGTAGTTCCCACATCCCATTATGGCTGATCGGTGTAGTTCCTGCATCCCATTATGGCTGATCGGTGTAGTTCCCGCATCCCATTATGGCTGATCAGTGTAGTTCCCACATCCCATTATGGCTGATCAGTGTAGTTCCCACATCCCATTATGGCTGATCGGTGTAGTTCCCACATCCCATTATGGCTGATCAGTGTAGTTCCCACATCCCATTATGGCTGATCAGTGTAGTTCCCACATCCCATTATGGCTCTTCGTTGTAGTACCCACATCCCATTATGGCTGATCGGTGTAGTTCCCACATCCCATTATGGCTGATCAGTGTAGCTCCAGCACCATCAGCAAAGTGGCACCTGTCAGACCCGGCATCCTCAGGCTTCACTTCCCAGCAATCATGTATGGTGGTCCATACATCAATCCATAGAGGAGTCCTAAGCATCTCTGCAGCCTGCTCACCCTGTGCCATCAATGTGCCCTGAACATCCCCCAGGGCACCTTTCACCTGCTTTGGTGGAGCCGGGTGTGATGGTGTGCAGCATCTCAGGCTGAGCTCCATAGGAAATCACTAGAACACACCCAACTCTCTCCATAGACAAGAACTGATTTCCAGCTCATCCTTCTCTGCACCTTCAGCTGTCACACACCTCCTGTGCAGGGAGAACACCCTGACATGTGCTGATCACAGGCTGACCATCATCATCCTCATCCTCCTCATCCCCATCATCCTCCCCATCATCCCTCCTCCTCCTCCTGCAGCACCATGGTCAGCTAGGGATAAAACAAGGCGCTCCATTCATGCCAACAACCATTCACCTCCCGATCCCACTGCAGCATGATGCCGGCTAACATTTGCATCCCTCTCCACACCGTACGATATACAGACATTGCACACAAGCATCGCTCTTCTTACCCTCCCAGCCGCCTTCTGTTATCTCCTTCCCGTGTGTGATGCTGAGGGATGGTACCGCTCCTGGATGCCGGACCACTAGGGGGCGACATCTTCTACAGCCATGCAAAGAGTAGGACTGAGCGTGTGCGAGCACGTAGGCGCCATTTTTGTCTCGGGCTCCACATCGCTCACAACTAATGGAAATGTTAGTGTTTCCTTGAAAATACGTTTGATAATATATGTGTTGGTAAATTTAAAAAAAATATAGAGAATTTCTATTAAAAACTTTTAAAGTCCGTGTTGGGTTTTTATACAGGAGCTTATCATATGCCAATATTAAATATGGCTGACGAGAGAATGAATGAGGAATACTGTTCTGTGAGGTAAAACTTAACCTGTTAGTTTTGTGAGTAGTTTTGGCTGCTGATGTATTTAATTAAAGGTATGTAGCTGTCTTATCTTTTATTACTTTCCTGTGTTCAGTTTTGGCTGGAGCCATGACCGCTGTCTGAGGTTTTCTGTTTTAGAAAAGGATGACGGCCACGAAGATGTGATTTATAAAAATGGCAGCGCAGGATTGCGGAAGCCCGGGATGAGTGAGTACCGATCAAGTTTGGGAATGAAATGTTCCTGTTTCTAAGTTTTTCTAAATACTTTTTCGCCCCATTCACACCAGAGCGTATTGGAATCGCTGGATTCTGCCTGCAATTCCGGAACTGCAACAAAACGCTTGCGGTGCCATTTTTTCTTAATGGCAACAAAAACGTAGTGCGATGTTGCCATGATTGTCGTGTGCGTCAAAACACACAAAAATTGTGGCAAAACACAACGCCAAACGCACCTGGCTCAGTGCCAAAATTTGGTTTGTGAGCTTCTTTGGCACGTTTTTGAAATGGAGGGAGGCCCCTTTTAAAATAAATAGTGCTGCTCCAAAAACGCACACGAAAAAAAAATGCGGCAGCATCGCTTATGTGTGAATGTGGCTTTACTGAGTGTAAGATAATAACACATGAGACATGGCCTGAAACTAGTTAACAGTTGGGTGTGCGGGACTTTAGCGGCACCAAAAAATGGGAAAAAACATATATATAAAAAAAAAAAAACAATTCATGATTCCTGAGTGCGATAAAATGTTATAAAATACAAAGGATGGTCAACTAGAAGGCACCAGTTTTAACTTCCATCAGTAATCACAACAAAGTGATTTGGAATCTTGATATTCAAATATCCGTACAATTAGAACCAGATTGCTTTTCGGCTGCTAGTAGGTTGCTTTTAACCACAAAAAAGGAAACACCCGTGTTGCTGCGCTTCCAAATCGCTTTTTTTTAGGCGCTTCCGAAGTGCTGCCCATTCATTGCAATAGGCAGGGGCATTTTGGGAGCGCTCTATGCAGCACTCCCAAACCGCCCCAAAGATGCTGCTTGCAGGACTTTTTCTAACATCCCGCAAGCGCACCGCCCCAGTGTGAAAGCACTCATTGCAATGAATGGGAGGCAGTTTTCAGACTGTTTACAGGCGCTTACTCTAGCACTTAAAGGCGTGAAAACTGCCTCAGTGTGAAAGGGTCTAAATCATCAGTCTAAAGCTTCGTACACACGGTACGATTGTTGGACAACCGAGCATCTGATTTTTGTCAAAATGGCGTGTGCCAGGATCTTGTATTGCATACTAACGTTAATTGTCGTGCCACAAACACGAACGTAGTGACGTACTACGAGGAATTTCAGCTCTTAGGCGCCACCCTTTGGGCCCCTTCTGCTAATTTTGTGTTTGGTGAGCATTGATTTCGAGCATGCGTGTTTGTACTTTTGACTTTTGTGTGACGGATTTGTGTACTGACCATCCAAAAATCTGACGTGGAGCTGTCGTTTGACAAAAATTTACCAGCCTGTCATCCAACATTTGTTGGCGGAAAATTGGAAAACAATTGTCAAAAAGAGCGTACTAACGGTAAGAATTTCGGACAACAGTCTGTCAACAGACAATCCCCTTCCAACAATCTACCGTGTATTCGAGGCTTATGAGGTAGGTGTGGTAATGACCAGCCGACACCTGGTTACCTAAAGCCCTGAACACATGGTACAAAAATCAGAAGGGGATTGTCGTTTGACAAGCTGTTGTCCGAAGTTCTTACCGTTAGTACGCTCCTTTCAACAATTGTTATTCAATTTTCGGCCAACAAATTTGGATGACAGGCTAGTAAATTTTTGTTAAACTTCAAACTTTCGGATGGTCAGTACACAAATCCGTCACACAAAAGTCGAAAGTACAAACACGCATGCTCGGAATCAATGCTCACCAAACACGAAATTAGCAGACGGATCAGTACACAAATCCGTCACACAAAAGTCGAAAGTACAAACACGCATGCTCGGAATCAATGCTCACCAAACACGAAATTAGCAGACGGATCAGTACACAAATCCGTCACACAAAAGTCGAAAGTACAAACACGCATGCTCGGAATCAATGCTCACCAAACACGAAATTAGCAGAAGGGGCCCAAAGGGTGGCGCTCAAGAGCTGAAATTCCACGTAGTACGTCTTGTACATCACTACGTTTGTGTTTGTGGCAAGACAATTTGTGTAACGTTAGTATGCAAGACAAGATCCTGGCACCTTTTGACAAAAATCAAACGCTCAGTTGTCCAACAATCCTACCATGTGTACGAGGCTTAAGACTGCGATTACACCTGGGTATTTTGAATTGCGTCAGAGCTGCACAGTTTGTTTTTATCTACAGACACCCCTTATCTGCATTAGCAGTTCTTTGGTAAAGATGAAAGCTGCATTCACACCTGGGCATTTTGAATCACTGTGATTCTACCCACATAAACAAAAACACTAACATTTTGAACCACCTGAAAACATGGTGTGGTTCTGCCGCGCAATAAATTGCGCTGCAAACGCGACAAACTGCAGCACGTGAAGCTTGTCACCAAACTAAAAAAAAGTTCAGGAGCTACTTTTGGGCAGCAAGCTTCACGTAATGTGGTTTGCTACAACCGCAGTGTGATTTATTGCAGCAGAACTGCATCACGTTTTTCGGTGCCATTAAAATGCATGGCATCTGAAATGTGCATTGTGTGATTTGTCATTTTGCCAAAGTATTTTAAAATTGGGGATAGAATCGTAGCGATTCTGCCTGCAATTTAATACCACCAGGTGTGAATGCCGCCTTAAAGCCTTAAAGTGGTAGTAAACCCACTTTTACAACTGGCACAGTTTAGGGGATATTCACACTGCATGCACTCTGAAGGTCGGGCATACTCTGCCGGACCTCCAGAGCCTGTGCTATAACCAAGGGCTCCTACTTGCATGTGCGGGAATGAAGTCATCGCTGCCCTGGCCACTCATCTAGCCGGAGGCCGCAAACCCGGAAGGAAGACACAGGGAAGATAGAAGCCTTGTCAGCGGGGACAGCGCACTGCTGGAGGGCTTCGTTTTAAGGTAAGTTTCTCATATAGTGCTAGTATGTGATGCATACTAGCACATTATGCATTTGTCCTACAGGGGAAGGTCTTTTTGTTTTTGTAGCTGTTTACTACTGCTGTAAAGGATTAGTTTACCTTTACCAAAGAACTGTGTATGCAGATAAGGGGCGTCTATAGATTAAAACAAACTATGCAGCTCTGGCTAAAGGTGAATAATGCCCTTGCTAAATGTGTAGGCCTTTATGATGTACAGTACCGTGCTAGAGTTTTAGATTGGTGTGAAGAAATGCTGTAAAATAAGAATGCTTTCAAAAACACACACACACATATATATATATATATATATATATATATAACATTTTTTTTTTATCAATTTGGAAAATGCAAAGTGAGCGAACAGAAGAGAAATCCAAATCAAATCAATATTTGGTGTGACCAGTCTTTGCCTTCTAGGTACACTAATGCCGCGTACACACGAGCGGACTTTACGGCGGACTTTGCCCGGTGGACTGGATTTCGTCGGACAATTCGATGTGTGTGGGCTCCAGCGGACTTTGTTTTCTCAAAAGTTGGACGGACTTAGATTTGAAACTTGTTTAAAATTTATCCGTTGAAATCGAGTCCGGTCGAAAAGTCCGCCGTCTGTATGCTAGTTCGACGGACTAAAAAGCCACGCTAGGGCAGCTATTGGCTACTGGCTATGAACTTCCTTGTTTTAGTCCAGTCATACGTCATCACGTACGAATTCGACAGACTTTGGTGGATTGTGTGTAGGCAAGTCCGTTCATTCAGAAAGTCCGTCGTAAAGTACGTTGAAAAATCCGCCGGGCAAAGTCCGCCGTAAAGTCCGCTCGTGTGTACGCGGCATTACACACAGTTTTTGAAGGAACTCAGCAGGTAGGTTGTTCCAAACATCTTGGAGAACTAACCACAGATCTTCTGTAGATGTAGGCTGCCTCAAATCCTTCTCTCTCTTCATGTAATCCCAGACAGACTCCATGATGTAGAGATCAGGGCTCTGTGGGAGCCAAACCATCACTTCCAGGACTCCTCGTTCTTCTTTACACTGAAGATCTTTCTTAATGACATGCAGTGGTGTATTTAGGTTTTGTGCTGCCCTAGGCCTGACTAAGCTCGTGCACCTCCTAATTTAAATATGACCAACCCCTTCTCATCAAGGCCACACCCCTTCCTTTTTAAGATCTGCCCTGTCATCTGTGCCTCATCAGTGCCCATCAATGCAGCCTATCAGTGCCCATCAATGCAGCCCATTAGGGCCCATCTGTGCAGCATCCTCAGTGCAGCTTATCAGTGCCGCCTCATCAGTGGCCCATCAAAGCAGCCTCACCAGTGCCCATCAGTGCGGCCTCACAAGTGCCCTTCAATGCAGCCTCACCAGTGCCGCCTCACCAGTGCCCATCAATGCAGCTTCACCAGTACCCATCCATGCAGCCTATCAGTGCCCATCAATACAGCCTATTAGGGCCCATCAGTGCAGCATCCTCAGTGCAGCTTATCAGTGCCGCCTCATCAGTGCCCATCAAATCAGCCTCACCAGTGCCCATCAATGCAGCCTCACCAGTGCCCATCAGTGCAGCCTCACCAGTGTCCATCAGCACAGCCTCAACAGTGCCCATCAATGCAGTCTCACCAGTGCCCATCAATGCAGCCTGATCAGTGCCCCTCAATGCAGCCTCACCAGTGCCATGTAAATGTTCTACATAGTAAAGTCACTGCAGAACATCTCAGCATTAATATGGGAAATAGACCATGAAAAATTATATATGGTAGATCTGTAGCTAAGCACACATCCCATTTTCCAGCAGTGATGGAAATCTAAAGCAGAGTGCTATATGTAACAATTGCTGTCACAATAGTTCTCACCAAATGACAGACGTTCCTCTGCCCTGCAGATGCCTGAACAGTTCCCTGAACTGTACAATAAACACAGACAGCTGCAGCGTGGCACTCACCCTTAGCATCGCTCTGAGCTCCGGACACCATAGAGACCCAGGAGGAGAACAGCACACTGGCTGCACAATGAGAATTGCTGACTGTTTGATGGGAAGTTTCAGGCCTTGGGGTTCCCCTCGTCCTCCTCTCTCATACTACACCCGAGCCGGGAGGAAGTTAGGATGCAGCGGACAGTAGGCGGAGCATTAGGCTCCGCCTCCGCCTGTTGCATGATGTGCGGCCGGACTGGCCACTTTATGGAGGCGCCAGTCCCTGCCAAGTAAGCCCCACAACACTGGCGCTACAGCAAGCTGCCGGCCACCGGGGACTGTTAGTACGGGAGGCGGACCTGGGAGGAGGCTTTTTTGGGAGGGGGGAGGCGGCTGGGCCTTGTCGGTCTAGGTCAAAACACAGCGCTGATGACATGTACTCATGTATTTGCAAATGGGTGCAAACGAAACCCCTATTTTTAACATGAATTGTTAGACAGGACAGTTGGGTTTATTGCAGGCTGGTTGGTAAGTTGAGCTGGAAATTTCTCTTTGTTTTTGTTTGACATGCTTCTTGCTGTTTAGGCCAGTTATAGCTTAGGGTAGTTGCTGCTTGTTTGTACTCCTGGAAGTTATGGTTTGGCCCCTACAGATCCCGGATCTCAACATCATGGAGTCTGTCTGGCAATACATGAAGAGACAGAAGGATATGAAGCAGCCTACATGCACAGATGATCTGTGGTTAGTTCTCCAAGATGTTTGAAACAACCTACCTGCCGAGTTCCTTTAAAAATTGTGTGCAAGTGTACCTAGAAGGCAAAGACTGGTCACACCAAATCTTGATTTGATTTGGATTTCTCTTCTGGTTATTTACTTTCCATTTTGTTAATTGATAAAAATAAACAATTAAAATGTCTATTTCTGAAAGTATTCCGAATTTACAGCATTTTTTCACACCTGCCTAAAATGTTTGCACAGTACCATACCTCTTGAAGCCTGACTGAAATACTCCCAGGACTTTGCTAAGTGAAGTCTAGTCAATACTGATACTTCATGAGTGACATTGTGGCACTTCCTGTCAGTACTAAGAAGCTTTGTCCATCCTTGCCTTGCAGAAGTAGATCACTGATCACTGCTTCTACTAGAAAAAATGTGAAACAAAAAAAATGATATATATATATATATATATATATATATATATATTTATGGTCGGAGCCCTATGTCCGATATGGACATAGATAACATTTGTAGTTAACATAAAACTTACCATCGGAAATAGACCTGGAAGTGTGGACTTACAATATGAAATGGACCTGAAAGTGTGCCTTGGTCTAATGGCCGGTATGCCAAAATAAGGGGGCATACCCTGGTTTTAAGAAATGATTATTCTGTAGAGAGAAATGAAATGAAATGAATGAATGAAATGAATGCCTTGAAATGGGGATGGGAGGGTGGGTATCGCGCACAGGAAACCGACAAGCACCACAGGTGAGCGGGCTGCTTAAATACCCCCCGGGCTCCTCCCATAAATTCAGGCCACCATACTGGCCTTCCTACTTATGGTCGGAGCCCTATGTCCGATATGGACATAGATAACATTTGTAGTTAACATAAAACTTACCATCGGAAATAGACCTGGAAGTGTGGACTTACAATATGAAATGGACCTGAAAGTGTGCCTTGGTCTAATGGCCGGTATGCCAAAATAAGGGGGCAAAAACATTCAGGTAGGGGTATAATATTTTTGGTTTTCAGGTATTCATTGAGCCAGTTTGGAGAATGCCTGTGCCATCTCTACTTGAGGATTGGGTATATACCGGGCGAAGCAGGCTGATTTCCACCTGCCTAGTCTTTTGATGACGTGGTCTGGAACCCCATGGCGGGATGCTGCGGTGGCTGCTCCGATGCGAAAGGAGTGTCCGGAGTACTGACTGGGGTTAAGGTGAAGATTGCGGAGAAGTATCCTTATGTGTTTTACAAACTGACATGCGTTTAAGGGTTTAACTGGGAATGGTAGAAGAGGACTGGTGTCCGGTTGTTCAGGCAGGAGTGAGAGGAGACGGTTAAGTACGGTGACTGGACACCAGCTGTTATTGGTTCTGTAGAGGTGAATGTCCACTCCAGAGCCTGTTTGCTGGGTTTTAGAAACCTCGAGGTGCAGGATGAAATGGCCTTGGTGGCGAAGCAAGTGCCGTCTGCATAATACTTGGTCTGTGGGGTTGTTATAGGTGAATTCGACAGGTCGCAAGAACCCATAGTAAGCCAACTATATGGCTGCTTGTAGTACCGTGCTGGGCAGCAGACCGAATAGCGAAGTAGCCAGAATAGTCGACATATCCCTGAAGATGGGCCCCGTAATGGGTAAGCGCTTAGTGCTGATCTCTGGTTGTTGTTTCCTGGATGCCCCTTAGGATGGCTCGTATAGCGTGTGATGAGAACAGTAAAGATTTTGTGGGGTCTTCCGGGGTCACGAAATGTTGTATGCCGGCTAGGTATAGCCGAATAGTATTGTACGATAAGGCCAGCTGAGTGTGGCAGTATGAAATGAAGGCCAGTACCTGTTTGACATCTATTGGTCCTTTACGGCAGGATGTGAGAAATTGTGTTATGAGAGAGTGAGTGATTGATGAGCTGCGTTGCTCCTTGTAATTGTTGAACTAGTCCAGGGTCAGTTGTGACCAGGCAGGGATAGGGGCCGACGCTGGATTGGCTCCGGGAATCTGTCTGAAAAGGAGGTGTAGTTAAAACGTGACAGTACGTCAGCAGCTAAATTGTATCTGCCTGGAATAATGCACAGTGTATGTTAAACTGATGCTGTAAGAACAGTTGTACCAATCTGCGCAGGAAGGACATGACTGCTAGGGACTTGGACCTGCCTTTGTCGATGATGTCTGCCGTGGCCTGATTGTCGGTGGTGAAGATTACTGTTTGCCCTGTCCAATGGTGACCCCAGAGTTGTGCCGCTGCCACTATGGGATAGAGTTCGAAGAGGGAAGATGTTTGAATAAAGCCGGGTATCAACAGTATCTGTTGAGGCCAGGGTCCTGAAAACCAATGATGGCCAAAAATTGCCGCGAAACCTGTGGTGGCTGCAGCATCTGTCACCACCTGGGGTGACAGGGCTGAAACCATGGGTATAATTAGGGATATACCATTCCAGGACGGGAATTCGTCCCACATAGATAGGTCCGCTATTGCTGCGGAGTCTAGATTTAAGATCTGATCGGGGTCTTGTGTTTCTGGCAGGAATCTCAGCAGGCGTGGCACGAAGGTGCGGCCTTGTGGAATAATTCGCATGGCGAAATTCAGCATTCCCAGGAGAGATTGCAACTGCTTCTTGGTACACCCCTTGGTGTGGGTGAATTTGTGAAGGACCGCCTTAATGCGGGTTAGTTTGTCGAGGGGGAGACTGGCTTGCATAGCGCAGGTGTCTAAGCTGACCCCGAGAAAGGGGATGTTATGTGTTGGGCCTTCTACTTTGTGCTCGGCGATGGGAACATTGAGTTTTTCCGAATATCGCTCTGAGTTTGTCGAGGTCTCCTGGGGGCTTGCTGGGAGGTTCTATTAGTAGGAAGTCGTCAGGGTAATGGATGACTTCTTGTCACTGAGCCTTGTGTAACAGTATCCAAGCAAGAGACTGAGCGAATGTGTCGAAGAGCCAAGGGCTACTCTTCGAACCGAACGTCAGTTTTGTGGCCTAAATAATATGCCTCCTTCCACTTGATGCCATGCCAGCACCAAAGGGATGGGTGGATAGGCAGGAGCTTAAAGGCATCCGAGATGTCGGCTTTGGAAAGCACCTGTAGCTGCTTTGATGACTGCTTGTATCGCCATGTCTACGGAGGAATATTTTATGGAGAATTCTTCGGAGGGAATCAGGGAATTGAGGCTGGGGATGTGGGAAGAATGAGGTGCAGACAGGTCGTACACCAAACGTAATTTATTTGTGAATTTGCCCTTGACAAGCCCCAACAGGGCTGACTCTCCAAGTGCTGAGAGGGGGCTGAGTGAAAGGGCCTATAACGTACTCTCGGTCTAGTTCTGTTTGTAAGAGCCGATCTATGGTTTGTTCGTCGATGGCTGCTGAATGAAGATTCCCACATTCGTACGTACTGTGGGGTAGTGAA
This sequence comes from Lithobates septentrionalis, assembly GCA_037952835.1. Taxonomy (NCBI): domain Eukaryota; kingdom Metazoa; phylum Chordata; class Amphibia; order Anura; family Ranidae; genus Lithobates; species Lithobates septentrionalis. Next base: position 1,593,775 of record JBBDGP010001110.1, on the reverse strand, counting down.
ATGAGGCCGGTGTGAAAGCCTACTGTGAAGCCCTGAATAAGGTAGGTGGCCAGAGAGGGGGTGGGATGTGAGGTGAGGTAGAGTCTTAGCCATAAGACGTTGCTTCGGTTTAGTCATGCCCTCTTCTGTTGTTTGACTTCGCACAAGTTCCTTGGGTGCGCTCTTTAGCATAAGGTGCAGATGTGGAGTAGGCGGCACTGACTGAGGTTGCAGGACCCATAATTTGTAATTATTGCAGATGGCTGCCCCTCCCACGGTTCGGACTGGGCATCCGAATTTGTCCACCTGAGGCGTTTGTTCAGGGGCCGACTGACCCTGAAGTGCACCGGAGGTAGAGGGAAATTCGAAAGGACGTTTGAAAGTCGCATTGGCGCACCAGGTGGCAGTGTGGGTGGAGGTCTGGCAAATCGCACCTAGGGGTGAGCGTAAGCCGGAAAAAATGGCGGCAGAAGAGCTCTGTGTCCATGAGACTCCAATTTGTTGTTGTTTGGAACTGTGTGAGTCTGGCGGCAGCCTTTGCGGAAAAGGAACGGTGGTACTCGTAAAAGGAAAATCCTCCATACTTGTGGCCCAAGTCTACTACCGTATGGAGATACAATCCAGCTCTTCCCTTCTGCTGGGGGCGGCTGAGCATAGAACGTCTCTCAGCATGCCAAAGGCCAAGGTGGTGACAATTCGTGAAGGGATTGCTAACTAACTTGAAGCAATGATCTGTATGGTGCTTGCAATCTTGTGACAATGAAATGATTCGAAATGTTTGCCTTGATTATGAAATGAATGAACTGCATGACAGAGGTCCGGCCTGGTCGTGTCATGATTTGTTCGACCGTGAACCGGGCTCTGGAGCATGTATTGAAATGAGGCAACTGAAAATATTGGTGCTCCTGGGACGAGTCGGTGCCTGTTAGATGCATCTGGATTGGAATCGGAGTGCAGTATGAAATGAAATGAGAGAAATGATTATTTTGACCGAGGCTCGAATTGGTTGTGCCGTGTTAGCGACTGGCAACCAACCGAGCTCTGGTATAGATATGAAATGCGATCGGAACCAGTGATGCATGCCGTGACGAATCGGTGCACCTCAGATGCGACTGGTTTCGAAACGGTGATGTGTTGTGGGAATGAAATGGTAGAAATTGCATGACAGCGATATGGATCAATCCCCCGATGTCTGTGACTAGCTATGATCCGGACTCTGGAGCATATATCAGAAATGAGGCCGAGCCCTGGGGCACGCCGTAATGAATCGGTGCATCGGAGATGCGACTGGATTCGAAACGGAGCGCGGTAAGTGAGGGTGTAACATATCGTTTACCATGACGGAGGCTCGAATCGGTCGTGCTATTGTAGCGACTGACTGTGAATCGGACTCCGGAGCATGTACTGAAATGTGGCCAATCCTGGGCACGCCGAGACGAATCGGTGCATTTTCATGCGACTGAATTCATGTCGGAACGTGATACGTGGAAATGAAATGATAACCATGACAGAGGTACAATGACTGATAAAACGTAACTCTGGAGCATGTATAGAAATGAGGCCAATCCTGGGGCACGCCGAGATGAATCGGTGCATTTTTCATGCGACTGAATTCATGTCGGAACGTGATACATGGAAATGAAATGATAACCATGACAGAGGTACAAATGACTGAGGAAACGTAACTCTGGAGCATGTATAGAAATGAGGCCAATCCTGGGGCACGCCGAGACGAATCGGTGCATTTTTCATGCGACTGAATTCATGTCGGAACGTGATACATGGAAATGAAATGATAACCATGACAGAGGTACAAATGACTGATGAAACGTAACTCTGGAGCATGTATAGAAATGAGGCCAATCCTGGGGCACGCCGAGACGAATCGGTGCATTTTTCATGCGACTGAATTCATGTCGGAACGTGATACATGGAAATGAAATGATAACCATGACAGAGGTACAAATGACTGATGAAACGTAACTCTGGAGCATGTATAGAAATGAGGCCAATCCTGGGGCACGCCGAGACGAATCGGTGCATTTTTCATGCGACTGAATTCATGTCGGAACGTGATGCATGGAAATGAAATGATAACCACGACAGAGGTACAATTGACTGACAATAACGTAACTCTGGAGCATGTATAGAAATGAGGCCATAATAACTGGGGCACACCGGAACGAATCGGCGCATTTTTGGTGCGACTGGATTCGAATCGGAGCGCGGTAGGTGACTGAAATGAGAAATGATTTGAAATGTCAGAATTGAGTTTAGAAATGTTTCAGAAATGAGAAATGATTTGAAATGTCAGAAATGAGTTTAGAAATGTTTCAGAAATGATTTGAAATGTCAGAAATGAGTTTAGAATGTTTCAGAAATGAGAAATGATTGGTATCGAACTAACTTGCTTTGATAATTTACCACTTGCGACTGGCTATGGCTGTCTATCGATACCGACATGCTAGAAATGAAGCGACGTCAGCGTCGCTGTGCTGTCGAATTTGTAACATATCGAAAGTACGAGCGATATACATTGCAGTTTGTGAGATGCGGGTGAAACGAAATTTGAACTCACGGTTTTGTGACATGATATGAAAACGAAAAGTCCGACGGGACCTTACCTGCGACAGCCAAGCCAGACGCGTGGTACAAACTAGGAACGAAAAACGCGGACTTCGAAAGTTTTGAGTACGGAGTATCGAATACGGGAACTTGCGAGGCAAGAACTTGCGGACGCTGGTATATCGAATAGTCGGCCTAGTGACGTATATCGCGCACAGGAAACCGACAAGCACCACAGGTGAGCGGGCTGCTTAAATACCCCCCGGGCTCCTCCCATAAATTCAGGCCACCATACTGGCCTTCCTACATATATATATATATATATATATATACACGGTATATATAGTGTGTGTGTGTGGGCTTTTTTTTGCTTCAGACATTAGGTGCAAATTATTCCCCCGCCCCCTCCAGGGTCCCTGTTGTCTGCCTTCCTTACCCACCTCCCAGCACCACCCCTTTTTTATAGAATATGGAACCAAGTATATTTTTGTGGTGCTTTTTAAGTATTATGTATGGAAATAAAAATAAATTGGCCCTAGTATGTGTATGAATGAATGTGAGTTAGGGGTTTTAGATTGTAAGCTCATTGAGGGCAGGGACTGATGTGAATGTACAATATATACGTGTAAAGTGCTGTGTAAATTTAGAGCGCTCTATCAGTACCTGTACTAAAATAAATAAATAAATGCAATAAAATGCACAACACACAAGAAAAAAGAACATACTTTACCAAAGTAATCCTAGAAGCACTTCCAGATTAATCTCAGATGCACTCCCCCCAGCAACATTACTGGACCCGCCTGCAGCAACAATATATGCCTTCAGCAAAAATAGTGGACTCCCCTCCAGCAGCAATAGATCCTTCCAGCAGCAATAGATCCCTCCAGTAAGATTAGATCCTCCCAGCAGCAATAGAACACCCACTGGCAATAATAGACCACCCAGGAACAATATATCACCTAGCAACAATAGTGGACCAAATGTATAATCTTGTAATAAACACCATTGGGGGACAGTGCACCTCCACCACATAGAGTGCGTGCTTACCAGAAGGCAAGCTCTTATGAGCCTGCGGCTAAAAACCCAGCCAGGGCCTCTGTCCGGAGAAGTGTTGATATAGCAATTCACAGATATTTGGTGAGAAAAATCTTGAGCTAGGCACCAGGCGACCAGGGAGGCTCGATCATCAACCAGTCAAGGGAGTAGGTCAAGCGTTACCCAAAAATGTAAACAGACTCACCATAGTGTAAAAACGTACTAAATAAGGTTTATTAAAACGAAAAATTTCACTTACAGGAATGCAGAGTAAAATCATCAAGAAAAACAGCCGGCCGGCTTGCGAACACCCGTCCACGGCGTTACAGCGCGATGACGTCAGCACATCAAAGGGACCTGCTGTAAGAAGAAGCGGCACTACACTTGTCTTTCTGGTGACCTGTGTCTTTAAACACCACCACAATGCTGTTCTCCTGCAATCATTCAACTGGTCAGATAGGTTGAATACTTGTTTCCCTGACCACACACAGCGGTTCATCCTCCTGGATTGTACACCCTGTAGTGATGTTCACTCAGGTAGGAGTAACCACTGCGTATGGTAGTGTATTATTATATTATTATTATTATACAAGATTTATATAGCGCCAACAGTTTACGCAGCGCTGTACAATGTATAAGGGGGACAACACAATTACAGTACAGTTCAATACAAAAGGTACAGGAGGGCCCTGCTCGTAGAGCTTACATTCTAAAGGGAGGGGGTGGTGGTACAAAAGGTAATAGCTGCAAAGAATGATTTGATGGGGGTGGCTCAGGTGTACCAGGTATGCACACACCTGGAAGTGTGGAACACATGCAGTGGCCGGTGTTCTGCCGAGAAAGTTCCGTGCGGCGGATAAGGACCCCCCTGTACTGTGCAGGCGCAGCGCTTGCGCAGTACGAGCCGGTGGAAATAGCAGAAGCTGAATAGGTGTAAATCAGCTGTACACAGGGCCTGTAACAGGGCCCCTCGCGGGCTCGCTTCGCTCGCCGCGCTGCAGGCGCGGCCTCGCTTCGCTCGGCACTTTTTTATTCTGCCTCTGTGTCCACTTGGATGGTGGGGCTTGAACCTGGACTCAGGGCGCAGGCGCCGTGTACAGCTGATTGAAGGTTTTCAGCTTCGGCTATCTTCAGCGGCTCCTTAGTCGTTCGTACTGCGGGTCCTTATCCGCCGGGGGGAACTTTCTTGGCAAGACACCGGGTAGCAGCTTTTTTGCTGCATTTAAAGACACAAGCCATTGGAATAGTAAGTTTAGTTCCCTCTTCTTGTTACATGTATTTCTTTTTGCTTCTTTTTTTTTTATAATTCCTTTATTTATGTGTTGATTTTGCAGAGATAAGGCAAACAGGTTACAAATCTCTTTTTGTTGTTGCTTTTTTGGCTCTATAATTGATATGGTCACTTTAACACCAATATGATGACTACCTATGAGGTTTAGGTGTAAAGGGTGGAAGTAAGTTAATTCCTTGGGATCATCACGCTGTATGGTGTGTGCCTGGAGAGACAAGGGGTGGATTTCTGTTTCATTGAAGGTGCTGATCCCATGTGGGTTAGGAGAAAATGTCTGGAGGAGAACAAAAAAGTTGTGGCACCCCAAAAGACCCATGGGGGAATTAGCTCTGAGAGTAAGCACCAGCCATCTTCAGGAAATTCCACTAATAGGATAGGTAATTTTGGGGTCCTTAGGGGTCTAGCCAGTCTCACTTGGGGACACGTGAGGTGTGCAACCCCTTTTTCATTAATATGACATGTTCTTTGGATTGCAAAGAAAGACAAGAGTACACGGCCAAAAGTTGTGCTATTGCTTAACATGGCTATTATCATTTTAATTTAGGCACAGGCTGACTTTAAAATATAGCTCAACCCAAAGGGAGAAACAGTTATGCCCCGTACACACGGTCGGACTTTGTTCGGACATTCCGACAACAAAATCCTAGGATTTTTTCTGACGGATGTTGGTTCAAACTTGTCTTGCATACACACGGTCACACCAAGTTGTCGGAAAATCCGACACGTACGTTGGGACTATAAACGGGGCAGTGGCCAATAGCTTTCATCTCTTTATTTATTCTGAGCATGCGTGGCACTTTGTCCGTCGGATTTGTGTACATACGATCGGAATTTCCGACAACGGATTTTGTTGTCGGAAAATTTTATAGCCTGCTCTCAAACTTTGTGTGTCGGAAAATCCGATGGAAAATGTGTGATGGAGCCTACACACGGTCGGAATTTCCGACAACAAGGTCCTATCACACATTTTCCATCTGAAAATCCGACCGTGTGTACAGGGCATTAGAATGGCTACTCGATTTTTATTTCTGTCTGGAAGATTTTGCCTCATCGCCTTTCCATGTGGAAATAAAGGGAGCAGTTATCACTGGGACAAGAAGCCATAGACAGCAATAAAACAATTGCCAGAAGCTATACACCTTTCTCCATCTACCAAGAATATACTTTTGTCTGTGTCCCCGCTGGATAGATCGTCCTTCAGTTCCTGTCCTAATAGGAATGTAGGGGGAATCTTCCAACCTCATACAGTGCACAGACATGCAGACAGTGGGTGCTGTAGTGATAACACCATTGTGTACAAATCCAGAGATTAGTGAACTTCACCTGCATACCAAGGTGCCTAAATAAGAGCTTTTAACCCTATTGCTGACAGAAGCATTATTGTGTTTTTTTTGCACACATATTTAAAAAAATAGTTTTAGGCCTGAAGAAACCCTCAAAACATAATATATTTTCTAAAACCAAACACTGTAGAGAATAAAATACTGGTAGTTCCAATTTTTTATGTTACACAATATTTCTGCAAAAGTCTAGGAAACTGTCAAAGTTTCTGTTAAAAAAAGTTTATTTTAGGGCACAGAAATGCAATAAATTACTCACTTTTTTGTTCAAATATAAAATATGAGGTTGCACCACGTAAATAGATACGCAACATGTCAAACCTTAAATTTGTCTTCAAATTATTTTTTTTGGGGGGGGCGGGGGGGTTTATATGCTTGGATGTAACTTTCTACAATTTAAAAAATATATATATTTTTTTACTTTTTTTTATCACCTAGGGGACAAAAAGTCCCCTAGGTGATGAATATTTGGTGACAGGTTCTCTTTAATGAGACATACAAAGACTGAAAGACCCTGGATGTCTCCCCTGTGCTCCACAGAACACAGGGCAGAGCAGATAACATTGTATTACATTCTTTCCTGGCCATAATGGCAGAAGAAACTGACAGGGGGACCCGGTAGTGACGTGGAGGACTTTAACAGGATGGGTAATATGCTAGATGCAATGGAAAACAACATCACTCCTAAAGCATACCAATCCATAGCAGCGTTGTAGGGCTTTCCAGCAAAGACCTGTCAAAAAGTGACAGAGATAAGACCTGTAAGTTGCACCATATTGCCCAAATTATCATAGCAACAACTACAATATGGTGATGATCTTTATATCTGATGAGAGCTATGATAAAGCCCGCTCTTTCTGAATGTTACAGTTAGAGCCCATTTATAATTGCAGTTGAGGGGAGGAAGATAACAACAGAAGGTTAAGGCTTGTTTTTACCATACCCTTAGGCTGCAATCACACCTGAGCATTTCAAAGTTGCGCATTTCTACCGTGTTTTTACCATGATTTTGCCGCGATTTTGTACAGGTCAAGCGGTCACCAGTGTAAAAAGCAGAAAAACGCCTGTAATCTGCCTCAAAGAAGATCATGTACTTTTATGAGCTTCAGGCGTTTTTCATGCGTTTTGCTTCAGGTGACAAAACATTTAGATGTGAACAAGTGCCATTGAAATGAATGGGAATTTGCTTGTTGGGCATTTTACGAACGCTTTACGAGCTGAGAACGCTCAGGTATGAATGCAGTCTTAAGCTGCAAAGAAAGCCAGATCTGATGTACATATGCTGCAAGCATGTCAAATCATTATACCCTCTGACGCATTCGTTTGGTACCACCACCAATTTCAAATCATTCAAGTGAATAAATCCATACCGTAACTACCCTACAACCACATATAATGCACACAGTTGAGTCGCAGTGGTGCAGCATTACAGACAGGACATCCAAGGTTGAAAAAGGCAGTGAGAAGATGACATATCTCCTCCTCACCACCTGTCAAACGTCTCTGAAAAGTGATCCATCACAGATTGTTTTTTAAAGATGCGGCAATGTTAGCCACGCAACTAAACATTGCCTTAGTAAAGGTTCCTTAAAGTGTCACTAAACGCACATCCTAAAAAACTATCAATAAATGGTGCATTACATGCTGTTCATACTCACTCATCCCTATGAGATTCATTTTCTATATTCTGCAAAAAAATTCAGTTAGGGATTTTGCAGCTGTAGTGGCAACTCTTCACATGCTCAGTTTTCAGTGAGTTTCTATGCTGAGCATTTCCTCCCTATCACATCTGAGCAGCCCATGTGACTATAGAGTCACACATGTGGGCATATACACAGTGGTAAATGATAACCCACTCCCTCCCTCCTCCTCCATGCCCACTAACCAGCTAAACACAATGGGGCTAGGATTGTACATGTAGATTAGTGGAGGCTTCACTTCCCTCTTATTCTAAGACATAGGCTGGAGGAACGTGACACAGCCTGTGACTGACAGAAATCTGCCCACACCATGTTATTGCCAATAAATAATAACAATTTGATTTCTACTATATATTTGTATGACAATTTAAAACAGCTTATTGATATTAATTATTTATTTTTACTCTGTATTCCAAAGGCTGTTTTATTTATTTTGAACATGTGACCAACAGCAGAGGACTGGAAGCTCTTCCATCCTGCTTATGTTTCCCTGCAGACAGGCTGGTAAAGATCTGGGTCATGTGACAGCCGTATATCGATTATGAAAAATGTACTTAGATTTTTTTTGGTTTTATTTAATAATTACGGTGCCATCGTCCATATACAGAATAAGAGGGACAATGTAAATTAAACTGTGTGTTTAGTATCACTTTAAGCTTTTTTTGTCAAATATTTAATTGATCAAGCATTAGATGAGAAAAGGTAGTCAGGTTTTGCTGGAGGGCAGTAAGACACCTGACAGATATTTGCAGTTTCCTTCCTTGGCATCCCAGATACCAGATTGCTAATCCACATGATTAGAGAGGCACTCCCACTCCTTCTAATATAAACAATGCTGACATAGCAAGTAGGACTAATATGACTTACCTCTGGGACGATATATCCGATGGTCCCCGCAAGGCCCTCTCCACACCTCTCTGACGCTTCTCCAAAGTCTGCAATCCTGATGTGGCCATCTTCACCAATGAGGATGTTCTCTGGCTTTATATCTCTGTAGATAGAAATGCATTAACTTTAATATTATTATTCACGTCAAGGCAGTCCTTTTAGATGCATTCAAGCAAGTATGTTGATGCAGATTATGTTACAGGTTAACAGGCATTGCAAAATAGCAGCTTGTATATTTGACATTGTATATTTACAGGAGGCCAGTATACCACACTGTGGTGTGCTGCAATGCATTGGTGTTGGAGGAACATTGCCTTGAACATTAATTGGTAATGCATTAATGTGTGTATGCGCCTTTACAATGAATTTCATGTCCATGTTGCAGTATGTGTCCATTAACATACCATTAAAGGGGTTGTAAAGTCAGAAGGTTTTTTATCTTAATGCATTCTATGCATTAAGATAAAAGCCTTCTGTGTGCATCAGCCGCCACAGCACCCCCTAATACTTACCTGAACCCCATCTCGATCCAGCGATGTCCACGAGTGCCTCGGCCATCCTGGACTCTCCCTCCTGATTGGCTGAGACCCAGCAGTGGCGCCATTGGCTTCCGCTGCTGTTAATCAAAGTCAGTTAGCCAATGAGGAGAGAGGGAGGCGGGGGCCAAACCACGGCTCCGTGTCTGAATGGATACACAGAGCGGTGTCTCAGCTCTGGCGCCCCCATAGCAAACTGCTCTCTGTGGTGGCACTCAACAGGAGGGAGGGGCCAGGAGCGCTTAAGAGGGACCTGAGAAGAGGGGGATCTGGGCTTCCCTGTGCAAAACCACTGCACAGAGCAGGTAAGTATAACATGTTGGTTATTTTTATAGAAAAAAGATTTTAATATCAGCTTTGACAGAAAAAAAAAACCTGAAAGCGAATTGGTTTCTATGTAGACCTGCACCAGATTTTGCACTCTCCAGTTTTAGTAAATCAACCCCTTTGTGTCACAAGTTAACATGCATCGCATTAGTGCAGCCCATTCATTTCTATGGGCTGCCTAACACATTAAAACATACCAAAAAAGGTTTTCATAATGCAGCGCACCATAACCCATGGAAGTGCACTTCCATCTGTTGTGTGCTGCAACACACATGCATTGGCAAGGTGCACTAGGGTGCCATTCAAAATGCAGTGCAGTGCACCAACACGCATAATGCACATTTCTACTTTTTTAGATAACATGCGCATTCCGGCAGCACATAAGTGACAACACAGCCTTAATTTTGACACGGCAGACACATTTACATTGCCTACAAACAATTCAGTTTGTTTAAGGCAATGTTTTATAATCACAAGATTTACAAACCACTTTGTAGCTGGAGGACTCGTTGCATTGGATATAAATGTAATGAATTGTTTAGGTGGTCCTCGCACAGCGTAAATCTTATTGATTAAAACCTAACTCCATGTTTAACCACTTGACAACTGGGCACTTAAACCCCCTTCCTAACCAGACCAATTTTCAGCTTTCGGTGCTCTCACATTTTGAATGACAATTACTCAGTCATGCAACACTGTACCTATATGAAATCTAGAGCTTTCTTTTGGTGGTATTTAATCACCGCTGGGTTTTTTATTTTTTGCACTATAAATCAAAAAAGACTGAAAATTCTATAAAAAAAAATAAAAATTTTTTCGTTTCTGTTAAAATTTATTGCAGAGTATTGGCTAGTATTGGCAGAGTATTGGCTAGTATTGGCAGAGTATTGGCTAGTATTGGCAGAGTATTGGCAGGTATTGGCAGAGTTTTGCAGTGTTGCAGAGTATAGCACAGTGTTGCAGAGCATAGCACAGTGTTGCAGAGCATAGCACAGTGTTGCAGAGTATAGCAGTATTGCAGAGTATTGCAGTATTGCAGAGTATTGCAGTGTGTTGCACAGTGTTGCAGAGTATTGCAGTATTGCAGATTATTGCCATTTTTTATATTGAGCAGCGCTGTGGGCACTAAACATCCAGCCCACAGCGCTGCCATCTCTCCCCCTCTCTGTACCGATCGCTACAGAGAGGGGAGGGAGGAACCGACGTCATGACGTGACGCCGGTTTGTTTACATATGATCGCTACGTCATTTGACGGAACGATCACGTGGTAAACGGCCGCGATCAGCGGCTATTTACCGTGATCCGTGATGCGCTGGGTCCTCCGGACCCGGCGGTCAAGGATGTTCCCGAGTGCGCGCCCCAGGGGGCGCGCGGTAGCAACATTCTGGAATGACATCCATGGACATCCACCCAGAACTAGCCGACTGCACTGTTGCCGTCTTTCGGCAATGGCCCGGTCGGAAAGTGGTTAATGTCCCTTTATATGGGCCAAGCTGGTCCATACAAACTCCTTACTACAGTAACAGAAGTGCTTGCTGGGTGCAATGTATTAGCTGTATGTATATGGCCTCAGCTACAGACATTATACAGCGCCTCAGCAACATACAGTATACAGTGCCTCAGCCTCAGCAACATACAGTATACAGCACCTCAGCTACAGACAGTATACAGCGCCTAAGCTATATACATTATACAGCACCTCAGCTACATACAGTATACAGCGCTTCAGCTACATACAGTATATCAGTGCCTCAGCTACAAACAGTATACAGTGCCTCAGCCTCAGCAACATACAGTATACAGTGCCTCAGTCTCAGCAACATACAGTATACAGCACCTCAGCTACAGACAGTATACAGCGCCTAAGCTATATACATTAGACAGCACCTCAGCTACATACATTATACAGCACCTCAGCTACATACAGTACACAGCGCTTCAGCTACATACAGTGCCTCAGCCCCAGCTACATACAGTATACAGCACCTCAGCTACAGACAGTATACAGCGCCTCAGCTACATACAGTATACAGCACCTCAGCTACATACATTATACAGCACCTCAGCACCATACAGTATACAGCGCTTCAGCTACATACAGTATACAGCACCTCAGCCTCAGCTACATACAGTATACAGCACCTCAGCCTCAGCTACATAGAGTATACAGCGCTTCAGCTACATACAGTATACTGCACCTCAGCTACATACAGTATACAGCGCCTCAGCCTCAGCTACATACAGTATACAGCGCTTCAGTTACATACAGTATACAGCACCTCAGGTACATACAGTATACAGCGCTTCAGCTACATACAGTATATCAGTGCCTCAGCTACAAACAGTATACAGTGCCTCAGCCTCAGCAACATACAGTATACAGTGCCTCAGCCTCAGCAACATACAGTATACAGCACCTCAGCTACAGACAGTATACAGCGCCTAAGCTATATATATTATACAGCACCTCAGCTACATACATTATACAGCACCTCAGCTACATACAGTATACAGCGCTTCAGCTACATACAGTGCCTCAGCCCCAGCTACATACAGTATACAGCACCTCAGCTACAGACAGTATACAGCGCCTCAGCTACATACAGTATACAGCACCTCAGCTACATACATTATACAGCACCTCAGCACCATACAGTATACAGCGCTTCAGCTACATACAGTATACAGCACCTCAGCCTCAGCTACATACAGTATACAGCACCTCAGCCTCAGCTACATAGAGTATACAGCGCTTCAGCTACATACAGTATACTGCACCTCAGCCTCAGCTACATACAGTATACAGCGCCTCAGCCTCAGCTACATACAGTATACAGCGCTTCAGCTACATACAGTATACTGCACCTCAGCCTCAGCTACATACAGTATACAGCGCCTCAGCCTCAGCTACATACAGTATACAGAGACTCAGCTACATACAGTATACAGCACCTCAGCCTCGGCTACATACAGTATACAGCACCTCAGCCTCAGCTACATACAGTATACAGAGCCTCAGCTTCAGCTATATACAGTATACAGTGCCTCAGCTACATACAGTATACAGTGCCTTAGCCTCAGCTACATACAGTATACAGCGCTTCAGCTACATACAGTATACAGCGCCTCAGCTTCAGCTACATACAGTAGAGAGCGCCTCAACTACATACATATACAGCGCCTCAGCTACATACAGTATACAATGCCTCAGCCTCAGCTACATACAGTATACAGCGCCTCAGCTACATACAGTATACAGCGCCTCAGCTACATACAATATACAGCACCTCAACTACATACAGTATACAGTGCATCAGCCTCAACTACATACAGTATACAACGCCTCAGCTACATACAATATACAGCACCTCAACTACATACAGTATACTGTGCATCAGCCTCAACTACATACAGTATACAGCGCCTCAGCCTCAGCTACATCCCAAAACAAAATTGAGTCAGACTGAGCGCTGCTTAACCATTAATAGGAAGCTTTTGATTCTATGAATGAATGCAAAGCTTCCTCTGGTTGGCTGAGGTGAAGATTGTGACATCATCCGCCTGCCTCTCTGTCTCACCCAGTCAGAGCAAGCTTTGTATTCATTCATAAAATACAAAATTTCCCGTGCATACCTTAGCAGCATTCAGATTATATTTCCATATGTATAACTGTGTTTCAGGAGGGGGAAGGGAAGTTCTCATTCCACTGCCAGAACATTACGCTGTATACTGTATGTAGCTAAGACTATATACAGTTAATACAGTGCAGCTGTTAGTGCAGTAAAGAGTTTGTTTGAGCCAACTTGTCCTAGTGGGACATTAAATGTGGAGTTGGACTTTAACCCCTGGGCACCTAGCGCACGCAAATATGCTGCCTCTTGGCGGCCAGGCCTTAGCGCTGAGGGGCCACATATTTGTGTGCATTAATGCTGATAGAGCTGTGCCGAGAGCATGCACCCCGCATTCTCCCGCCACAGTGACCAGCGGCTCACGAAAAGCTCCCAATCGTTTCTTACGATTGGGAGTGGTCCGATCATGTGACCGCCGTGCCAACCAATCACGACAGTCACATGGTCACAAGCCCTACCCCGCCTCCCAAAATGCCAAAACCCCTAAAGGGCCGACGAGAGTCTGCACAAAAGGGTTAAACAGATCAAATCTAAAGTAAGACCTATTTGTGGACAGCACTAGAATAAAAAACATTGACTTACCGATGGATGAAGCCTTTTTTGTGGAGTTGCTGAAGCCCAATGATGATTTCTGCTGCGTAGAATCTATTGAAGGAGAAACAAAAAATTATTTGTGTAGCAATATAGAAGTAAAGAGAATTTATTTTTATATGTATGTAGCACCCTGGTGTTTAGGCAGAGTTGCTAGTAAATTTAGTTTGCCAGGCGGTAGTTGCCCTGGTTAATTGTTAGTGGATTCACTGATTCCTCTCTAATTCTGGACTTTCTGCACCTTCTCTCTTCTGTTGCTAGGTGGCATTATGCTGGTGACATTAGATAGACAAGGGCTTAGCAAGGTCAGGTTATGAATGGATACGGTGTCTCAGCCAATTGGAGGGGGTTTCTTTATCCCTTGTCCTGCTGGGAGAGCCTATTTATTTGAGTGGAGGCAGGTGATCGCTGTTCTGTGCCACCTGGGCGGCTGTCTGGGTGGATGTGTGTTATGCTGCCCTGGGCTGCTAGGCCGTAAGCCTGAGGCCTATCCCGGGAACATCTGGCTGCTAGGCTATCTGAGAGCCTACCCAGAAGCAGGAGAAGCAGCCCAGGGTTGGGACTGCAGGATTGGAGTCCAACCGAGAGTAACGGTTCAGCCCGACGGGAAACCAGTTGTGGTTGGAGGTAGAGGGGAAGCTGTCGCCGCTAAGGGACCATCCACCTTGTTACCAGAGACTACTGTGAGTAAGCTAAAGCCAGTACCAGAGCAGTCTTCTCACCAGCCGGGGAAGGTGAAGAACTGGGAAAACTTCAGCAAGTGCCAAGCCAGGGACGCAGTGGGACAGCAGAGGTGACCCTTGTAGAGCATCAGTGAGTGCCAAGCCAGGGACCTAGCGGGTCAGCAGGGGTGACGCTTGAAAAGTATCTGTGAGTGCCAAGCCAGGGACCCAGCAGGGAAGGGGGGGTGATGCTTGAGGAAGATATTGAGTAATGGAAGTGGAAGAGCTCAGGGGATCCAGTGGCAATTGGGTCTCAGAGTCTAATGAGAGACTGGGAGCTCAATGAAGACCTACAGTGAGAGACTGTAGCATGTGTGGAGAACTGTTCTGTGTTACCAATAGTTAAATACAACTACCATTAGTGACTGTTCTAAGATTTGTTGCCATAGGAGACAGGAGTCCTACCTATACAGAAGCGGTGTCTGGCTGGGGGCCTTCCATTGTATAGCTGTCTAGCTATAGAAGACTGGCAATTATCATTGCATCTACTTAGGGGTATCCTGGCCCTAACCCTCTCTTGCACAGTTCTTGTGCAAGAGACAATACATCTCTTTGCATTCAAAAAGTGTCTGGCACCCATCACTTCAACTTGTACTACACCCTCAGCTCTCCCTGAATCTGGAGGTCACCATTAGGCCTCTAGACGTCCAGGACCTCGCTACATGTATTTTCAGATATACCCTTAATGTTCATAGTTCACAATCAGATCCATTTCAAAGCTGCTCTATTCAAAAACACACAGGGTGCTGAAGAGGTATTTAGTATTTTAGAAAATGGATCATGGAGCATCTGAGAATTATTCCTAATTGTGACTGCAGGGCTAGTTTTGTTGGTTGTTGTGTTCTCAATTGTCTGTGTAGCCGTAAACGAACCCACTTCAGTTCTAGGACTGTATGTTCTTTTTGAATTGTGGTGTCCTACAAGTGAAGTATTTGTTTCTATGTGATAATTTAGCACAATGGGAGTCAGAGTTGCTTTCATTTATAATTACAGTTCCTACCTGATGCTTTCGATGTCTAGGCGTTCACATTTTTCCAAATGCATCTGAAGATCTCCTCCAGGGGCGTACTCCATCATGATCCAACAATACTTCTGAAAAAGGAAAATGTGGAGGATACAGTCATCTGATATTTATTTATCAATAATATTGTGTTCTACAATAATCTAAGTCCTTTGTAGTTTACAGAAGCTAAAACATTATGAATTCTCCTTTAGACTGACATAGTTCTGGGTGCCATTGATGGTGTTAATGTATCTTAATTTTGTGGATAAATAGCTTCTGCAATATACAAATTACTAGATAAGGGACATATTAGCTGTGCATTCATTTGGTAATTTACAAACTTTTTCTGTCCTTTTTCACCAGTCCATGAGGTTAGGGAACCTGTTATCACTACTTGACCCTTGACCCTCTTATCGACCATCGATCATTCTGTACTGAATGGGGGAAAGTTGTACTTTTGTTTTTCTGCCATTTTTATTCTGTAATCATCTAAGTCACATATGTCAAACACAAGGCTGGCGGGACAAATCTGGCCTGCCAGGCCTTGTCATGTGGCCCTCACAGCCAGCTTTGCAGCTGAAATGTGAGGAAACTCCATTCCACCACCTCTGGCTCTCACCCTCCATTCTTTCTCCACACTGTCACTTGAAAACACAGAAGACTTCTGTGTTTACAAGGAACAGCTTTGAACTCAGTGGCTCCTGGATCTAACAGATCCCTGCATGCACTCAGGGCAGGGAATGGCATGGACAGATCCCCAGAGTCTGAGAGAGAGAACAATCTTTTTGTAAGGTGAGGCAGAGCCATCCACACAGGGAGGTACTATAGCAGAAAACACGGGTAGTAGAGCTGCCTACACAGGGAAGTACTGAAGCTGGGCCAGATTTGGAGAGAGTAAAGATGGCAGGAGCTTTGGGGGGGTCGGAGTTGCATACTAATCCATACTCTGTCCGTAGTCTACTCCTGAGCTCTGCACTCTGTACTTAGCGCACCTCTAAGCCCTGCACTCTGTACATAGCTCACCCTTGAACTGTGTCTGCGCTTTGTACATAGCACACCCCTGAACCCAGTATGTAGAGTAATCTTGAACTCTGCACGTAGCACACTCCTGAACTCTACACTCTGTACATATCACAACCCAGATACAACTGGCCCTTTGAGAGCTACCATACTGCTGATGCAATCTGTGATGAAATTGAATCCCTGATCTAGGTGATACATTAATTTGGGAAGAGGAACTAGACCCTTGTTTTTATAATTTAAAGCAATATTAAAGACTGTATTTTTTCTTTTTAGTTAAAATCTGGCTATGGCCCCCACTGTTGTCAGTGTCTCCTGTGATAAAAGGAAGAGGGAGCAGCGGTTCTGCAGACAGGACAGTGCTGGTTCAGTGGAGGAGTCAGGTAAGTGTTTGGGGAGGGGCACAACAAGTAGTGGGATGTTTTTTACCTTAACGCAGGAAATGCATTAAGTTAAAAAAAAACATTTTCCTGTCTGATATCTACCATACCATTAGATGATCAGTTTGAGGCATAAGAATTGTAGTCACACCTTTCTTTGCCGGATGATGTGGCATTGAATAAGAAAAGGACACCCAACGACCTTCTCAAGAACCCTCTTCTCCATGTCCACTTGGTGCTCTTCACATTTAGCCATCTTGATGCGTTTGAGGGCCATTTTCTGTTTGATTGTTCGGTCTTTTACCAGATACACCTGCATTTGACAGAGAGAAACAGATATTATACAATCTGAAATATAAGTAGACAATTGCCTATGCTATGGTTATGTAGATGATGATACATGAAGGTGAATAGAGATGTTACTATATTAGGGGTATGATTAGGGGTAGGAGTAGATGGTACTATAGTAGGGATATGATTATTTCCTTGTAATAATAACAGTGATATATGGGTCGTATACTTACCTAAATGCAGATTCCAAATATGATAACCTTTTACATATATTTTTTGCTATTGAACAGTGGTCTCCAAACTGTGGCCCAGGGACCAGATGTGGCCCTTTGCTAGCTTTTATCTGGCCCTTAGGCCAATATTCCTCCCACTGGATGCCAATAGTCGGGCATAATTCCCACCACTGTCACCAACAATGAGGCACCTTTCCTCCCATTGACACCAATGATGGGACACTATTCCTCCCACTGCTACAAAGCACTATTGCTCTCACTGGATACCAACACTGGGGCATAATTCCTGTCACTGATTCCGATGATGAGACACTATTAATCCCGCTGACACCAACACTCAGGCATAATTCCTACTATGGACACGGTCTATCTTTACCTCTTCCATTGCTAATACTATTAGGCGTGCACTTTTTGTAGCCTGCAGACAGATTGCCCTAAAGTGGACCTCTGCCCATCCGCTGACTTTATTTGACTGGTTTTTAGATCTTAATAGGATTATTTTATTTGGGAAACATACATACTTTCTAAGGAATTCTACGAGGAAGTTTGACGCTACTTGGTCAAAATGGCTTGAGTCTATGTCCTCGGCATCGGTATAAACAAATCTGTATTATGAATATTGTTATATTAGATATTGGGCTGCATCTGGCTATTTCAATATATGTATTTCCAGGTAAATATATACGCTTCTTTTCAGCGTATTATTTATTCAGCGTGTATTTTGTGGCCACATCTGGTTTAAGAGCCCTTTCACACTGACAGCGCGGCCACGTTAGCAGTAAAGCGCCGCTAATTTTAGCAGCGCTTTACTGTCGTTTTAGAGGTGCTTTTCGCCCGCTAGCGGGGCGCTTTTAACCCCAGTTACCAGCCAAATAAAGGGTTAAAAGCACCGCTGTTGAGGCGCTTTGCAGGCACTTCAGTAGCGCTGCCCATTGGCAGAAGAGCTTTAGGAGCGGTATACACCGCTCCTAAAGCGCTCCAAAGATGCTGCTTGCAGAACTTTTTTTTAACGTTTTGCCAGCACACCGCTCTGGGACTGCAGGTGATGCATTTTTCAGGTGCTTTACAGGCGCTATTTTTAGCGCTAAGGGCGCCTGAAAAACGCCTCCAGGGTGAATGGGGTCTTAGTAAGCACTAAAGGTTCTCTTTACTTTTCCCTTTTCAATGCTCCAAGAAATAGGGTGGGTGTGTGTGGCGCTTTTTTTTGCTGTTTTTCTTTTCTATGTAGTTTTCGTTTTGATTTATGTGATTTTGTTTGAATAATTTATTGGTACTGTTTTAAAATCTGATTTAACCACTTCAGCTCCGGAGGATTTTGCTGCTTCAATGATCGGAGCACCTTTTACAATTTGGCAATAAGCGTATATTTATTGGTTTGCGCAAAACTTATAGCGTCTACAAACTAGGGTACATTTTCTGGAATTTACGCAGCTTTTAGTTTATGACTGCCTATCTCATTTCTTGAGGTGCTAAAATGACAGGGCAGTACAAACCCCCCAAACACGATTTTGGAAAGTAGACACACCAAGGAAATTGCTGAGAGGCATGTTGAGCCCATTGAATATTTTATTTTTTTGTCCCAAGTGATTGAAAAATGACAAAAAAAAAAATACACAAAGTTGTCACTAAATGATATATTGCTCACACGTGCCATGGTTATATGTGGAATTACACCCCAAAATACATTCAGCTGCTTCTCCTGAGTATGGGGATACCTCATGTGTGGGACTTTTTGGGAGCCTAACCATGTACAGGACCCCCAAAAACCAAGCACCGCCTTCAGGATTTCTAATGCCATGTACACACGGGCGGACTTTTTGACCGGACTGGTCTGACGGAACAAATCCGTTCGACAATCCGACCGTGTGTGGGCTTCATCGGACCTTCAGCTGACTTTTTCTGTCGAAAATTAGACAGACTTTAGATTTGGAACATGTTTCAAATCTTTCCAACGGACTCGAGTCAGGTCAAAAAAAACGTTCGTCTGTTGCTAGTCCGACGGACAAAAAAAGATGCAAGGGCAGCTATTGGCTACTGGCTATGAACTTCCTTATTCTGGTCCCTTCGTATGTTCATACCAACAGACTTTAGTCCGTTCATGTGTGGGCAAGTCCGGTGGTCCGAAAGTCTGTCGAAAGTCCGTCGGAAAGACCTTCGGACGTTTGATGCTGAAAAGTCCGCCCGTGTGTACACGGCATAAGGGTGTAAATTTTTGATTTCACTCCTCACTACCTATCACAGTTTCGAAGGCCATAAAATGCCAAGATAGCGCAAAACCCCCCCAAATGACCCCATTTTGGAAAGTAGACACCCCAAGCTATTTGCTGATAGGTATGTTGAGTCCATGGAATATTTTATATTTTGCCACAAGTTGCAGGAAAAATACTATTTTTTTTTTTGCACAAAGTTGTCACTAAATGATATATTGTTCAAACATGGCATGGTTGTATGTGGAATTACACCTCAAAATTCATTCTGCTGCTTCTCCTGAGTACGGGGATACCACACGTGTGGAACTTTTTGGCAGTCTAACTGCGTACCGGACCCCAAAAACCAAATGAAATGCCCAGATAGCACAAAAACCCTCAAATGACCTCATTTTGGAAAGTAGACACCCCAAGCTATCTGCTTAGAGGCATGTTGAGTATTTTGCAGATCTCGCTTTTTGTAACAAAGTTTTGAAAATTGAAAAAAGAAAAAAAAAAAATTTTCTTTTCTTTCTTCATTTTTAAAAATAAATGAGATCTGCAAAATACTCACCATGCTTCTTAGCAAATACCTTGGGGTGTCTACTTTCCAAAATGGGGTAATTTGGGGGGGGGGGGTTGTGCTATCTGGACATTTTAGAGCCTCTGTAACTGTGATAGGTAGTGAGGAGTAAAATCAAAATTTTACGCCTTTAGAAAGCCTGAAGGTGGTGCTTGGTTTTTGGGGTCCTGTACGCAGCTAGGCTCCCAAAAAGTCTCACAGATGTGATATCCCCGTACACAGGAGAAGCAGCAGCAGCACTATTTTTGGAATTTTTATTTTAAATCTGCTCCTATCGTGTCCTGGTCATGGAGGCAGAGAACACAGGCATATGATGAATTGGGTCAGTGGACCAATATGACCGCAACTCGCTCTTTTTAGCTATGCACATGAGGAGATATAGGCCCAGGAAGGTCTTAAATTCAGAAACCGTAATTGGTTTCCAATATCTGGCAAGGGTCAGCTGGGGATTAGAGGCGATGAATTGACCAGCATACAAATTGCTTTGGTCCACAATAGATCTATAGAGATCTTCAGTGAAAAACAGCGAATAAAAATCAAGTGACGTAAAATCAACTGTTTCCACCTGAATTCTGGGTTGGCCAGTGAATAGGGTTAGTACGGGTGCTGCAGAAGTGGTGGGTTCCCAATTAGGATTGGCGAATGCAGCAGGAAGGGCACTATGGGCCCGAAGAGCCTGTGTTTGCCTTCTTCTTGGTGGCAGCGGGACACTACTCGTGCTTGCCACCTCACCAGCTTGAACTGCACTTATGGGACTCGCCACGTCACCAAGTGTTACTGCAGTGCTGGATGTATGACCAGGATGTACTAGGCCGCTGGTGCTTGCCAGTTCACCAGAAGGATGAGCGGCGCTAGTACTGGCTCTCTGCTCCATACGAGGGACCTTCGGTTCTTGCACCTCAACGACAGCAGAAGAACGGGGTCTGGTACGCCTGACCTTGGCAGGGAGCACAACTTCGTTGTCAGAGCTATCTGTCCGGGTGCCGCTATCGGCAGGGGGTTAAACCTTTATTTATTTATTAAAATACGACGGGTGCCCTGACGCTATAAAAAATAAACTAGCTAAACTGCATCACCCATGACAATTATACTGTGATCACTGGTGTCAGGGGGTGATCAAGGGGTTAAACCTTTGTTGGGGGGGTCCCTAGACCTATCTGGGCCTAAGACTAATTACCCTAACGCTGATTGTTGTTACTAATGACACCAGTACAGCGATCAAAAAAAAAATCTGAATGCTGCACTGGGTGACACAGTGACAGGTGGTGAAGGGGTTAACTGGGGGAGTGATTGGGGGGTGGCAAGTGTACCTACGTGGACTGGTGTCAGTGTAGTGTTGGTGCACTTACTTTTATATGTTCTGTCTCCTCGGTCTGGAACGGAAAACACTGACATGAGGAGAGATGACATCACTTCCCCTGTCAGTGTTTACAGTTACACAGACAGGGGAAGGATCTCATTCGTCAGGACCGCTCACCAGGTCCAGGCCAGATTTTATTGGCCTGGGCCTGGAGATTGATCGGTTCTGCATCGAATCCGATCACTCGCGCGATGTATAGCTACGAGGCTTCACGCAGCCGGACCAACCTGCCGCAGTATAACTGCGGCGGCTGGTCCGGAACTGGTTAACAAAAAAGACACCAATGATGGGACACTATTCCTCCTACTGGACAACAACACTGGGGCAACTTCCTGCCACAGGCACCAACAATTGGGCACTGATACCAATGATGGGACACTATTCCTCCCACTGCTACAAAACACTGCTACAAAACACTATTGCTCTCACTGGATACCAACAATACCTCCTTCTCCCAATTTTCTTAGGAGCTTGAACTTCTCCTTGAGGGGCATTTGCTGTCCCTGGTCCTGAGGTCTGTCCACCAGAGCGACATTGTCTCCTGTTGAATTGAAGTGAAATACTGAGTTATACCATTGAACTATATGAATGCTATTATGATATGTTACTTATTGTTTTATATTGTAGCAATAACTCTCGGTGGAGCTGCTAATTTAAGCGGGTCTGTTACCTTCACTCTCCTTCCCTCTGTTTCACCGGCACCGGGTCTAGGGTTCCGTTGAGTTTACCTCTGGACGACACACGCACCAACACTTGAGTACGTTTTCAATGCTTTATTAAACAATTTGCTTAGGAAGTAGCAGGAAAGAGGTGGAAAGGAAACTGCAGAAGAAACTCAAATATCTTCTTGTAGGGTCTTTGATAAATGTCCTGGTAGAATCTCTGGTCTCTGCCACAGACTTGGTTGGGACAAACCCGTACGATCCTCTGCCACAGGATGTATTGTTTTTTTTCTGCAATGAATGTCAGTCACAGTGCCTGAACCTTTAAGCCAACACGGCAACACTATGCTGTATAGTTACTTTCGGCTATGTCCTCCAACCGAGTCACCAGGCCCCTCTCCAGACCAGCACGTTGCGTGATCCTTCCATGACGGGTCCTCCCCTGGGATCTCCTCGGTTGTCCAGCTTCTTCACGCGGGATAGACAGCTCAGGACCATTCCTCGGCCGCTGTGGTAAGCCCCAGACAAGCTTCTGGGCCCACCCCTGCACCGCAGCGACATGGGCCTCTGGAACGGAGGACCACGAGATAGCTCTCTAACGCATACCTGTCGGCCAGGAGGGCCAGCAGGTGGCTGTAAAACAAACCCCAAAAATGGCATCTGTCCCATAAATACCCTCGCCCAGAATGCAACTCGGAGGACCCCCTCCACCGAGTTGTCTCCGGGACAGAAGAGCATCCATACGCTTCGACGCGTTGCCTTTCCAACACTAACCAGTGGTAACAGCAACACCCACCGGTCAGTATGGAAACACACACAACGTCAGTCAAACTGGAACAGAGGCAAACTCAACCTTCCTAACAAACAATTTACTAAATTTACCTAACATGCGGTAGATCACAAATCTACCAGCGCTACATACTCCCCCCACTACAGTAGACATTGTCCCCAACGTCTGTCCAAAAACAGTGACAGTAACTCCCAAGCCTGGGAGTAAGTATTTGAGTTTCTCATAACTTGGATAGACAAAGAAAGAGAAAGAGACAGTGGAAAGATATTATAAGACTTACATCTATAAAACATTATGTTCGCATCCGCAAACAAAACCATCCTATGTCTGTACATAACCTCACTATCTAACTAGCTGAAAAGCCTCCCAGCTTGATAGAAGATCCAATATTCCCTGAAAAGGAAAACATATTTAAACGCACACATATATCCTACACAACATTAGGAGCAAAGCCTCATTTAAAAATGAGACTCTCTTCCCATAATCTATACCAAATATAATTTTTAGGAGTCCATCCCTATATAAAATTCCTTTTATATCCTCATATGAAAGAAATACGGCTAGCAAAAAGAAGTCCTTGGATTTAAAACACTGAACAGAACATGTAGATCTTGACCACGCAGATCTCTTTACTCTGACACTAACTAGCTAAGTAACTTTAAAGTTCTTTTGTCCATAGTTACCAATAAAACCGGGGATCTGGCAAGGTCAGTGTCTTTCCCGTTTTATCCACAGTGGTAATGAAATATACAACATTGTCCTTTCCGGGCCTGCAAATGACCACTTTGTCAGCATAGATGTGCCGACCGAAGTTCCAATGTACAAAGCATCTGTTAAAACATTCATCCATCTTAACAGAACATCCAGTCTTTCTGAAGGGCTTAGGCACAGACAAATAGTCCCAAACAGCTTCACTGTACCAAAGCTCCTGATTAGTTTCAATCTCCTGCATGATATCCTGGGGCACATATGGGAACTCCAAACCATATTCTGCTGCCACACGCTTGTTCAACATTCTCTGTAAGCGTGCAAGTTTTGGCAATGATCTGTCTCTCCCCATACCAGGCGGTACACAGGAATCCAATGACTTGCTCACCATAGACCCAGCCGGTGTCTGTAGTGAACCAGTAACTTTTGGCAAAGTCCCAGTAACAGTGCTGTGTGGCTCCACACAAGGTGACATCTTCCTAGAACTCAGGGCTGTCCATTTAGGGAAAGTCATAGTGGAAGCAATATCTTCACTTTGTAACCATAACAGCTCTTGTGACATAGTCTCAAATAGGTCATCATCACCGGAAAGATCCCCGTTCCTGACGTGGACTCTGGCAGCTCCGGTTCAGGTAACCTCTGGGGTAGGCCTCGACCAAGGCCGTGGGAAGCCTTTACATATCCCACCTTCCTTTGAGTAGGCTCAACAGGAGTAGGCGTAGTGGACGCAGAAATCAAAGTAATGTCCCCTGATGAGACGACAGCAGCAGTGTCTCCCTCTGAAACATTGTCAGCAACAACAGGCAAAGTGGTGACCTGTCGCTCTCTCTCTGTAGCGGTAGCAGCTTCTACTGTGGCGATACCTGTTGCCCAATCCATCCGGTAAGCACGGGGCGACGTGGTAGGTTGCTCCACCACAAACAAGCATTCTCCACACTGCGGACATCGGCCAAATGGACGAAGATGCACAGCCAATCCCTCGCATCGATGGCAGATCATGCCCAGTCCCTCAACATCTCCTGAGGTATACAGGACAAACCTCCCCTGCAGCTTCAAACGAACTCCAGTATCCATAAGCAGGGTTCCAGATAGCACAGTATTCATCGCGGTGCTTGCAGGGAACATTCTCGGTCCCACAATTGGCTTCATCGTTGGAAAAGACATGGCCACACTCTGATCTTCTCAGCACAATCACAAGGCTTCTCTTTTCCTCTGGCGCCAAACACACACACGCGTCCCACACGGTAGCAAGTAGGGTAGACTCCTACCACTTGTTTTTCTAGTCACGTAGCTCCTGGGCCTCACTGGCGCCCACCGTCCACGCACTCAGAAATAAAGTCCTGCAGTTTAACCTTTTCTCTTCCTGAAAGATTTTTTCTACAAAGTCCAGCTCTAACCATAAACTCCCGGTAAAACACTTCGCTGGGTTGCGAGAATTGACGGTCAACAAATCCCGGACGAGCCCCCACATGTAGCAATAACTCTCGATGGAGCTGCTAATTTAAGCGGGTCTGTTACCTTCACTCTCCTTCCCTCCGTTTCACCTGCACCGGGTCTAGGGTTCCGTTGAGCTTACCTCTGGACGACACACACACCAACACTTGAGTAAGTTTTCAATGCTATATTAAACAATTTGCTTAGGAAGTAGCAGGAAAGAGGTGGAAAGGAAACTGCAGAAGAAACTCAAATATCTTCTTGTAGGGTCTTTGATAAATGTCCTGGTAGAATTTTGGATATTACGATAGGATGCGCTCCCCTCGTGGGACACACTCCTTGCTGAGGCCTCTCTCACTTGCCTAGCAGCCAGTACGCAGCACGAACAAAATTCTCTGCCACAGACTTGGTTGGGACAAACCCGTACGATCCTCTGCCACAGGATGTATTGGTTTTTTCTGCAATGAATGTTAGTCACAGTGCCTGAACCTTTAAGCCAACCCGGCAACACTATGCTGTATAGTTACTTTCGGATAGGTCCTCCAACCGAGTCACCAGGCCCCTCTCCAAACCAGCACGTTGCGTGATCCTTCCATGACGGGTCCTCCCCTGGGATCTCCTCGGTTGTCCAGCTTCTTCACACGGGATAGACAGCTCAGGACCATTCCTTGGCCTCTGTGGTAGGCCCCAGAGAAGCTTCTAGGCCCACCCCTGCGCCGCGGAACGGAGGACCACGGGATAGCTCTTGAACGCATACCTGTCGGCCAGGAGGGCCAGCAGGTGGCTGTAAAACGAACCCCAAAAAAGGGCGTTTGTCCCATAAATACCCTCGCCCAGAATGCAACTCGGAGGACCCCCTCCACCGAGTTGTCTCCGGGACAGAAGAGCATCCATACGCTTTGACACGTTGCCTTTCCAACACTAACCAGTGGTAACAGCGACACCCACCGGTCAGTATGGAAACACACACAACGTCAGCCAAGCTGGAACAGAGGCAAACTCAACCTTCCTAACGAACAATTTACTAAATTTACCTAACATGCGGTAGATCACAAATCTACCAGCGCTACATAATGAAAGCAGTATAGCAGAAAATCATGGTATTTCAATTTTGTAGACGCTTTAACTTTTGCGCAAACCAATCAATAAACGCTTATTGCGATTTTTCTTTTTTACCAAAAATATGTAGAAGAATACGTATCGGCCTAAACTGAGGAAAAAAATGTTTTTTTAGATATTTTTTGGGGATATTTATTATAGCAAAAAGTAAAAAATAATGCGTTTTTTTTTTCAAAATTGTCGTTTTTTGTTTATAGCGCAAAAAATAAAAACCGCAGTGGTGATCAAATACCACCAAAAGAAAGCTCTATTTGTGGGGAAAAAAGGACGTCAATTTTGTTTGGGAGCCACGTCGCACGACCGCGCAATTGTCAGTTAAAGCGACACAGTGCCGACTCGCAAAAAGTGCTCTGGTCTTTTGCCAGCCAAATGGTCCGGGGCTTACGTGGTTAATAGGTGCCGCATTAAGGCAGTCTATTTTTTTTTAAAAGGCACACAAAGCATCAGAATGCACTAAAAGATGTACATGCTCCATTTATTGCAATGCAAAACACCGATGGATGGTAGGAAATTACCATGCTTCACTGCAGGTGTGTTGTGGTGACATTCAGCGTGACACCACAGCACATCAGCGTACATAATGAGCATTGCTGCAATGAAATATTGTGAATGCATTGCTGCAACAGTAAAGTGTACAACATTAGTATGCACAGGTCCTTACTCTTGGCTAGGTTTAGTTGTGCAAACAGTAACACCACAGTATCTGTGCTAAAAAAAACATCATCACAAACAAAAGTTAGCTGGCAGCAGAAAGGCCAAATTTCCACAGCATAAGTGAGACTTCTGTAAAGCTGGATAAACACTATACAATTTTCTTTAGATTTGCCAAAACCATATAATATGAGGTCAAACCTAAACACTTTCAATTTGTATGAAATCAGGCATACAAATGTTGCACTACAAAGTTAACGGTAAATCTAAAGGAAATGTAACAACAAAAGATGTATAGTGTGTATCCAGCTTTATAATCAAAATGGAACACCACCAACGCCTTTAAATCCAAGGCTTGCCGGAAGGTTGGATCTCGAAGCCTAGCAGTCAGTACAAGCTTAAGTATGATAAGTATGGTTCAATCCTGACACAGGATTAACAAATGAACATGAAATGAACTCATCCATCTTCAAATGCCGTATTTGGTAACCAACAACTCCTAATGGTACATATTACCCAAGGCTTTCTTTATTCTTAACGCCGTATATAAAATACTTCCGAGCGTGCATAGTATTCAAAATAGGCAGCATGGCGTGCATGATGACATCAGCATCCATAAATTCCTCCCTATGTGTTTTGTCTCAATAGGACATCCTCAGGGGCTCTGGATGCTGCTCTCACATTGCTTCCTAAAAATGGTAATGGTGGATGGAAACAATCAGCCAGTAACGAATACCAGACCATAGCTCCATAGCTTATCCAGTATACTGCCATCTAGTGGCAAAAATAAGTACAAAAGAACAAGGCATATAGTATTGCCATCTTCAAAATTTTTCTGATGACTCTGCGGTAGTGGGATGTATTAGGGATGGGGAAGAGACTGAATATAGGACTGTGGTGGAGAACTTTGTCACATGGTGTGAGGTTAATCATCTGTATCTAAATGTAACAAAGACAAAGGAGCTGGTTGTGGATTTCAGGAAGAGGAAGCAACCAGTGACCCCAATCTCCATCTGGGGGTGCACATAGATAATAAGCTAGACTGGAGCAAGTACACTGAGGTGTGCCATAGGAAGGGCCAGAGCCGTCTTTATTTTTTGAGGAGACTGGGGTCTTTTAACATCTGCCGGATGATGCTGAAGATGTTTTATGAGTCCATGGTGGCCAGCGCTCTCCTGTATGCATTGGCATGCTGGGGAAGCAGGCTTAGGGTGTCTGACATCAACAGACTCAACAGACTCAACAAACTGATTAGCAAGGCCGGTGATGTTGTTGGATTGAAATTGGAGTCTTTTACAATAGTGTTGGAGAGGAGAATGTTGTTCAAGTTACTTTCAATCTTGGACAACTCCTCCCACCTACTCCACAATACGCTGGTCAGTCTGCGGAGTACCATCAGTGAAAGATTGTTGCACCCACCATGCACCACAGAACGACAATCATTTTTGCCTATGGCAATCAAGCTATATAATTCTTCTCTGGGAGGTGAATATCTAATTCTGGTTTATGTGTTGTTTTTATAGTATGTTGGTATTGTGTTGGCTATTATAGGGGGTATTACAGAAACTGGTGTATTATTTGTATTTGGTAGTTTGTCTGTTTTTTAATCCGTGTTATTTATTCTATGTTGTATTTAAATGTATGGATGTTTTATTTGTAGTGTAGTTTTAATTTTGTTTATTTGGTGCTAATAGCTGTTATTGGTAATTTTGTTGTGTTTTTGTATCTTGTTCAGTTATTGTTGTGATCTTGTGCTGTCTTTGTTATTGTGTCAAAATAAATTCCCAATTCCCTTTGGGATTAAAAGTATTCTGTATTCTGTAAATGGAATGTTTGACCGCTTGACCTCCAAAAGGTTTTACCCCCTTATTGACCAGGCCATTTTTTGCTATTCATCACTGTGCTACTTTATTTGGCAATTGTGCGATCATTGCAAAAATTGAAACATAGAATTTTTTTAGACAAATAGATCATTCTTTTGGCGATTTTTGACCACCACTGGGCTTTTTATTCTTTGCTATACCAACAAAAAATAATTTCTACGTTCTGTCACAAAACATATCCAATAAAATTTAATTTCTTCATAAATTTAGGCCAAAATGTATTCCGCTACATGTCTTTGGTAAAAAAAAAAATCTCAAGTGTATATTAAAGTCTTACCCTAAAAACAAAACAAAAAAAAAAAAAACAGATTCTGTTCCCACATGTTATACAACACAGTGTTTGTGCTGTGTAATTTGGCCCCCCGTATCACCTGAAATACCTGGCTGATCCTGCCTAGCTATGCCCTCCCCCCGTAAACTGACCACGGTTTATCATGGCTGCTGAGCTCTGACACCGTGGTCAGTTTACGCACCTCTGTCATCCATACATACCTTATTTTATAGCGCCGCTCGGCACTCAAGTCCTCTCCTCCTCCCGAGTGACATCAGCGGCGGTTTCTCGGCTCTGCCCCCTTTGCTGTCAGATCGAGAGAGGGGAGAGGCAGTCGGGGGGCACAGCATTTATTATAACAGAGAGGATTGTAGCAACAACACTAAGTGGCTTAACAGCCACTTTAATAGGTTATGTGTGAATATTATAACCCCTTCAAACTATGGTATGTAAAATAGGGGTCTTCAAAAAGTTTCTGCACTTTTTTTTAACTCCAACGAATATATAAAAATGCAGAAACTTTTTGAAGAACCTTCATATTTGAAAATCGATCAATCCTGATGTACTGACGGCCTATCTCATTTCTTGAGGCCCTTAAAGCGGAGTTCCACCCAAAAAGTGAAACTTTTGCTTTAAGGATTCCTGACCCCCTGACATGCCATATTTGGAATGTCATTTTTTTTGGGGGGGAGCGGGTACCTAGTTTTGACAGGTACCCAGCTCCCACTTAAACTCGACCCGCCTAGGCGACTCGAGCGGAAGTTCTCTTCTCCCCCTCCCTCCCTGCAATCTTCTGGGACACCTCACAGGTCCCAGAAGATTGCCCGGCCATTTAGGACGTGCAGCGTGAGTCGAGCATGCACAGTGTGCACCCAGGTGTGAAGCCGGAAGCTGTCACAGCCGGGTGCCCACACTAGTGATGCCAGCGCTGGGGAGAGGCGGGGGAGAGAACTGAGGCTTCGGGCGGCCGCATTGCTGGATCGTATGACAGGTGAGTGTGCATTTATTAAAAGTCAGCAGCTACACTTTTTATAGCTGCTGATGTTTAATAAACACAGAAACGGCTGAAACTCCGCTTTAAAATGCCAGGAGTATAGTGGGCCAATCACAGCATAACTATATGAATCAAAGCTGTTATGAATGCGGTTGTGGTGTACAGGTGGACAAAGCGTTTGCGGGAAAGGTGGGCTGCATGCCCTCGGCTGGATGACGTATAAGTATGTGATCCAGCCTGCACATTCCACACTACCACAGTAAATGTACTGTGGCCGGGCAGCAACCCGTTAAAAACATAATGCCAAACCGCAATTGACACAGGTACCCTTAGCCCCACCAATTCAACATTCTTTGCCCTCAGAAAGGGCTTTGTCAGGAATGAGGTGTCATTATATTAAATATATGAAAGTACTCAAAGAAAAAAAAGAATGCTATTTCTTGTATTTGCTTGGGCACATTTGCTGGTGGTAAATTGGTGGGGTTAAGGGGTCTTTTTTCTTTTTTGTTACATTCTATCAGGACTTGCAGTGAACAGTTTATATTTGAGGAGGGGAGAGACAGACACTGCCAGTTTGATTAACATGATGTTGACAGATCTGTACATGTTCTTGCTCTGAGCTTTAGCCTGAGTAGTCTCGTCTCCCCACCATTTTTTCAACACCTATTTCTCTATCCAAGCTTTGCACCATTACAATATCCCTATTCAAATCCTCCACCTTATAGCCTTATCTATAAATTACATAAATTAAATTTTTTCGCACCCTAACGTGTTCCTGAAAATCAGTGATCTTTGTACAATTGTGTCTAAAGCAAACACATTGGTCTTTCAGGACAGCTGTTTTGGACTACAGTATTTGTAGTGTAATATGGCCACTAGATGGTGCAATGAATTTTGGTGTTTGTTATGTAATTATGTGATGTGACATTAGACATTAGATGATGGTTTGGCTACAGCCATATAGTGGTGTTTATAGTTACACCACTTGATATCTAAAAAAAAAATATATATATATATATATATATATATACACACGCATTCTGATATTTTAATTTTGGTTTGGTTTGGTCCATATGGGACTAACAGGGCTGGCTACCTATCTCAATTGCACCTTGGCAGTGATTATGTCTTTGTAATATATCCCTATTTGACCACTGGGGGAAGTGTGACAGCAAACATTCTATTAAAGTAGATTTGCACCCAAAAGTGGAAGTGGGGGGGGGGGTACCTAGTTTTGACTGGTACTTAGCTCCCACTTATGCTCACGCCACCTAGGCGACTCCTACTCTCCCCCTCCCTCCCTGCAATCTTCTGGGACACATCACAGGTCACAAGCTCTCACAGCGGGGTGCCCACACTAATGATGCCGGCGCTGGGGAAAGAGAAAGGGGGGGGAGAGAACCGAGGCTTCAGGAGGCCGCA
Source organism: Lithobates septentrionalis (assembly GCA_037952835.1). Lineage (NCBI taxonomy): Eukaryota > Metazoa > Chordata > Amphibia > Anura > Ranidae > Lithobates > Lithobates septentrionalis. The sequence goes on along the minus strand of JBBDGP010001110.1, from coordinate 1,562,181 downwards.
TCGCTGGACCGTAGGACAGGTGAGTGTGTGTTTATTAACCGCTTGCCGACCAGCCGCCGCAGTTGTACTGCGGTAACATGGCTCAGCTGCGCAAATCTCCGTCATGTTACGTCACTTCTATTTGTGGCCACTAGGGGCGTGCGCGCACCCGCTGCTTGCCCCCCAAGCCGATGCGAGTGCCGGGCTCCCACGATTGGCCACATTAACCCCTTGATCATCCCTAGTGTTAACCCCTTCACTGCCAGTGACATTTTTACAGTAATCAATGCATTTTTATAGCACTGATCTCTGTATAAATGCCAATGGTCCCAAAAATGTGTCAGAATTGTCCGACGTGTCCGCCATAATGTCGCAGTCATGATAAAAATCGCAGATCGCGCCATTACCAGTATAGATAAATAAAAATATCCCCTATTTTGTAGACGCTATAACTTTTGCGCAAACCAATCAATATACGCTTATTGCGATTTTTATTACTAAAAATATGTAGAAGAATACATATCGGCCTAAACTGAGAAAAATTTGCTTTTTTTAAAAAAAAATGGGGATATTTATTATAACAAAAAGTACAAAATATTGTGTTTTTTTCAAAATCTTCGCTCTTTTTTTGTTTATAGTGCAAAAAATAAAAACCGCAGAGGCGATCAAATACCACCAAAAGAAATCTCTATTTGTGGGAAAAAAAGGACGTCAAATTTGTTTGGGTACAGCGTCGCACTACCGCACAATTGTCAGTTAAAATGACGCAGTGCCAAATCACGAAAAATGCTCTGGTCATTCCGCAGCCTAATCTTCTGGGGCTGAAGTGGTTAAAAATCAGCAGCTACACTTTTTGTAGCTGCTGACTTTTAATAAACAGAAAAACGAGTGGAACTCCTCTTCGTTTCATGCTTTGTTCTTTTATATGTATGTTTTGCCACTAGATGGCCGTATACTTTTTGGGGTATGGTCTAGTATTCCTTATTGACCGATTGTTTCTTCTGCTGATTTGCATTCCTATGGAGCAATGTAAAAGCAGCGTCCAGAGCCCCTGAGGACGTCCTATTGGGACAAACACATAGGGCTGAGCTTCTGGATGCTGATGAGTTCACGCATGCCAAGAGTCACGTATGTAGCGGCCTATTTTGAATACTCTGCACACTCAGAACTGTTTTATGTTTGGTTTTATATGCAGTTGTAAGAATAAATAAAGCCTTGGGTCGTTTGCACTGTTGCAGTTGTTGGTGACCAAATGTGGCATTTTGAAGATGGATGAGGTGACTGCTGTTCATTTGTTAATCCTGTATGGGGATTGAGTCATACTTACCATACTTACGCTTGTACTGACCTCTAAGCTTTGAGGTCTAACCTTCTGATAAGCCTTGGATTTAAACGTGGTGATGGTGTCCCATTTTGATTCTCATGGAAGTCTTATTTATGCTGTGGAAATTTGATTGAAGTAGAAGTGGCACCTCGGAATTTCCATTTGAATACCATGGTGGAGGATTATTTCTGGTGGTGTAGGAGTCTAATTATAATAGCTGCACTTTTTTCACTTATTATTTTTGTGGAGTTCATTAGTACTGCAGTTTTCCTATGTATTGAAGCGGTATTAGACCCAAAAGGCCAGATCACCATATGAAAACAGAGGGAAAAAGCAATTTCAATTCAGTTTCTGGTTTGAGCTTTATTACTGCTTTAAGTTTAGATGTGGCAGACTTTACTGCCTCTCTGAACAAAGATCTGTAGTGCATTGCCTTTCAGAGGCAGTGAGGAGGCAAAATGTCAGGTGAGTACACATTGCCGCATTTGTGATGTGTTGAATTGCGGTGTGACAATTTTAATGTGGCATGTCAAGTTTTACAGGCAGCACCACCTATAAAACATTCTCATGTAAGTGAATAGGATCCTCTGCAACCATGTGCCAAGCACTTAGACTGCAGTTGCAGTGCAGTCCTGCAATGCAAAATCACCAATTGGTGGTTAAAAAATCCAAAAGAAATCGGGTATCAAGAAGTGACAATATCAACTCCTAAATTTCTGTAACCTTTTTTTTCTCCACCCTCCATAAACCGATCCACTATGGATTGCTTTTCAGGAGGAGGCGGTAAACAATGCCATTATTGTGAAAGGAGCCTTTGAGTGTTAGACACATGGACCCTGATGCCTGTATACGGTGAACGGGCTGTTTTTTAATGCGCCCCTTAATTGGCAGGTGCTGTGTGCAGCCGCCCATTCAAGTCTATACAGATGCAGCAGCTGCATGGACATAGCTGCTTGTCTTAATGTGACAGGTGTGTGGGTACAGGTGAGCAGCCCTGTATGCAGACAGTGGGGTTGATTTACTAAAGGCAAATCCACTTTGCACTGCAAGTGCACTTGGAAGTGCAGTCGCTGTAGATCCGTGGGGAACATGCAAGGAAAATAAAAAACAGCATTTTTGCTTGTACATGCTTGAATGATAAAATCAGCAGAGCTTCCCCTGATTTCAAATCTTCCCCTCAGATTTACGGCGACTGTACTTCCAATTACACTTTCAAGTGCACTTGCAGTGCATTTGTAGTGCAGAGTGGATTTGCCTTTAGTAAATCAACCCCTGTGTGCGTTCATCACTGTGCATCCGTATGCCTGTTACATTAGGAAGAACGGCTGTGTCCATGCAACTGCTGTGTCCTAGTAGACTTGAATGGGCTGCCTACAAACAGCACCTGCCAGTTACGGACATATACAAAAATGCAAGCATACACTTTATCTCTTTTTTGTGTGTTAAAGTAATATTGATTTAAATGAGTGTGTTCTGCACCATATCCAGGTATTGTGGGTTTGATTTACTAAAGGATTAGAGCAGTAGTCCCAACCGCAAGAGGCCCCCAAGGATTCAGCAACGATCTACCTGCCATTGGCAGGCAGCTGACAGGTAGATCTCTTGCCCTCTGCTGACACATGCAGAGATAGGCAGGGAAGCGGCTGGGATACTATTACATATAGTAATGTATTACATACATTACATGGAAAGAGCAAAGCGCACAGTGTGGGGACACAGTGGGTCACACTACTGTACCGACTTCCTTTTTATGCAGAGGTGGCTGTTCTCAGTCCTCTAGTGGACTGCTGTTCCCCGCCGACCCCTCCACCCCTTCTGTCCATCCTAGGTGCTTATATGACATCACCTGTGTCCTGGGATGGGCAGGAGGGGAGTAGGGACCAGTGGCGAACAGCGCTCTACTAGAGGACTGAGAACAGCCGCCTCTGCATAAAAAGGAAGCCGGTACAGTAGTGTGACCCACTGTGTCCCCACACGGTGTGCTGTGCTTTGTCCCATGTAATGTGTCCAGCTGTGTGCCCTGCTTCCCCCTTCCGAAATGTGCCCTGCTCCCATGCAATGTGCCCTGCTTCCCCCTTCCATAATGTGCCCTGCTCCTTCAATGTTCTTTGAGCTGTAGATATGAAAATTATTTCAGGGTTCCCCGAGATCTCAGACTTTTTGCTAGGGGTTCCTCAAAGGCAAAATGGTTGAGAAACACTGGATTAGAGCATGTTCCCTTTCAAAGTGTCACTTTGCAAGAAATACCCAATCGTGCAAGGAAAAGAAATAACAATACAATAATTGGATGATTGAAGTCAGAATACTTTCACCGCATTCACTAAGCTAAGTTAAATTTCACTTTGCAGATGGATTTTTTATTGGCTCAGTGAAGTAGGTGAAATTGTGCTAACTTTGGTTGTCTAATAATGTGAAAGCAGAAATCCTGTTTTCCCTTGCACTTGATTGGTTATTCCTTGCAAAGTCAATTTTAGCTTTGTCACACCTCATTTAGTGTGTTGCTAATTTATATCATCATCCGTCACCCCTCCAGCAGAAGCCGTCCTCTGGTAAATCAGTCTTCTGCTGGAGGGGCGCACTGCTAAACTGTGCCTTAATGAGTGTACTATCCCTGCAACACTGTGACTGTTCACTTACAACTGTATGGACACTCAGGGGTTGATTTGCTAAAACTGGAGAGTGCAAACTCTAGTACAGCTCTGCATAGAAACCAATCAGCTTCCAGGTTTTATTGTCAAAGCTTAATTGAACAAGCTGAAGTTAGAAGCTGATTGGCTACCATACTCAGCTGCACCAGCTTTTGCACTCTCCAGTTTTAGTAACTCTCCCCCTCAGTGTGATATTTGCATTACTTCCGTTCATTATAATAAATACACTCTGAGAAGTTTATTTGGTTTTAAAAGTGTATTTTTGTATTTCTTTATTAATTAATTATTGTACCAGATTCTGTGTGCATCAGTTTTTGTGTGTAATAGGGCGTACACACGGTCGGACTTTGTTCGGACATTCCGACAACAAAATCCTAGGATTTTTTCCGACGGATGTTGGCTCAAACATGTTTTGTCTACACACGGTCGCACAAAGTTGTCGGAAAATCCCATTGTTCTAAACGCGGTGATGTAAAACACGTACGTCGGGACTATAAACGGGGCAGTGGCCAATAGCTTTCATCTCTTTATTTATTCTGAGCGTGCGTGGCACTTTGTCCATCGGATTTGTGTACACACGATCGGAATTTCCGACAACGGATTTTGTTGTCGGAAAATTTTATCTCCCGCTCTCCAACTTTGTGTGTCGGAAAATCCGATGGAAAATGTCCGATGGAGCCCACACACGGTCGGAATTTCCGACAACACGCTCCGATCGGACATTTTCCATCGGAAAATCCGACCGTGTGTACGGGGCATTAGTGTTCAGTGTGATATTTGAATGCTATTATTGTACCACTAATTGCAATTATATCTGTTCATTATAATAAAAGTACTTCAAGAGGTTTATTTTGGCTTTAAAAGTTTTTTATTCTTTATTAATAATAAAAAAAACAAAACATTAGATAATAAAACAGTTTATACATAGTTACAGGTACCATTATTTGAAACATTATTTTAGATGTTGTATGCTATATAGTGCTGTGATGTTATCTACATGGCAATAAAATGTTTATTAAAAAAGGAGAACTCTATGTTTATGGGCTGTTGTTGGTCAATATTGGCTAAAGGCTCTCTATATCAATGTCTTAATATGTGTCATTTATTCCTATCACTGGTAATGGGCAGAAAGAAATCCATAGGCTGTCATTGCTGAAATTCTAGTTTCCTGGCTCTCTCTGGGCCCCTGACACAGAACAAATGAGAAATCAGTGGGACTGTATTAAACCCAGCAGAGGAACATGACAGGACACTAGATCAGCAATAACTAAATCCATATTCCTTTTAGTACAGATGTCCCCAATGTTCCCAATTACCAATAAACTGGTCTCCAATTTATTCAAAATCACAATTTCAGTTTTATAGATAAATTGGATGGAAATATCCAATATCCGAGGGCTTTCACACTGAAGCGGTGCGCTGGCAGGAGAGAAAAAAAACTCCTGCAAACAGCATCTTTGGAGCGGTGAAGGAGCGGTGTATTCACAGCTCCTTCACCGCTCCTGCCCATTGAAATCAATGGGGCAGCGCGGCTATACCGCCGCTGTAGCGGCGCTATGCGAGCGGTTTTAACCCTTTTTCGGCCGCCAGCGGGGGGTAAAACTGCACAGCTAGCGGCCGAATACCGCCGCTAAAATGACGGTAAAGCGACGCTAAAAATAGCGCCGTTTTACCGCCGACGCCCCCACCGCCCTAGTGTGAAAGGGACCGAAGTGTTGAATGCAGATATTTCTCCAGGCAGTTAAAGCAAAGAACAGAAGCAGATGTGTATTTATCGTTTTCTTTTACAGGTTCACCTTTGCTTAATTTTTTTAGACATGAAAGGACCACTTTAAAGCGGTTGTATACCCAAATTTGACATTTTTACTTACAGGTAAGCCTATAATAAGGCTTACCTGTAGGTAAAACTAATATCTCCTAAACCTATACGATTTAGGAGATATTCCCTTTGCATGCAGCCACTGACATCAGCGACGCATGTGCTCTGAATGCCCGGCTGAAGGTCAGGCAGACACTGCCGGACCTTTACGGGAATAAAACTCCCGTGCGAATGCGCGGGAGTGACATCATCGCGGCTCCGGCCACTCACAGCGCCGGAGCCACGTACCCGAGGGCAAGATGTCAGCTCCCCCGGCGTAGATCAGGCTCAGATATGGGGGCTTTGCTCTGAAGTAAGTATTTCATAATGAGCTAGTATGCACTGCATACTAGCTTATTATGCCTTTGCCTTGCAGGTTTTTTTTTTTATGTGCGGGTATACCACCGCTTTAAGGATCACACACAACACTGACCACCAACACCTAAGGGAGAACACACTCATAAATGACAACCTACATTTATAGGGGTACTCATACTCTCATCACCAAAATATAAAGAGGCTCTTTCTGACAATTTTCCTCTACAAACTTTGCCATGCATTTTAGTCCTGACCTCTGCACTGTTTGCTGCACTGTATGCTCCATGGGTGCTCAAACTGTGGTCCTCCAGCTGTTGCAGAACTACAAGTTCCATTATGCCTCTGCCTTTAGGAGTTATGCTTGTCATTGTCAGCTTTGCAATGCCTCATGGGACTTATGCCGCGTACACACGAGCGGACTTTACGGCGGACTTTGCCCGGCGGACTGGATTTCGTCGGACAATTCGACGTGTGTGGGCTCCAGCGGACTTTGTTTTCTCAAAAGTTGGACGGACTTAGATTTGAAACTTGTTTAAAATTTATCCGTTGAAATCGAGTCCGGTCGAAAAGTCCGCCGTCTGTATGCTAGTTCGACGGACAAAAAGCCACGCTAGGGCAGCTATTGGCTACTGGCTATGAACTTCCTTGTTTTAGTCCGGTCGTACGTCATCACGTACGAATTCGACGGACTTTGGTGGATTGTGTGTAGGCAAGTCCGTTCATTCAGAAAGTCCGTCGGAAAGTACGTCGAAAAGTCCGCCGGGCAAAGTCCGCCGTAAAGTCCGCTCGTGTGTACGCGGCATTATAGTTTCCCACAACAGCTGAAGGACCACAGGTTAAGCACCCATGCTGTACACTATGCTATACTATGCACTACTTAGCCCTTACTGCTGCACTGAAAACACTACATGCTCCAGACCACTGCACTATATATGTTATGCTTTTTGTAACAAAGTCCTGACCACAATGTTTATTGTCTGAACAATTGCTGGCTTTAACCACTTGACCTCTGGAAGATTTACCCCGCTTCATGACCAGGCAATTTTTTGCGATATGGCACTGTGTACTTTAACTAACAACTGTGCAGTCATGGGACACTGTACTCAAAGAAAATGTATGTAATTTGTTCGCACAAATAGAGCTTTCTTATGGTGGTATTTGATCACCGCTGCGATTTTTATTTTTTTGCGCCATAAACAAAAAAGATCGACAATTTTGAAAAAAAAAACAATATTTTTTACTTTCTGCTATAAAACATATCCAAATAAAAATTTGAAAAAAATCTAATTTCTTTATAAATTTAAGCCAATATGTATTCTGCTATATATTTTTGGTAAAAAAAAAAAAAATCTCAATAGGCGTATATTGATTGTTTTGTGCAAAGTTATAGTGTCTACAAACTATGGGATATTTTTATGCCTTTAATTATTTATTACTAGTAATGATGGCGATAAGTGACTCACAGTGGGACTGCAATATTGCGGTGGACATTCCAACACTAACTGACAGTTTTGTATAGGAGGATATTCCTGCGCTATCAGATATGGAAAGGCTAAACGTGGAGCAGCTGCGTGCACCTGTTAGGTGTCACTTGGCCTAAAGGAATGTTTTATAGATAATATGGTGCCGCGCTAATCCTATTCTATGAACTTCTCCTTGTGAAATGCAATAAGATAAATATAAAAGGCCCGGCCTAAAGGGCCAGTGATAAATATAAGCAAGTGTTAAAATCCACTGTGCACAATAAATAAATAACAGTAAAAATAAAAATATATAGTGAATGTGAACAATAAATAAATAAACAGCCTAAAAACCTCAAATATTCCAATCGTGACTATCCATAAGTGTAGATATTGTGATAATGTGACAAAAACCAAGAAAATTATATTAGCATAAATTAAATCCAATAATTAACAATCACAGACCAGCAAAGTGCAAGGTGCCAACACTGTGCAAACTAAATGGCTGAATCATAGCGTAAACATAATGTGAACCAACAATTTTTCCGTAAGGTGCAAGCGTGCAAACAGACTTATATAAAGTGTATAGTTCAAAACTGGATGGTATCAGAATAGTATGTCCCAGCAGATGGAATATAAAAATCATACAGAAATAGCGTCCTTAATCTTCAATAAAATCTTTGTGACTTATAGTGCTGGCATGCGCATGTAGCAGTTAAAGTGCCTGGTGACTCAAGGTTTCATGCAGCTTCGTGTGCAAACACTCCAGTGAGCAGTGGCCCCTTACCTCACAGAAATGGGGCAACAGCATATGACCAAACTGGTTCTTATCTTTTATCCGCCTAGCGGCTCCTGCGTATTCCTCACCGTCCTGGGGTGGGATTCCCTCAGATTCCCTCAGATTCCCTCAGGTATGGTCCAGGGAGGTGTGTTTGAAAACAGGAATAAAGGAACCCAATAGTGTAATACCGTTTACAAGGTAGCTAAGTTTTATTAGATAAAAGTAGCAGGTACTCACATTTAAAATTGAACAGCAAGGTGTTTGTATCCGACGAGCGGCGAGCTCGTAGCTTTCTGTCAGTGTACTCAGCCTATCCTGTCCCTACGCGTGACGTCACACCACACGTGACTTCTTCAGGGGATAAGTATAGGCTGTAAATGTGTCCTTAAATACTGTAGTATTGGCCGGCAATAGGCGGCCATTTTCCCGAAGTTCTATGTATTTGAGTTACGGCGGCCATTTTCCTAGAGGTTTTTTCGATCTGATTCGATTTAGAGTGTGTGTCAGCTGACGAATAGTGGCCAATGAGGGCTGTCTGCTGATTCGATGTCAATTGTACTGTCAGCAAAGGAGGGCATTATTATTTTCGATGGTGGGAGCCCAGCTCACAGGGAAAACGAATCATTATTAGGAGTAAACTTATCTATAAAGTTATATCTATGGTATGGCATCCTGCAAAGCGCAGGAGGAACTAAATCGTGACTGGATGGTATATATAATATTTCAAACGGAGGGAGAGGCAGCAGACACTGATAGAATGCCAAATGTGCAATAGTGAATATACATATACATTCTGAACAGCGTTTAGAAACATTGGGTTTGCAACGTGATACAAATAAAGTAAAAAATAAATATAAAAATAAAAATAAATAAAATTAAAACAGAATAAATTAATTGGCAACAATCCGCCATATGCAAGTGGGAGAATTAAAAGGGAGTGTATATCTTTAATGATTATGTGAAATTTAAAAGATTTTTTTAAAATAAAATCCTTAAAAGGCTAGCAGATAATATCTACTGCTAACTAAAAGTGTGACTTGCATAAATAAATTAACTTCCCTGATCAGGGGGCAGATGGATAGATATATATATAGCCTCAAGCTTGGGTGAAGGGTATCAGTAGTCTAAAAACATATTTAATTACTCTAAAATAAAATTAAACTTTTCAATGTACCTACATATATTTCAAAATAATTTTAAAATACATTTTAAAACCATTTTAAAAGTCACTCAGGAAACAGTTAAGATCAAACTCGATGTTTAAGCCCCGGGGCCAGAAAGTGTCCAAAGTGTAGATCCACTTGGATTCCAACTGGCTCAAGGTTCTTACTTTATGGCCCCCCCGCCAGTGTTTTATATATGGGGTGATGCCCCAGAATGTCAGGTTAGTGGGGTCTCTATTGTGGCAAGTGAGAAAATGCTTTGATACACAGTGTTTGTCATAGCCGTTGATGATGTTTTTGACATGTTCCTTGATGCGGACTCTAAGGGGTCTTTTGGTCCGCCCAACATACTGTAGACCACAGCTACATTCAAGCACATATACTGCCCCTTCTGTGTTACAGCAAACAAAATCTTTGATTTCGTGATTTTCTCCTGTGCTGGTTGAAGTAAAACTGAAAACTTTCTTATTGGGGCGTTTAGTCTTGAGGCATGCAAAACACCTCTTGCATGGAAAGAATCCGTTTCCGGAGAAGAACGTAAAAGGTTTCTTGGGTGGGTCCGCAACATTTTTCACTAGTATGTCTCTTATTGTTGGGGCTTTCTTGTATATGAATTTTGGGTTCTCCGGGAGAATATCTTGTAATTGTCTGTCTGCCCGCAGAATGTGCCAATGGCGCTTTATTATCTTTTCTATCTTTCTATATTGTGCATTGAAGTCTAAGATGAGGGGTATCCCTTCCATTGCTTTTTCTTGTTGGGGAGTTTTTTCTTTAATCAATTGGTTCCGATCCAATTTGGCCACTTCATCTATTTTTATATTAATGAATTTACGATCATAGCCTTTTGTGGTGAATCTCTCGCCCATCTTCTCGGCCTGTTCAAAATATGTCTCAATTTTGGTACAGTTTCTCTTTATGCGCATTAATTGTCCTTTTGGGATATTAAAAATCCAATTTTTGTGATGGCAGCTTGTGGTTGGGAGGTAGCTGTTTCTATCTACCCCCTTAAAGTGCGTTTTGGTATTGAAAGTGCAGTTGTCAAGTGAGATCTCTAGGTCTAAAAAGTTTATTTTTTCCGAACTGATATCCCAAGTTAATTTGATATTTCTATCATTATCATTGAGCTTCATGAGGAATTCGGTTAAGTGTTCTTCTTCTCCATCCCATAATATAAAAATATCATCAATGTACCGTTTGTATATGACGAGTTGTCTTGGGCGTTCACAAAAAACATTATACTCTTCCCACTGTGCCATAAACAAGCCGGCAATGCTTGGGGCAAATCTAGCTCCCATGGCCACCCCAGTCTGCTGGTGATAATAAGAGTGGTTATACCAAAAATAATTATTTTTGAGACTGAATTCCAGGCATTTGATTAAGAACTTCCGCTGCATACACGGGAGTTCGGTATATTTTCTTAGACCCCATTTAGCTGCTTCGCAGGCCCTGTGATGAGGGATAATTGTGTATAACGCTGATACATCTGCGGTCGCCATAATCCATGGTTTATTCTCTCCCTGGATATTATCTATGACCCGTAGCATTTCTTTGCTATCTTTCAAATAGGCTTCAGTTTTCTGAACCGCCGGTTGCAGGAAAGTGTCTATGTACTGGCCCATCCTCGCTGTTATTGACTCGATGCCATTCACTATCGGCCTAGGGGGTGGGTTAATTTTATTTTTATGTAGTTTGGGAACTGAATAGATAATTGGCGTGCGGCAAGATTCTGGTATAAGGAATCTTGCTTCCTTTTTATTCAATATTGTCTTTTTGACTCCCAGATGGACCACTTGTTCGAGCGCCTTGCGGCATGCAAAGACTGGGTTTTTTAATAATTTTGTGTATGTATTACTATCCTCCAGCATGAGGGCCATAGTATTGTGATATTGTTCTTTAGACACTATCACAATCCCTCCCCCCTTGTCAGCTGGCCGAATGACGATGTCTTGCCTTTTGGATAGTTTGCGGATCCCACTCTTAATGTAGTTCGGTTCTTCTTTTTTCTTAATCTTTACTTCTTTCAGTTCTTCTAAAACAATTTTCTTAAAAACATCGATGTGCTTATTATCTTTTGCTGGTGGATTAAAAACTGATCTATTCCTGAGTGAACTATGTAAAATCCCATTGTCTTGCTGTTGTACAGTACTAGTTGTTGGGGGGTTTCCTACCATATATTTTTGTATATTTAATTTTCCTATGAATTTTTGAATGCCTATGTAGGTCTCGAATTTGTTGAGGTTTTTTGTGGGTGCGTATTTAAGCCCTTTGTCGAGTACCCCAACTTCTTCTTGTGACAGTTCCAAGCCACTAAGATTGAAGATCCCCTCTCCTTTTATCGTCTCCTTCTTTTGTTTTCTCTTACCGGATCTTCGTCCTCTCCTCTTTCCGGACTTTTTCTGGAGCCCCGTGTTTCTTCTGGGTTTCTCACCGGGTGGTTTTCTCTGCTCCGGTCTAAAAAAGGCTTGTTGCAATCCTGTTCTCCATATGGTGGAGGGTAGGGTCTGGCTGCTCTTTCATCTCCTTCTCTGTTTGCCAGAGGGGCGTAATAGTTGTAGGTGGGGATTGGGCTGCGTGCCTCCGGCCGATATTCCCTATGGACTGGTCCTCTTCTATCATCATATCCATAATCCTGTACGGGGGTTCTCTCTCTTGGTCTGTAATATTCCACCTCTCTGTTTTCTCTATAATCTTGCATGGGTCTCCTTTGGTCTCTATATTCATAAGGTGGGCCTCTATAATCCCGTTCTTCATATGGCGGTCTGTACCAATGGTTCCGGTTGTAAGGTTTTCTGAAATTCCTCCCATAAAACGGTTTTCTACCTCCATTCCGTGGTGTCCGATAATTTTGTTGAGGTCTTGTTTCATTTCGGTATGGTGTATGATTCTGATATTCATTATTTCTTCTATCATTCTCTCTTTGCCTAGGGGTCTCATTTCTGATCTCCTCTCTTGAGTCTTGATAGTTTCTAGTTTCCGTAACTGGCCTAAGTGGTTCATTCTGGGTTTGAGGGTGAAGTCTTACCGTTTTTTCGGGTGTAGAGTATGTGGATGCACATTCCATTTTACCTACTAGGCTTTGCCATTTGAACACTTGGTCATTGCGAAAGTCATTGGTGTCCCTCGTGTGTTTCTTGCTTTTTCTAAGTTGGACTTCTTTATCTTTTTTAGCAAGGTCCTTATTCAATTGGGTCATTAAAGTTTTGTATTCAGCCGTGTCTTTATATTGTTCAATGCTTCCTCTGAGGTCAACAATATTCTGATCAATTATCTTTTCCTTCCTCTTTTTCCTATCTAGTAGGAAGCCTATGAGTTCTAGGCCTTTTTCGTTGAAGAATTTATACCACTCTTCATTGGATTCCTGATCTGTGAGCCCATCATTTGGGGGGACATCCCACCTTAACCTCCTGGGGACAATGCTTTCCTTCAAGTATGTTTCGAAGGTGCAGATGTCCCACCAAAGGCTCACTTTCTTTTCCATATTGTGTCCTAACTTCCGCATGAGGCTTTCAAGATCTAGACTGCTGGTGGTTTTAGTTTTATTAATATTGAATACTTCTTCTAAATTGACTTGCCTTTTTTCCATATATGAAAAAACATCCATGATTGCTGCAAGAATGAGGAGTGTGGTATAGTAGACAATTGTATAGGAGGAAAAGTTTAATTTTATTTTAGAGTAATTAAATATGTTTTTAGACTACTGATACCCTTCACCCAAGCTTGAGGCTATATATATATCTATCCATCTGCCCCCTGATCAGGGAAGTTAATTTATTTATGCAAGTCACACTTTTAGTTAGCAGTAGATATTATCTGCTAGCCTTTTAAGGATTTTATTTTAAAAAAATCTTTTAAATTTCACATAATCATTAAAGATATACACTCCCTTTTAATTCTCCCACTTGCATATGGCGGATTGTTGCCAATTAATTTATTCTGTTTTAATTTTATTTATTTTTATTTTTATATTCATTTTTTACTTTATTTGTATCACGTTGCAAACCCAATGTTTCTAAACGCTGTTCAGAATGTATATGTATATTCACTATTGCACATTTGGCATTCTATCAGTGTCTGCTGCCTCTCCCTCCGTTTGAAATATTATATATACCATCCAGTCACGATTTAGTTCCTCCTGCGCTTTGCAGGATGCCATACCATAGATATAACTTTATAGATAAGTTTACTCCTAATAATGATTCGTTTTCCCTGTGAGCTGGGCTCCCACCATCGAAAATAATAATGCCCTCCTTTGCTGACAGTACAATTGACATCGAATCAGCAGACAGCCCTCATTGGCCACTATTCGTCAGCTGACACACACTCTAAATCGAATCAGATCGAAAAAACCTCTAGGAAAATGGCCGCCGTAACTCAAATACATAGAACTTCGGGAAAATGGCCGCCTATTGCCGGCCAATACTACAGTATTTAAGGACACATTTACAGCCTATACTTATCCCCTGAAGAAGTCACGTGTGGTGTGACGTCACGCGTAGGGACAGGATAGGCTGAGTACACTGACAGAAAGCTACGAGCTCGCCGCTCGTCGGATACAAACACCTTGCTGTTCAATTTTAAATGTGAGTACCTGCTACTTTTATCTAATAAAACTTAGCTACCTTGTAAACGGTATTACACTATTGGGTTCCTTTATTCCTGTTTTCAAACACACCTCCCTGGACCATACCTGAGGGAATCTGAGGGAATCTGAGGGAATCCCACCCCAGGACGGTGAGGAATACGCAGGAGCCGCTAGGCGGATAAAAGATAAGAACCAGTTTGGTCATATGCTGTTGCCCCATTTCTGTGAGGTAAGGGGCCACTGCTCACTGGAGTGTTTGCACACGAAGCTGCATGAAACCTTGAGTCACCAGGCACTTTAACTGCTACATGCGCATGCCAGCACTATAAGTCACAAAGATTTTATTGAAGATTAAGGACGCTATTTCTGTATGATTTTTATATTCCATCTGCTGGGACATACTATTCTGATACCATCCAGTTTTGAACTATACACTTTATATAAGTCTGTTTGCACGCTTGCACCTTACGGAAAAATTGTTGGTTCACATTATGTTTACGCTATGATTCAGCCATTTAGTTTGCACAGTGTTGGCACCTTGCACTTTGCTGGTCTGTGATTGTTAATTATTGGATTTAATTTATGCTAATATAATTTTCTTGGTTTTTGTCACATTATCACAATATCTACACTTATGGATAGTCACGATTGGAATATTTGAGGTTTTTAGGCTGTTTATTTATTTATTGTTCACATTCACTATATATTTTTATTTTTACTGTTATTTATTTATTGTGCACAGTGGATTTTAACACTTGCTTATATTTATCACTGGCCCTTTAGGCCGGGCCTTTTATATTTATCTTATTGCATTTCACAAGGAGAAGTTCATAGAATAGGATTAGCGCGGCACCATATTATCTATAAAACTGACAGTTTTGACACTCTTTGGGAACAAGTAACACTAATACAGTGATCAGTGCTAAAAATATGCACTGCCACTGCACTAATGACACTGGCTGGGAAGGGGTTAACACCTAGGGCGATCAAAAGGTTAAATGTGTGCCTAAACAGTGTTCATGTTAACTGTGTGAGGTGCTTTTACTAGGGGAAGAGGTGAGTTTATTCCCTGCTTTGCAGGGACACAAACTCCATCCCTTCCCCTGTCAAAACAACAGTTCTGTCTCTCTGCCCACGATCGTCAGGTGCCAGTGGATGAGTACCAGGCACCGCCAATCGCCTTCTGCCATGTGTAATCACAGCAGAAATGAGCTGCCGGCAGCGCGCATTCCTGCCCCCTACCCGGAAGTGCAGGATCATTTACATTATTCGTCACGCAGCTTCC
Organism: Lithobates septentrionalis; assembly: GCA_037952835.1. Lineage (NCBI taxonomy): Eukaryota > Metazoa > Chordata > Amphibia > Anura > Ranidae > Lithobates > Lithobates septentrionalis. Next base: position 1,546,783 of record JBBDGP010001110.1, on the reverse strand, counting down.
GCCCTGCGTTAGGGCGGATGGGAAGCAGTTAATTAAGTTCTTTTTTTAAGATAGGCTAAGATAATGTGTTAGCTTCCTGTGTGCAGAAAAGTAAAATAAATGAGTTCAGTTTTTAAATAATAATCCGTTGACCTGTTATTTAGGCCTCTTTCCGTTGACATGTCCGCTGACATCCGACCCGCTCCGATCCGGAAAAGTGTAACGGAGGAAAACCCTACTTTTCCATCCGTTATCGGATCGGGTGACGACGGACTCTACAGTCCATCACCCGATCCCCCATAGGGGAGAGCGGCGCTCTGACAGGTCCGTCCCTGCACAGTGTGCAGGGACGGACCTGTCATCTTCCTGCTCAGCGGGGATCGGCGGAGCGATCCCCGCTGAGCAAGCGGATGTTCACGGGGCGGATCATCACTGATCCTCCCCATGTGAAAGAGCCCTTAGAAGTGTGTGTGAAGCTGTCACTTATGGCACAGTGATTAACACCATGTCACAAGGACTGTAGTATGTGCTTGCAATGTATACAGAGCATAGGCACAGGTTTTGTTCAACCACTTGCTTACTGGGCCCTTTTACCCCCTTCCTGCCCAGGCCAATATTCAGCTTTCAGCGCTGTCGCACTTTGAATGATAATTGCAACACAGTACCCAAATTACATTTTTATCATTTTTTTCACACAAATAGAGATTTCTTTTGGTGGTATTTAATCACTACTGGGTTTTTTATTTTTTGCTGAAGAAACAAAAAAAGATCTAACATTTAAAAAAGAAATTTCATAGTTTGTTATAACATTTTGCAAACAGGTCATTTTTCTCCTTCACTGATGTGCGCTGATTAAGCTGCACTGATGGACACGGACAAGCACTATTGGGGTGGCACTGTGGGCACTAATGAAGCTGCACTGATGAACACTGATAAGGCAGCACTGGTGGGCACTGATGAGGAGACACTGATAGGTGGCACTAATGGGCATCACTGACAGGTGACACTGATGGTGAGGCACTGACGGGCACTGATTAGCAGCGCTGATGAACACTGATAGGTGGCACTGATTGACAGCACTGGTGGGCACTGATTAGCAGCACTGGCGGGCACCAAGGCAGGGACTGATGTCCTTGTAACAGAAGCCGGTTAACGGCTTTATGCTTCTCTCCTCCCGCTGATCGTGAGGGGAAAAAAAGCAGATAACCGGCTCCTGTTTACAACTGTGATCAGCTGTCATTGGCTGACAGCTGATCACGTGGTAAAGGGCCTGCTGTGATTGGTCCTTTACCCTGTTCTGTGATCAGCCAAGTCGGAAGGACACTGGAAGCTCGCGCTGTAGCTGTCATTCGGCTATAGTGCAAGCAGAAGGTAGTCGATCACTCCCACTGCTCAGCGCAACCTGGTCACGTTCGACATTTACTGCCATGCACTGCACTCACTGCATTTGTTCCTAGGAGAGGTATTTGTAGGGGGTAGAGGATTTGTTCTGGGAGAGGAAGAGGACTTGCAGAGGTATGGGACAGAGAATTTGTGCTGACAAGGAGGACGGGGGGGGGGGGGGGGGCTGCATTTGTTCCTAGGAGGGGTATTTGTAGGGGGTCAAAGATTTGTCCTGGGAGGGGTGGTTTCAACAGAAGGGGACAATTTATACTGGGAGGAGAGATTGCGGGTTGGGGGGAGAGAACATTTTTACTGGGGGAGGGGGGCAAAGAATTGTACTGAAAGGAGAGACTGGGGAAGGGTAATTGATGCAATTTTGGTTGTGCGTTATACACTCCTGACTCCTGCACTCTATGCGTTACCTATGCTTGATACCTGCACTCTGTGCGTTATGTACTCATGACCCTTGCACTTACATTACCCTTACATGACACACCTCTGCACTCAGTGCCTTACAGACTCGTATACTCTATATACTATATTGGACATTACATACTTCTCACAGTGAACAGTAAAATGCAACTTCAGCGTAATACCGCAGCACAATACAAGTTATGTGCAAGGTTTTTAAATCTCACTTTTAACTTTATTTACATAAAGATGATGTTTTTTTACATGTATAGATAAAAACTGTTTATTATTATATTCCCTTTAAAATATAACAACGTAACTGGAAAGATCTCATAAAATTCACATGCAAATTATCAACAACATTATCTGCATTTTTGTCTTTCACTTTGTTGGGCTGCGAGCAAAGAGTGCCTGAAATATAATGAATTCCAAATGTGTGCATTTCCTCTTCAGATCGTGGGGGTTATTGCTGATTCTGCCTCTAGGAGAAAGGTTTCCAGGCTCTGTCCAACATACACACAATCTCTTGAACTCATTTGCAGCTGTGTTGTGGTTGGTCTGGCAAATCCTTCTGCTGGAGTTCTAAATACAACACTGTAGTGTAGCAAGACATGAGAAGAACGACTGATGTATTTCAGCCAGCTGGGAGTAAAACTCTGCAAATAACAACATATACAAATGTCTGTGATAGTTATACTGTATAAGCAAAAAAATACATATTTTATTAAAAAATCTGATGGTGTTTTAAAGCAGTCAAAATTAACATTAAGTTCTCACGTAAAAAGAAATCAATAGACGTAAAAAAGCGTGTAGTTTGTGAAGTGCTAGCAAACTGAAAATACAATAAGAGCTGTCACATGCGATTTGATCCTATGTTTTTATGTTTTACTGGAAGTGTGCAAGGTTGGAATTTTTAATATAGCAACCTGGCCAAAGCAATGGGGGAGAGAGGGCCAAAATGGGGGGAGAAAACCAAGACATCCACAGATTAAATAATTTTTTAGGGCATCTTCTATACTGATATGTAAACTTTCCTCTTTTCAATGAGAAGTTGACAGTATTGAGTATTCCATTGAGTAAACTTTGAACAAAGTGGAGAGGTCCATTTCTGTGCAGTTTCTGAGTCACAAAAAGTAACCTTGTAAGCGCCAGTTGTAGAGACTCAGGAATTACATCCAGGGGGAGAATGCTTATTATACCCACTTTTGATTTTTGTAGAAGTTGTAATGAGTACAACATGTTCAACATTTGAAATACGGAAATCCAATATCTAAATAATTACAGACATCTCCACAACACATGGATGAGAGTACCTGTGTCTCCACAGCATCTAGTACAAGTCAGTCTTCATGGCCCCAAGGGGTATAATACACTCTGTGAAGTAAAAACTATTTTGTACATTCGTGGGTTGAGAGGGAGACAGCTGGGACAGTCTCTCAAGTCTTGTCCCATTGGTCAGGGTCCAGGGGACCAAGGTCCTAATTCCAATATTCTAAGCAATGTAGACAAATCCTGTATTTGAAAGTTGGGAGGAGGATAGAATACACATCAGTTATCTGCCCTTTCCTGGTATCTGTGAATTGTGCCACTAGGGAGAGTATTTAGGAAGATATTAGAGGAATTCGGCAGGATTAGGCCTCTAGTGCATGGCTTTTGCAAATATTGAAAAAATGATTGTCTAGTGAGACCATATTCCTTTTGCAATAATTAGTAGGGTTTAGGAATGTTACCCTGGTAGACTTTGTGAAGTAAACTTATAGCAGTCCCATTCCATTTTTTAAAGCTTTCTAACTTCAATTGCTCTGTCAAACTCAAGTTGATTCCTATTTGCATATGTTGTGTGTATCCCTTATGATTGGTAATTGTCTTCACAGTAGATCATGCTTTATATAGAAGCCTAAGTGTAGGATGATGTGGTCCCTTTAGGAAGTTGCCGGTCTAAAAGAGAGATATGAGGGATTGTGGGGTAAAATGGATGCTATTACACTCTGGGATGGATCAGTGGTGTCCAATATACTCCATCCTGCCACTTGTTGAAGCTAGGATGCCACAAAATAAAGTTTAGTGTTCGACACTGCTAGGTCCCCCCTCATCCTTTGCAAACTGAAGAGTTTTGTATTTAATTCTGGCTTGTTTTCATTTCCATATGAGACCCCTAAATAGGGAGTCAATGCTCTTAAAAAGGGATCCCTACTGGGGTATTATGTAAAGCAGATGAGAAATCCAAGTTATTTTCACTAGATACAGAATGGTTTGCCAATGACAGACAAAGGTAGCCTACACCAAATCCCACAACTAGATTTACATTTGGCAAACAGGAGTTCAATGTTTAAAGGTATTTAGTTAGTTAATGTAGTGGACACTTTTTTCCCTAGATAATTGAAACTGTTTAAATTTTTTATATTCGAATAAGAGGCATGATCTACTTCCTTTCAGGGAATGTTGGAAAACCTAGAATCGCGCTATAAAACAAAATACTTGATAAATGGTATGATCATACACTGACCAATCTGATGAACGATCGATACCAAGGTTAATAAAAGTGAACAAAAGTGTGCAAATTGAAAGTACTGGATATAAGATATCCCACCTAATGCTGTAAAAGTGTCACGCTAACGTAACAATGACAATATAATCAATAAAAAGTTCATAGTAATTGACCACAAAGAAATGATACCAGAGAGGCCAAAACATTATCCCCCTTAAATAAGTCCAGTACTAAATAGTGTCTTTAAATGTTGAATAAACTTGTGAAGGGAATCCACCACCGGTGAGTAAGGGGTAGCTGCTTACCAGAAGCCCACGACCCCCCACTACAGAGGGTCAAGGGAAGCCTGTGTAAAAGGAATCCTTGTAGGGCACGTCAGATGGATCAGCTATAGACCTGGAATAGAGATGATACAGCGGTCTCCAACGCTCTTTAGGGGCTCTCAATATTCAAAACTCTCCTCGAACCATAATGGGATCAAAAAGGTGGATGTACATGGCAGAAAAAGAGATAGACGCTCCATAGTGTAAAATCTTCAATTTAATGAGGGTAAAAAAGTAAAACACTTACATAGAAAAACGGATTAGCAAGCCTTGTTTATCTGGTGCGCTGGCCGGTAGCACACAGACCAACCCGTCCTGTTGAACGATCAGTAGCGACACGAGGTGACGTCCCCTCCTGCTGCCCTCCAGTGCTTGTCTCGGCTCGCCCATGCGATCAGCGAACCAGAGAAGGAACCGACCGATGGCAGATGCTGACCATAGAGATTTCCGGCAGGCCGGATAGTCCCTGGAGTCTCTATGATCATTCGGAGGCTGGATACGATGTTATGACGTCACGCCTGACCTCTGCATTTGAAAAAATGCCGCCGCCTCAGCTGGAAAGTCAGGATCTTTTTTTTTTTTTTTTTTTTAATTTCAGGCTTCCCAGCCTAGAGGTGAGATCTGGGGACTTATTGACCCCAGATCTCACTGTAAAGAGGACCTGTCAGGCACTATTCCTATTACAAGAGATGTTTACATTCCTTGTAATAGGAATAAAAAAGATCAAAAAAAATTTAAAAAGAAAGCATCAAACTAGAAAAATAAAAGTAAAATTAACAATAAAAAATAATTAGTAAATTTAAAGCGCCCCTGTCCCCGCGTATTCTTTTGCAGAAGCGAATGCATACATAGAACACACAGAGACCCTCTTGGTGGATGCATACGTAAGTCGCGCCCACATATGTAAACAATGTTTAAACCACACATGAGGTATTGCCACAAACGTTACAGCGAGAGCAATAATTCTAGCACTAGACCTCCTCTGTAACTCAAAACATGTAACCTGTAAAAAAATTTAAAGCTTCACCTATGGGGATTTTTAAGTACCAAAGTTTGGCGCCATTCCAGGAGCGTGTGCAATTTTGAAGTGTGACATGTTAGGTATCAATTTACTCGGCGTAACATCATCTTTCACATTATGCAAAAAAATTGGGCTAACTTTACTGTTTTTTTTTTTTTAATGCATGAAACAGTTTAAAAAAAAAACGCGTTTGAAAAATTGCTGCGCAAATACCGTGCGGGACAAATAAGTTTCAACGACCGCCATTTTATTCTTTAGGGTCTCTACTAAAAAACATATATAATGTTTGGGGGTTCTGTGCAATTTTCTAGCAAAAAAATGATGATTTTTACATGTAGGAGAGAAATGTCAGAATTGGCCTGGTAGGCAAGTGGATATACAGCATCTCACAAAAGTGAGTACACCCCTCACTTTTTTGTAAATATTTTATTATATCTTTTCATGTGACAACACTGAAGAAATGACACTTTGCTACAGTGTAAAGTAGTGAGTGTACAGCTTGTATAGCAGTGTCAATTTGCTGTCCCCTCAACATAACTCAACATACAGCCATTACTGTCTAAACTGCTGGCAACAAAAGTGAGTACACCCCTAAGTTAAAATGTCCAAATTGGGCCCAATTAGCCATTTTCCCTCCCTAGTGCCATGTGACTCGTTAGTGTTACAAGGTCTCAGGTGTGAATGGGGATCAGGTGTGTTAAATTTGGTGTTAGCGCTCTCACTCTCTCATACTGGTCACTGGAAGTTCAACATGACACCTCATGGCAAAGAGCTCTTTGAGGATCTGAAAAAAAGAATTGTTGCTCTACATAAAGATGGCCTAGGCTATAAGAAGATTGCCAAGACCCTGAAACTGAGCTGCAGCATGGTGGCCAAGACCATGCAGCGGTTTAACAGGACAGGTTCCCCTCAGAACAGGCCTCGCAATGGTCGACCAAAGAAGTTGCGTGCACGTGCTCAGCATCATATCCAGAGGTTGTCTTTGGGAAATAGACGTATGAGTGCTGCCAGCATTGCTGCAGAGGTTGAAGGGATGGGGGGTCAGCCTGTCAGTGCTCAGATCATACGCTGCACACTGTATCAAATTGGTCTACATGGCTGTCATCCCAGAAGGAAGCCTCTTCTATAGATGATGTACAAGAAAGCCTGCAAACAGTTTGCTGAAAACAAACAGACTAAGGACATAGATTACTGGAACCATGTCCCGTGGTCTGATGAGACCAAGATAAACTTATTTGGTTCAGATGGTGTCAAGCGTGTGTGGCGGCAACCAGGTGAGGAGTACAAAGACAAGTGTGTCTTGCCTACAGTCAAGCATGGCGGTGGGAGTGTCATGATCTGGGGCTGCATGAGTGCTGCCGGCACTGGGGAGCTACAGTTCGTTGAGGGAACCATGAATGCCAACATGTACTGTGACATACTGAAGAAAAGCATGATCCCCTCTCTTTGGAGACTGGGCCTTGGGGCAGTATTCCAACATGATAACGACCCCAAACACACCTCCAAGACGACCACTGCCTTGCTAAAGAAGTTGAGGGTAAAGGTGATGGACTGGCCAAGCAGGTCTCCAGACCTAAACCCTATTGAGCATCTGTGCGGCATCCTCAAACACAAGGTGGAGGAGAGCAAGGTCTCTAACATCCACCAGCTCTGTGATGTCATCATGGAGGAGTGGAAGAGGACTCCAGTGGCAACCTGTCAAGCTCTGGTGAACTCCATGCCCAAGAGGGTTAAGGCAGTGCTGGAAAATAATTGTGGCCGCACAAAACATTGACACTTTGGGCTCGATTTGGACATTTTCACTGGGTGTACTCACTTTTGTTGCCAGCGGTTTAGACATTAATGGCTGTGTGTTGAGCTATTTTGTGGCGACAGCAAATTTACACTGTTATACAAGCTGTACACTCACTACTTTACATTGTAGCAAAGGGGGAGATTTACTAAAGCTGGTGCACACAGAATCTGGTGAAGCTGTGCATAGTAACCAATTACCTTCCAGGTTTTATTGTCAAAGCTTAATTGAACAAGCTGAAGTGAGAAGCTGATTGGCTACCATGCACAGCTGCACCAGATTCTGTGTGCACCAGTTTTAGTAAATCCCCCCCAAAGTGTCATTTCTTCAGTGTTGTCACATGAAAAGACATAATAAAATATTTACAAAAATGTGAGGGGTGTACTCACTTTTGTGAGATAATGTATATATATATAGCATAAATCTATCCTGTGTTGACCCTTGTCGCCTTGGATGGTAAGGCGACTGACCTGCTTTTTCAAGATATATACAGAGGTAAGCATTTGTAATGTGAATTATAATTTCTACATTCTATGCATGAAGGTAAATAACCTTCTGTGTGCTTCTCCTCCCACAGCCCCCTTAATACTTACCTGAACCTGATCTCAATTCAGTTCTGTGCACGGGAGTCTCGGCTCTCCCGGGTCTCTCTCTCTCCTCATTGGCTGAGACACAGCACCAAGAGCTATTGGCTATTAATGCTGTCAATCACAGTCAGTGAGTAGTGAGGGGGGCTGAGCTGCGCTCTGTGTGTCCTATAGACCAGGTATGAGTGCCCCCAGAGAAAGCGGCTTTCTCTGGGGGCACTCAGCAGGGGGAGAGGCCAGGAGCACCAGCAGGGGACCCAAGAAGTGGAGGATTGGGGCTGTTCTGTGCAAAACCATTGCACGGAGCAGGTAAGTATGACTTGTTTGTTTTTTGTTTTTTTTTAAATAGAGCCTTTAATATCACTTTAACCACTTCAGCCCCGGAAAGATTTACCCCCTTCCTGACCAGAGCTCTTTTTACAATTTGGCACTGTTTTGCTTTAACTGCTAATTGCGCAGTCATGCAATGCTGTACCCAAACGAAATTTGTGTCCTTTTCTTCCCACAAATAGAGCTTTCTTTTGATGGTATTTGATCACCTCTGCGGTTTTTATTTTTTGCGCTATAAATGGAAAAAGACCGAAATTTTTTTAAAAAAATGATATTTTCTACTTTTTGTTATAAAAAAAATCCAATAAACTCAATTTTAGTCATACATTTTTTTTTTTTTTTTTGCACAAAGTTGTTACTAAATGATATATTGCTCAAACAAGCCATGGGCATATGTGGAATTACACCCCAAAATACATTCTGCTGCTTCTCCTGAGTACGTCGATACCACATGTTTAGGACTTTTTGGGAGCCTAGCTTCATACGGGGCCCCGAAATCCAATCACCGCCTTCAGGATTTCTAAGGGCGTACATTTTTGATTTCACTCCTCACTACCTATCACAGTTTCGAAGGCCATAAAATGCCAAGATAGCACAAAACCCCCGTACGTGGCTAGGCTCCCAAAAAGTCTCACACATGTGGTATCCCCGTACTCAGGAGAAGCAACAGAATTTATTTTGGGGTGCAATTCCACATATGCCCATGGCCTGTGTGAGCAATATATCATTTAGTGACAACTTTGTGCAAAAAAAAATTTGTCACTTTCCCGCAACTTGTGTCAAAAAATAAAATATTCCATGGACTCAACATGCCTCTCAGCAAATAGCTTTGGGTGTCTACTTTCCAAAATGGGGTCATTTGGGGGGGGTTTGTGCCATCTTGGCATTCCATGGCCTTCAAAACTGTGATAGGTAGTGAGGAGTGAAATCAAAAATTTACGCCCTTAGAAATCCTGAAGGCGGTGCTTGGTTTTCGGGGCCCCGTACGCGGCTAGACACCCCAAGCTATTTGCTGAGAGGCATGGTGAGTATTTTGCAGCTCTCATTTGTTTTTGAAAATGAAGAAAGACAAGAAAAATGTATTTTTATTTTCTTTTTTCAATTTTCAAAAGTTTGTGACAAAAAGTGAGGTCTGCAAAATACTCACTATACCTCTCAGCAAATAGCTTTGGGTGTCTATTTTCCAAAATGTGGTCATTTGGGGGTGGGGGGGTTGTGCCATCTGGGCATTCCATGGCCTCCGAAACTGTGATAGGCAGTGAAGAGTGAAATCAAAAATTTACGCCCTTAGAAAGCCTGAAGGCGGTGCTTGGTTTTCGGGGTCCCGTACGTGGCTAGGCTCCCAAAAAGTCTCACACATGTGGTATCCCCGTACTCAGGAGAAGCAACAGAATTTATTTTGGGGTGTAATTTCACATATTCCCATGGCATGTTTGAGCAATATATCATTTAGTGACAACTTTGTGCAAAAAAAAAAAAAAAATGTGTCTTTTTCCCGCAACTTGTGTCACAACATAAAATATTCCATGGACTCGACATGCCTCTCAGCAAATAGCTTGGGGTGTCTACTTTCCAAAATGGGGTCATTTGGGGGGGGGATTTGGAACTGTCCTGGCATTTTATGCACAACATTTAGAAACTTATGTCACACATCACCCACTCTTCTAACCACTTGAAGACAAAGCCCTTTCTGACACTTTTTGTTTACATGAAAAAATTATTTTTTTTTGCAAGAAAATTACTTTGAACCCCCAAACATTATATATTTTTTTTTAAGCAAATGCCCTACAGATTAAAATGGTGGGTGTTTCATTTTTTTTTTCACACAGTATTTGCGCAGCGATTTTTCAAACGCATTTTTTGGGGAAAAAACACACTTTTTTAAATTTTAATGCACTAAAACACACTATATTGCCCAAATGTTTGATGAAATAAAAAAGATGATCTTAGGCCGAGTACATGGATACCAAACATGACATGCTTTAAAATTGCGCACAAACATGCAGTGGCGACAAACTAAATACATTTTTAAAAGCCTTTACAGGTTACCACTTTAGATTTACAGAGGAGGTCTACTGCTAAAATTACTGCCCTCGATCTGACCTTTGCGGTGATACCTCACATGCATGGTGCAATTGCTGTTTACATTTGACGCCAGACCGACACTTGCGTTCGCCTTTGCGCGAGAGCAGAAGGGGGAAAGGGGTGCTTTTTTTTTTTTTTTTCTTTATTATTTTTTTGATTTTTTATCTTATTTTTAAACTGTTCCTATCATTTTTATTTTTTTTAATCATTTTTATTGTTATCTCAGGTAATGTAAATATCCCCTATGATAGCAATAGGTAGTGACAGGTACTCTTTTTTGAAAAAAAAAGATCTCTCCTCTGCCCTCAAAGCATCTGACCACACCAAGATCGGTGTGATAAAATGCTTTCCCAATTTCCCAATGGCGCTGTTTACATCCGGCGAAATCTAAGTCATGAAATGCTCGTAGCTTCCGGTTTCTTAGGCCATAGAGATGTTTGGAGCCATTCTGGTCTCTGATCAGCTCTATGGTCAGCTGGCCGAATCACCGGCTGAATTCTCAGGTTCCCTGTTGGGACAGGAGAGCCAGAGAAAAACATGGAAGACGGTGGGGGGGGGGCATTCCCTCCCACTGCTTGTAAAAGCAGTCTAGAGGCTAATTAGACGCTAGGATTGCTTTTACATGAAAGCCGACCGCTGGCTGAAAAGAATGTTACCAAGATGATACCTAAACCTGCAGGCATCATTCTGGTATAACCACTCAAAGTCCAGCAACATACCAGTACGTTGCTGGTCCTTGTTGGGCATATATTGTAAACTTTTTTTTCATGCAGCCTGTGGGCTGAACGAAAAAAAGATATTGATCGGTGGGTATGCCCACCATTAGAATAACTCCCTTCATCCACCCACTTCTAATGATGGGCATACATGCACCGTATATATATGCCGAAGCATGGGGGCATCCTCCCGCAAAAGTTAGGAGCAAATCGATCCTCCGCCCTCTGCTGCCCCCACGCTTCGGCATATGTGCTGAAGTATGTAACTGTGTTGGTGAAATCACCTTCGACATCGCTGGAGTCACGGCTTTATGTATCGTGGGAGCAAACGCTGTTGCTGTCAAGATAAATAAATCCGCGCTGCAACTGAATGGCGTACCTGCTAAGCAAATGGTATAACAGTAATACTTACCATACCTGCAAAGCAAATACAAAAAAATCATAGTAAAAAATAAAACATTTAACGCAACCTGTGCCTACCTAAAATATATATATGCCGAAGCATGGGGTCATCCTCCCGCAAAAGGCAGGAGCAAATCGCTCCTCCACCCACTGCTGCCCCCACGCTTCGGCATATATGCTGAAGTATGTAACTGTGGTGGTGAAATCACCTCCGACAGCGCTGGAGTCACGGCTTTATGTATCGTGGGAGCAAACGCTGTTGCTGTCAAGATAAATAAATCCGCTCTGCAGCTGAATGGCGTACCTGAAACAAAAAAGTGGTTAACAATAAAAAAACAAAGTATAAAAAAATTGCATACCTATAAAGCAAACATGATAAAAACATAACAATAAAACATTGCAGTATAGAATGCAAAACAATAGAGAGAGAATAGAGAGAGAACAATAAAACGACAACTATTTTTGTTTTTTTTATTTTATATATTTTTTTGTGTTTTTTTCTTCTTTTTTACTTTTTTTTTTTTTTTTTTTTACACTTTTTTTTGTAACTTTAAATTTTTTAACTGGTACCAGGTTTGGGTCTCTCAAAATGCGATGGCATCTTGGGAGACCCTGTGAAAGTGTGTCCTAGTCTGTGCAGTGCTGTACCCTATGCTAATACTCAACTAGTGTATGGTAGCGTTCAAAACATTCACCCATGCAAAGACCAGGATTGTCAGGACAGAAGGGACAATAATACCGGGTGTCACGCCTAAATCCGCGCTTGCTGCAGACACGACATCTTTTTTGGGGGGCTCGTTGGGTAGGGGTACTCGGGAGGACATATTGAAAATGCCTCTCATGCAGCCGGCTTACTGCATTTGGTTGGGGAAGGTGAGGTGGAGCACCGTCTGGAAACAGAAGGGCTCTGACGATCTCTTCCTGGAATTTAAGGAAGGATCCAGTCCGTCCTGAAGCTCTGTATAGCACATGAGCGTTCAGCAAAGCCAATTGAAATAAATAAACAGACACTTTTTTGTACCAGCGTCTGGACTTACAGGCAATTAGGTACGGCGCCAACAACTGGTCGTTGAGGTCCACCCCTACCATATTAAGGTTATATTCGTGGACACAGAGGGGTCTCTCCACAACACCAGTCGCCGTAGGAATTTGGACCGTCGTGTCTGCATGAAGGGAGGTAAGAACGAAAACATTCTTATTGTCCCTCCACTTCATAGCGAGCAAGTTATTACACTTCAAGCAGGCTCTCTCCCCCAGCCTAAGACGGGAATCTACAAGCCGCTGGGGAAAGCCCCGGCGATTAGGTCGCACGGTGCCACATGCTCCAATCTGATGATCAAAAAGGTGGCTAAAAAGTGGCGCGCTCGTGTAATAATTGTCCACGTACAAGTGGTACCCCTTTCTGAATAAGGGTGACACCAAGTCCCACACTATCTTGCCAGCGCTTCCTATGTAGTCAGGGCAGTTTGTCGGCTCTACGTGACTATCTTTGCCCTCGTAAACCATAAAACTACATGTATAGCCTGTGGCCCTGTCACAGAGCTTATACATCTTGACCCCGTATCTGGCACGCTTGCTGGGAAGGTACTGTTTGAATGACAAGCGGCCAGAAAATGTAATCAGGGACTCATCAACGCAGACAACTTGATGGGGGGTAAACAAGTCTGCAAAACGTTGGTTGAAGTGGTTTACAAGGGGCCGAATTTTGTAGAGCCGATCGTATTCAGGGTCTCCACGAGGACGACAGAGTTCATTGTCGTTGAAGTGCATGAACCGCAAAATCTGCTCGTATCGTGCCCTGGCCATGGAGGCAGAGAACACGGGCATATGGTAAATTGGGTCAGTGGACCAATATGACCACAACTCACTCTTTTTATTTATGCCCATGTTGAGGGAAAGGCCCAGAAAGATCTTAAATTCGGAAACCGTAATTGGTTTCCAATCTCTGGCAAGGGAGGACTGGGGAATAGTGGCGATGTGTTGACCAGCGTACAAATTGCTTTGGTCCACAATAGATCTAAAGAGATCTTCGGTGAAAAACAGCGAATAAAAATCCAGTGGCGTAAAATCAACTGTTTCCACCTGAATTCCAGGTTGGCCAGTGAATGGGGGAAGTACGGGTGCTGCAGAAGTGGTGGGTACCCAATTCGGATTGGCGAATGCAGCAGGAAGGGCACTATGGGCACGACGGGCCTGTGTTCGTCTTCTTGGTGGCAGCGGGACACTACTTGTGCTTGCCACCTCGCCAGCTTGAACTGCACTTATGGGACTCGCCACGTCACCAAGTGTTACTGCAGTGCTGGATGTACGACCAGGGTGTACTAGGCCGCTGGTGCTTGCCAATTCACCAGAAGGAATAGCGGCACTAGTACTTCTCTGCTCCATACGAGAGCCCTGCGGTTCTTGCACTTCAAGGACAGAAGAAGAAGATTGGGGTCGGGTATGCCTGACCTTAGCAGGGACCACAACTCCGTCGTCAGAGCTATCTGTCATGGAGCCGCTGTCCTCTACAGGATCGTATTCTGAGCCTGAATCTGACAGATGAGTGACTTCCTCTTCACTATCTGTCATGCTCAGAAACGTGTAGGCCTCTTCACTAGTGTACCTTCGATTTGCCATTTTGGGCTCTAAATTTAGGGGTACACTAGTGAGACTCACAGGCAAAAATGCTCCTGACTGTTAGCGACTGATTCAAAACGCTACCAAAAAACTGTTAGCAATCGCAGGGATCAGGCCTGACTCTGCGAACGCTGCAGTTATGTGTGCTTAGTGTTTTTTAAGTGACAGCTATCGATCGATACTGCACTTGGGTGGGCTGGGCTGGGCTGGGCCGAGGAGCAAAACGCAGGTGCTAGCAGGTATCTGGGCTGATCCCGCTAACACTGCGTTTTTGGGAACTCTAAACTGCTGGGGAGTATAGATCTGATCGGATCAGATATCGATCCGTTCAGATACTATAGCACTAAGGGAGGTGTATGCTGCGTGTGTGGGTTTTAGCGGTACTGGCGCTAACCTGACGCTGCCTGGGGCGACGCAGACCTTATCTGATCCTAAAAACGTAACTTATATCACCGCCGGGCAATTAGGGGGTTAAACCTTTATAAGGTAATAAACGGCGGGTGCCCTAAAACTATAATAAACTATAATAAACTATAAAAAACAAACTAACTAACCAGCGTCACCCATAACACTTATACGGTGATCGCTGGTGAAAGGGTTAACTAGGGGGCAATCAAGGGGTTAAACCCTTTAGTTGTAGTATATGGGGGTCCCTGTCGCTATAAAACACTGACAGCGAACCTATATACTTACCTCCCTAACTAGCGTCACCCGTGTCACTAATACAGCGATCAGAAAAACGATCGCTTAGCGACACTGGCGACAGGGGGTGATCACAGGGTTAACCTTTATTAGGGGGGGTTAGGGGGGTACCCTGGACCTAAAGGGGGGTACCCCAGACCTAAAGGGGGCTAACCTAACTGCCCTAACACTTATAACTGTCACAAACTGACACCAATGCAAAAAAAAACTGCTATTGGTGTCAGTGTGACAGGGGGTACAGGGGGGTGAAGGGGGGTGAAAAGTGTGCCTAGTGTGTTCTACTGTTAGTGTAGTGTTGTGCAGACTTACTTGATGTCTTCTCTCCTCGGCGCCGGATCGAAAAGACCGACTCGAGGAGGGATGACATCACTTCCTCTCCCTCTGTTTACATTACAGAGGGAGAGGAAGCATTTTCATTCGCCGGGAGCGATCAGGAGGGGGTGGCCAACAATGGATGGCCTCCCCCTCACCTCTCATCGCCCGCGAACGAAAGCCGACCGTCTCTGGCACCGGGGGGGGGGGGGGTCCGATCCGCGGGAAGGCAATCACGTACCAGGTACGTGATTTTGCCTGCCCGTGCCATTCTGCCGCAGTATATCTGCGTTAGGCGGTCGGCAAGTGGTTAATACTTTCTCAACATTTCCACATACCTAATTTTGAACAGCAGTAACAGTATTACAACAATTATATGGAAACTTTTTTTTAAATGACATCTGAGATGGTAACCACACCTCTGCCACCCAAACCGTAGGCCATAAAGGTGTTAAAGTTTTATGCTGTACAGTGTATACTGTATATAACAAAAACTATTGTTATGGGGAAGTATATATGGGAGGTCTTATGTTAGGTGGTTTGATATAAAAATCACATATCTATCTGAAGGCTAAAATAGAAGGTTGGCAATGCAGAGCACACAAGTAACATAATAATGTCCTCTAAGTTTATAAATACTTTGTCAACAAGAAAACAATGACATGTTTCATGGCTAGAAGCATCACCACTTCTTCAGGTGTGAGTGCGAAATAAACCATTGAAAAATTTTAGTGAAAGACTGTATCAATGTGATCATTGGATGTAATGCAATTATTGGAGCTAATGTCAAAAACAGTATAAAAGAATAAAAGTTGCAGATGTGGTCATGTGTTCTACCATGATATGCATTGCTTTGTGTCAAAAGAGTGCTGCATGGTAGATTTTTCTGCTAGCCCAGTTGGGGTGCAGTATATTTCTACACCCTTTTCATTTGACATGCGAATGGGGAATCTTATAGACATGAGTAAACAGCTTTTTATTGTGTGGATCCATTATTATTATATATTTTTTTAATATACAGTACTACAACCCCAATTCCAAAAAATGTAGGATGATGTGTAAAATCTACATAAAAACAGAATGCAATGATTTGCAAATCTCATAAGCCCATATTTTGATCACATTAAAAAATAGAAAACATATAAAATGTTTAAACTGGGAAAATGTACCATAAAAAAAGCAATTTTGAAATTGATGGTAGCAACAGGTACAACTGGAGGAACATTTTGCAACTAAGTAGGTTAATTGGCAACAGGGCAGTAACATGATGGGTATAAGAAGAACATCTTAGAGAGTAAGAGTGTCTCAGAAGTAAAGATGGGCAGAGGGTCACCAATCTGTGAAAAGCTGTGTCTAAAAATTGTCCAAATGTTCCTGAACATAAAATTGCAAAGACTTTAAATATATCATCATCTATAGTACATTATATCGTCAAAAGGTTCAGAGAAGCTGGAAAAATCTCTTTGGGCAAGGGACAAGGCCAAAACACAATATTGGATGCCCCTGATCTTTGGGCCTTCAGACAGCACTGCATTAAAATACAGGCATGATTCTGTGATGGACATCACTGCAAACACACTGCATGGGCTGAGGAATACTTCCAAAAATCACTGTCTGTGAACACAGTTTGCCATGCTTTCCAAAATACAAGGCTCTATCATGCAAAAAGAAGCCATATCTGAACATGATCCAGAACTGCTGTTATCTTCTCTGGGCCTAGCACAATGGTCTGTTGCAAAGTGGAAAACTGTTCTGTGGACAGACAAATCAAAATGTAATGTTCTTTTTGGTAACCATGGGCACCGCATCCACCAGACTTAAAAGGAGAGGGACCTTCCAGCTTGTTATCAGTGCTCAGTTCAAAAGCCTGCATCTTTGATGGTATGGGAGTGCATTTATGTGTATGGAATGGGCAGTGTGTAGATCTGGAAAGTCACCAGGAACCATGAATGTTGAAAGATACAGTATATACAGATATTAGAGCAGCATATGCTCCCATCCAGACAATGTCTTTTTTCAGGGAAGGCCTTTCATATTTCAAAACTAAACTGCATACTGCATCTACGACAGCTGCATGGCTTCATAGTAGAAGTGTGCTTAATTGGCCTGGCTGCAGTCCAGACCTTTTCAACTGAAAATATTTGGTGCATCTTGAAATGAAAAATATGGCAAAGAAGACCCAGGACTGTTGAGCAGTTAGAATCCTACAGTATATCAGTCAAGAATAAGAAAACATTCCTCTCCCAAAACTCCAATGACTGGTCTCCTCAGACATTTACAGAGTGTTGTTTAGAGAAGATGGGATGCAACACTGTGGTAAACATGCCCCAACTTTTGAGACGTGTTGCTGCCATTAATTTCAAAATGACCTAATTTTTTCCTAAAATAGTACATTTTTTCAGTCTAAACATTTTATATGTTTTCTGTTTTGAATTGTAAATAAAATATGGGTTTATGAGATTTGCATATCATTGTATAATGTGTTTATGTAGATTTTACACAGTGTCCCATTTTGGTTCTTCTTTTACTATGTAGGAAAGCCTTGTATATTCAACAGTTTAATCTGTTCTGCAGGCGATTCATATTTTTCTCTTACTATAGAAAAATGTTCTCATTACTATAGAAAAATCATTGGGACCAGGTGACAGTTTCTCCCTCTATAGCCAGTTTAATACATTTTTGGTGTGTGTGTCAAAACAAAAAATTCTTCACTAAGCCCTGGTTCACACCAGTGCGATTTGTCATGTAATTAAAAATTGAACGACAAGATGCACCCCATTGCTAGCAATGGAACCCTTTTAAATTGTTGACACTCGCAGCAACTACGAAAAAGCTCCCTGCTCTACTTTTTTGTGACATCATCGCAGGCCGCATTGCAATCGGAGGTCCAAATCGCATCAATCTGTCGCTTTGAAATCACGCTGAAGTAGCACGATTTCAAAGCCGCACTTGTGTGAACCAGAGCTTAACGGGAGCAGTTGGTGTTTAAAATAAATGAATCAAAATGAGCCCATGTACAATCTTGTGTCCACATGTGATTTAAATGCACATTTTTTTTACCACAGAGTCAAAAATAAATAACTAGATCACAGCATTTTTTCTGTACTATTTTTTTCTATTTTGCACTCACCAATTAGTGTACACCATTTTGAGTAAGGAAATATGAAAGTCACTCAGGGAGGCACTGTTGAACCAGAAACCATTAGGATGTATGTATTCACATTTTTGTCCTCTTGATATTTTTGTTCACAGTGGCAAAGCAAATTTTGGCAAAAGAGTGGTGTTCTTCTATTTCTATTATTTCAGAAGGAAAACATAGTTCTTATTTAGGAAAATATCTGTGATTCTTAAGGCCCGTACACACGATCAGACTTTTTGACAACAAACATGCAAATTATCTGTTTTGGAGCAACATCCGACCGTGTGTACGCTCCATCGGACAAACTTTTTCTGTTTTAATCGGATTTTTGTTGGCTGTGCAAACGCACAAACTTTCCGGCAACAAAAGTCCAATGGAGCAAAGTCCGATCATGTGTACACAAAACCATCTGACTTTTGTACAAACTACAGTACGCAGCCGCGAGAATGTTTCCAGCAGGATCCCATCGCGCTGGTTCTCGGCGACAGGGTACTGTACATCGCGCGCTGGAGCGCGAGGGGGAATTCCCCTCTGGGAGCATACCAGGCCCTTAGGTCTGGTATGGATTTTAAGGAGAACCCCCTACCCTGAAAAAACGGCGTGGGGGTTCCCCCCCAAAATCCATACCAGACCCTTATCCGAGCACGCAGCCCGGCCGGTCAGGAAAGGGGGTGGGGACGAGCGCCCCCCTCCTGAACCGTACCAGGCTGCATGTCCTCAACATGGGGGGTGGGTGCTTTTGGGGAGGGGGCGCCCTGCGGCCCCCCCCACCCCAAAGCACCTTGTCCCCATGTTGATGAGGACAAAGGCCTCTAACCGACAACCCTGGCCGTTGGTGAGGGGCTTATCGGAATCCGGGAGCCTCCTTTAATAAGGGGGCCCCCAGATCCCGGCCCCCCACCCTATGTGAATGAGTATGGGGTACATCGTACCCCTACCCATTCACCTAGGGAAAAAAGTGTCAATAAAAAAACACACTACACAGGTTTTTAAAGTAATTTATTAGGCAGCTCCGGGTCTTCTTCCGACTTCGGGGGTCTCTCCGGCCTCTTCTCCCGATGTCCGGTTCTTCTCCAGCCTCTTCTCCCAGTGTCCGGTTCTTCTCCCGGTGTCCGGTTCTTCTGCCGGGCTCCCCTGCTATCTTCTGCTCTTTTGCCGCTCTCTTGCTAGCCGTGGCCCGGTCTTCTTCATCGTCTTCTTCCCTCTTCTCTTCTTCTGATATTGACACAACGCTCTCTCCCGCTGTAATGCTGTGTGAGCGCCTCGCGATGACTTATATAGGCATGGGGCGTGGTCACCGGGTGATGTCATCCGGTGACTACACCCCCTTATGACGTCACAGTCCCAGCATGCCCCTACTAGTTCCTTTTTTTTCTTTTAAACAAACAACCTTTATTATCCAAGCTCAGTGGAATTGTTGACATAAAGTTACGCATTTATGTCTTAGCAATGTCCACTTATTCACATACCTGCATTATACGAGGGTTCTTCAAAAAGTTTCCACACTTTCTTTTTTAACTCCAACAAATATATAAATGAATGGAAACTTTTTGAAGAACCTTCATGTAAAATTTCATGGGATCTATGGCTGTATGTCTTTTTTGGTGATATACTGTCCAACTTGATATGGTGTCCTATGTTCATATATTTTTACATTGCTACATTTGTGTAAACCTTTAATAAAAACTTAATGAAACTGTAAAAAAATGAAATGTGTGATAGAATTGTACAAGAAGTATATGTGAAACCCCTTTAAAAAATGTACATTGTGAACACAAATTACTGCATGTGCACACATGTCAACATAGGGAAAGTTGCTACATATTTTTGTGCTTTTGTGTTTTTAGCACCTCACCTGCACAAGCAGTGGCGTCTCCAGCTTTCATATTTAGGGGGGGCACATGGGGGGACAGGGACAAAAGTAGGGGGGCAACTATAAAATGCAATTATATATATATATATATATCCCCTGGGGCCCTTTACTAAGATCCCACAACGGGCCCTTTTACATGTTCTGCAGTGAGCTCCCTTCCTACTGTATTGGGCCCCCCCCAGGGTGGCAGAAAACAAGAGATATATGTCACCAGCATAACAAGAAAATAACGGTCCAAATCAGTGGGAGAACTATCAGGGTTGCAAAGGTTGTCTTGCCACTGGGCCCTGGTGTTCTGCCACTGTGGGGTTCCCCAGCCTCCTCTTGCTGTCCTGCCCCTGCTATTGACAGCGCTGGTCTGGCATGTCTTGGATATTACAGGCTGGTTTTCCTGTCCTAAGGACAGGAGAAATCAGTCTGTTTTTTCAGTAACTGAGAGTCCTGGTGGAGTCCTTCATGCAGCTCGCTCTTCTCCCTGCCAATGAGGATGCAGGGGAAGGAGCAGATCGGGCGGCCGTGGTTGTGTGAGCGCTCACATTATGCAGTGTCAGCGAGCAGAGGGAGGAATCACCCGCAGGAGCTGACTGGGGACGCTCTCCCTCTCAATAGAGACTGTGTCACTCCAGCGGTGGCCCGAGTAAGATGTGGTGCACCTGCTATGAATGCAAGCAAAAAGACATTGCCTTTTTGTAAAAAAAAAATAAATTTTTAAATTGGGGGGGGGGGGGCACATGGTGGGGCACAGCATAATGATGTTGGGGGGGTCAGGGCCCCCTCTGCCCCCCCAGGGATTCCATTGTGCACAAGACTGCAATCTTCCTTTGAAATCATACATCAGACTTGCAGCTCAAAAATATTCAAGAGTTGTACTAAAAGAATCTCCCTCAAAGGTGCAGTTAGTGGATAAAGGTATATCAAATATCAAAGTACGAAGTCCCTTTTATCGGTGAATCCTCCAGCTCACCTTCATTAGATATGGAGGTCAGAGGTCAGGTTAGGCAGGACACAGGCTTATGCAGGAAGTCAGGTCAGGGTGGATGGGTGAGTGGCAGACAGACATAATCACAGAACCAGGCAGATAGTGGGGCCGCCTAACAGATGGACAGGCTAGCAGATTCAGAGCAACCCAGAGGTCAAACCAGGGAATGACCAAGGAGTTCAGCATACCAAAGCTCAGAGGCACTAGAGTCATTTGGTTATTACCAACTATGTAATCTGTTTTACCAGTTGACTGCATGCCTAGAAATATAAAATTGGTAGAACTGATTGATGGAGTTATGGCCCTAAACAATGATTGTGACTGCTGCTGCTGCTGGAGGTCAGGGATGAACAGTTTTTATACTTTTTAGGCAAATGTATTTATCCTGTTTTGGATAGAGCGGTCAAGAGTTAAAATTCATTTTAATTTATGTCTGTGATCATGTTGGAAAGATGCCCCCTCACTTCTTGTCCTGTTACTCTATAATGGGAAATGGGGGGGCAAGATTGGCATCATCATCAGGACATGAAGGCAAAGACAGCAATAAAACATTGCCAGAAATCCTAACCTTTCCTTGCTCTACTATAATTTGCTTTTATTAAGTCTATGTTGCTGCTGAGAGGAAGGTTTTTTATTTAAAAATAAATAAATATATATATATATATATATATATATATATATATATATATATATATATATATATATATATATATATATATACAGTATCTCACAAAAGTGAGTACTCCCCTCACATTTTTGTAAATATTTTATTATATCTTTTCATGTGACAACACTGAAAAAATGACACTTTGGGGGAGATTTACCAAAACTGGTGCACACAGAAACTGGTGCAGCTGTGCATGGTAGCCAATCAGCTTCTCACTTCAGCTTGTTCAATTAAGCTTTGACAATAAAACCTGGAAGGTAATTGGTTACTATGCACAGCTTCACCAGATTCTGTGTGCACCAGCTTTAGTAAATCTCCCCCTTTGCTACAATGTAAAGTAGTGAGTAAACTTGTATAACAATGTAAATTTGCTTTTCCCTCAAAATAACTCAACACACAGCCATTAATGTCTAAACCACTGGCAACAAAAGTGAGTACACCGCTAAGTGAAAATGTCCAAATTGGGCCCAAAGTGTCAATATTTTATGTGGCCACCATTATTTTTCAGCACTGCCTTAACCCTCTTGGGCATGGAGTTCACCGGAGCTTCACAGGTTGCCACTGGAGTCCTCTTCCACTCCTCCATGATGACATCACGGAGCTGGTGGATGTTAGAGACCTTGCACTCCTCCACCTTCCGTTTGAGGATGCCCCACAGATGCTCAATAGGGTTTAGGTCTGGAGACATGCTTGGCCAGTCCATCACCTTTACTCTCAGCTTCTTTAGCAAGACAGTGGTCATCTTGGAGGTGTTTGGGGCCGTTATCATGTTGGAATACTGCCCCTAGGCCCTGTCTCCGAAGGGAGGGGATCATGCTCTGCTTCAGTATGTCACAGTACATGTTGGCATTCATGGTTCCCTCAATGAACTGTAGCTTCCCAGTGTCGGCAGCACTCATGCAGCCCCAGACCATGACACTCCCACCACCATGCTCAACTGTAGGCAAGACACACTTGTCTTTGTACTCCTCACCTGTTTGCCGCCACACAAGCTTGACACCATCTGAACCAAATAAGTTTATCTTGGTCTCATCAGACCACAGGACATGGTTCCAGTAATCAATGTCCTTAGTTTGCTTGTCTTCAGCAAACTGTTTGCTTGGCTTTCTTGTGCATCATCTTTAGAAGAGGAATCCTTCTGGGATGACAGCCATGCAGACCAATTTGATGCAGTGGGTGGTGTATGGTCTGAGCACTGACTGGCTGACCCCCCACCCCTTCAACCTCTGCAGCAATGCTGGCAGCACTCATACGTCTATTTACCAAAGACAACCTCTGGATATGAAGCTGAGCACGTGCACGCAACTTCTTTGGTCGACCATTGCGAGGCCTGTTCTGAGGGGAACCTGTCCTGTTCAACCGCTCTATGGTCTTGGCCACCGTGCTGCAGCTCAGTTTCAGGGTCTTGGCAATCTTCTTATAGCCTAGGTCATCTTTATGTAGAGCAACAATTCTTTTTTTCAGATCCTCAGAGAGTTCTTTGCCATGAGGTGCCATGTTGAACTTACAAAAACCAGTATGAGAGAGTGAGAGCGATAACACCAAAATTTAACACACCTGCTCCCCATTCATACCTGAGACCTTGTAACACTAACGATCTTGTGCATGCACACTAGGACAGAGAGGTACCATGGAGAAGACGAAAGAAGAAAAAGCAGCATGGAGGTACAGTACCTGACCGCGAGATTGTGTTTCCAGCGCGATACCTTCGGGCTGGTTCTCGGCGACAGGGTACTGTGCATGTCGCGCTGGCTCACTCATCGGGAAAGGAAAACTTTGTTTTCCTTCTGCGATGAGTGACAGGCAGTGCTGACAGCTGTCTGGTATGAATCCTGAGGCGGGAACACCGCGCCAAATTTTAAATGAAAAAACCGGCGTGGGTTCCCCCCCAAATCCATACCAGACCCTTATCCGAGCACGCAGCCCGGCCGGCCAGGAAAGGGGGTGGGGAAGAGCGAGCGCCCCCCCCTCCTGAGCCGTACCTGGCCGCATGCCCTCAACATGGGGGGGTGGGTGCCTTGGGGGAGGGGGGCGCCCTGCGGGGGCCCCCCCACCCCAAAGCACCTTGTCCCCATGTTGATGAGGACAAGGGCCTCTTCCCGACAACCCTGGCCGTTGGTTGTCGGGGTCTGCGGGCCCCCAGATCCCGGCCCCCCACCCTGTGTGAATGAGTATGGGGGTACATGGTACCCCTACCCATTCACCTAGGGAAAAGTGTCAATATGAAAAAAACACAGTACACAGGTTTTAACAGTAATTTATTAGTCAGCTCCAGGATCTTCTTCCAACTTCGGGGGTCTCCTTCCGACTTCTCCCGGTGTTCGGCCTCTTCTCCCGGTGT
The DNA here is from genome assembly GCA_037952835.1 of Lithobates septentrionalis. Taxonomy (NCBI): domain Eukaryota; kingdom Metazoa; phylum Chordata; class Amphibia; order Anura; family Ranidae; genus Lithobates; species Lithobates septentrionalis. Next base: position 1,522,634 of record JBBDGP010001110.1, on the reverse strand, counting down.
TCTGCCTCTTCTCCCGGGCCCCGCCGCTATCTTCTTCCAGCTCTATTGCCAGCGAGGGGCCCGGTCTGCTGCCGCTGTCTCGCCGCCGCTGTCTTGCCGCCGCTGTCTTGCCGCCGCTGTCTCGCCGCTTCTTCTCTTCTTCCCCGATGTTGACACGACGCTCTCTCCGGCTCGAATGCTGTGTGCGAGCTGCGGAGCCATTTATATAGGCGGTGACCCCGCCCCCTTAAGACGTCATGGTCCCAGCATGCGCAGGGACACTGGGGTCACGCCCCCTTATGACGCCAGAGTCCCTGCGCATGCTGGGACCATGACGTCATAAGGGGGCGGGGTCACCGCCTATATAAATGGCTCCGCAGCTCGCACACAGCATTCGAGCCGGAGAGAGCGTCGTGTCAACATCGGGGAAGAAGAGAAGAACTGGTGAGACAGCGGCGGCAAGACAGCGGCGGCAAGACAGCGGCGGCGAGACAGCGGCAGCAGACCGGGCCCCTCGCTGGCAATAGAGCTGGAAGAAGATAGCGGCGGGGCCCGGGAGAAGAGGCCGAACACCGGGAGAAGAGGCCGAACACCGGGAGAAGTCAGAAGGAGACCCCCCGAAGTTGGAAGAAGATCCCGGAGCTGACTAATAAATTACTGTTAAAACCTGTGTACTGTGTTTTTTTTATATTGACACTTTTCCCTAGGTGAATGGGTAGGGGTGCCATGTACCCCCATACTCATTCACACAGGGTGGGGGGCCGGGATCTGGGGGCCCCCTTATTAAAGGGGGCTCCCGGATTCCAATAAGCCCCCTGCCCGCAGACCCCGACAACCAACGGCCAGGGTTGTCGGGAAGAGGCCCTTGTCCTCATCAACATGGGGACAAGGTGCTTTGGGGTGGGGGGGCGCCCTGCGGGGGCCCCCTCCCCCAAGGCACCCACCCCCCCATGTTGAGGGCATGCGGCCTGGTATGGCTCAGGAGGGGGGGGGCGCTCGCTCGTCCCCACCCCCTTTCCTGGCCGGGCTGCGTGCTCGGATAAGGGTCTGGTATGGATTTGGGGGGGACCCCCACGCCAATTTTTCGGCGTAGGGGGTTCCCCTTACAATCCATGCCAGACTTAAGGGCCTGGTATGCCCCTGGGGGGGGAACCCACGCCGTTTTTTTCATTTAAAATTTGGCGCGGTGTTCCCGCCTCAGGATTCATACCAGACAGCTGTCAGCACTGCCTGTCACTCCTTGCGGAAGGAAAACAGTTTTCCTTTCCCGATGAGTGAGCCATCTCGGCGCTGGCTCCTGCGACGGGGCTCGCAGGTGTCAAATCTCGCCGAGAAATGCGGCGAGATTGACACAATATCGCGGTCACCTACTGTAGGTGAGTGTACTTGTGTATGTTTTAGGTCATCTTCACAAATTTATCTACAAATGGGACTGTGGGAGGTCCTCTTTAAACCTAATAGACTTTTGTCTGTTTTAGGGCGCATTCACACCTGTGCATGCACCTGCATTCTGATTAGATGTGAAAACCCCAGCAGGGAGGTCTGCATCCAGGGCCGATCAATCGCATGTGATCACTGGATGAGTGATTACATGTGAGTGGCTGCGATTAGCTGTGGAAGCTGACAGCCTCCCACAGCTAATCCTGAGTATTCCCACTGGGGTTCTCACATCTAATACGAGTGCGGGTGCTTTCCCAGATGTGAATGCTTGGCTCTATCTTTGAATTTTGTTAAAGAAGGCTTTTAGCAAATGGGTGGGGGACATACCGGAGCTGGACGAGGACGACTGGAGGGAGATTTGGGACTTTCCCTTCTCCCCTCTGATCTCAGCTAGGGACAAACTGGTCCAATACAAAATTGTGCATAGAGCTCACTACACACCTCACAGGCTGCACCAGATGTCGCCGGCGCATTCTCCGGCGTGCTGGTGTTGCTCCTACCAACGGGGTGACTTTTTCCAAATTTTTTGGGTTTACCCAGAAAATCGAACATTATTGGAAAGAAGTACTCCAGGTGATTTCTAAGGTCACTAAGGCTCGTGTTCCTTATGATCCTAAATATTGTCTGCTGTAGCTGGTGGAACAACTGTCAATGCTCAGAGCCAGGAAAATACTCATATCCCTGCTATTGTACTATGCTCGTAAGGCCATTACGAGGAACTGGAAACAATCATCTCCCCCCTCTGTCAGGTTCTGGAAAAGCCTAGTAAATGCCAGTTTACCCCTGTATAAAGCCACCTACTCGGGCAGGGGTTGTCCACAAAAATTTGAAAAGGTATGAACCTGTTGGCTAGATGATAATACCACAGCAACTGATGCAGTAACCAATTCCTAGATTAACACTATATCTCTAGTCTGTTAGTATATTGACCCAACTACTCTCATGTTGCATTATCCTGTTGGTACCAATTTGAGCACAGATTCTCCTGAACTGAACCTCTCCCCACATTGGGGTTATAGTATAAGTTAGTTTGTTTATGTTGTATGTTGTGCCCTGTTGCGGTATGTTGCCGCATCAGAAGAACTGCCCCTGCGTGGGCAAGGTTTGGCCCCTGCGTGGGCTAATTTTGTATGCTAATGAAAAATTTAATAAAAAAGATTTTGCCACAAAAAAAAGAAGGCTTTTAGCACTCTTTGCATGTAATGCAAAGCAACCCAGTTCATTACAGAAAACACTATTACAGTTTCTGTAAAAAAATGGTGCATAAACATACCTCCCAAATCTTGAGAAAATATATTTTAAAATGGATAAAACATGCACCATGCACAGTTCTCTACAGCAATGGTGGGCGTATCTATATTGTATTGAATACCTAGAGAGGCAAAGTTAAATAGAGTCTGAGCCTACTTAGGCCCTGTTCACATATGGCTTAGTGGGAATGCGGGTTCCCACTAGAAATTTTAAAAGCTTCATTCACACGCGTTTCTGCATGTCATGCATAAGGTATCCTGTTCACTTGAATAGGATACCCTATGAGCGCTTGTCGTGACAAAGTAGCTCAGGGACCAAATTTTGTCCCTGAGCCAGGCGCATTTTTACAATTTTTATTGTTTTGCCACACAACAATTGCAGAATGAATGGCACCGAAACGTGTGTAGCACATTGTGTCGTGATTTGGAATCGCGGGCCAAATTGTGCCGATTCTGCCCGCAATTCCAAACCGCCCAAATGTGATCACGGCCTTATAGTATACACTGTACACAGTTCACATTTCTTGTAGCCACAAAATACCCCTAAAAGCAGAGCTCCACCATAAGGGGGAAGCTCCGCTCCTCTGCCTCTTCCCCCCTTCCACTGCCACAAATGGCACCATTTGGGGGGGAGCGGTTTTGACAGGTACCCGCACCCACTTCTGGTTCACTTCGTCGCGGCAAAATGAGTCGGAAGTTCAGCCTCCTCTTTCCACCCGTAGCCGACCCATTCACAAAGTGCAGCACGATTCGTGCATGCACAGTAGGAAACCTGATGTGATGCTGCAAGGCTTCACTGCCGGTTTCCCTTAGCCAAGATAGAGGCGCCAGCACTCGAGAGCCAATTCAAGAATTAGCTCGGGTGAAGACACCGCTGGATGCCTGGACATGTAACTTCCCTAATGGTAAGAGTCAGCAGCTGTAGTGTTTGTAGCTGCTGACTTTTAATTTTGGGGGTGGGGGGGGGGCGGAGCTCCTTTTTAATTACTGTGCTATAAATGAGAGCCTCAAAGACACTCATATGCCTAAAGGCCAATATAAAACAGAGCCAAGCAGAAAACAGACAAAACTTTGTAGGAGCCTGCTTTAAAGAAGAACTTTATTAAATAGTTACAGAATACACGTTAGCGAGCCTCTGTTGAGAAAAAAAACACAACATCATGAATAGAGTGCAGCATTATGGGTATGTGTACTAGGGCAAACAAATTCCCACTGTCAGTGGGAGGACAAAATGCCTGGTGTCAGTAGTCAGTGGGAAATAAAATGCTCAACGTTGGTGCTCAGCCAGACGCAAAAAGGTTGTCATCAATGCCTTCACATCAGTGGTTAGCAAGGGGGTAAAAATCATTGGTGTCAGTGGGGTGGAAAAAAATGCATTAGGCCCTGTTCACACCACTGTGTGTGTTAGTGTAATGTACAGCAATACGTGTTCTGGTGCATTCAAGCACCCTGCTGGTAGTCCAAAACTTCCAAAGTGATACACCAGAGCCATACAAATAAAAAGATTTTATATTTTATTCCTATGTATGGCATATTCTCCTTAGCCACTTCAGCTCCGGAAGGTTTACCTCCACCCCCCCCCCCCCCTCCCTTCCTGACCAGGCCATTTTTAGGGATACAGCACTGCATTTCTTTAACTGACAATTGTGCGATACTGTACTCAAATAAAATTTCTTTTGGTGGTATTTGATCACCTCTGCGCTTTTTATTTTTTGCACTAGAAACAAAGAACGACCGACAATTTTGAAAAAAAAACAATATTTTTTACTTTCTGCTATAAAACATATCCACCAAAAAAATGGATCCATGTCTTCTGTACTCACGGAATGACAGTCTGCCTTGTTTAAATAGGCAGGCTGTCATTCTGTCAGAGTGCCGAACGATCGGTGGGTCCTGGCAGACATCGGCTCCGCAGGACCCACTGATCGGCTCCTGCTGTGTAAAATCACAGCAGGAGCGAGCCGCCGGCCCAAAACCCAGAAGTGCAGAATCACGTATATAGAGTAGCCGCCCTGTAGCATTAAATCTGCTATGGGGTGGTCAGGAAGAGGTTAACATGTCTACCGAATTTATTAGGGGACCAGTTAGCAGTTAAAAATGTCAAAAATAATGAAATCTGTTTTTTTAATGTAGCTAGTGTAAGTACCTGAAAATAGTATTTTGTGTTATCTTATTATGTGCTATTTGAAGATGGTCATATAATGATAGTTTTTTTTTTTGTTTTGTTCTTTTAACCAAGCACTTGCCTGTCCCGACATCTCACAAGGAATATGAGGGGAGAAGGTTTGTCAGCTAAAATATTCCAGTTAAGCAGTCTAGTGCTTGGAGACAGAGAAAAAGTCCATCTGTCAAACAGCCGTCTCCTTGCTAGCTGTGTTGTCGGATGGCAGGTGCCCTATCTGACCTCACAGCTAGCCTTCAACAGCACCTAGAAAGATGGGACAAAGTACTACGTGTACCTCGTCCCCTGGGAAACAGAACACATTAATAAAAATGGAATGCTGTGTGTGGCAAAGCTGTGCAAACCTCAGGACTGGGTGGACAAAAATACAAATCTTCGGTAGATAAAACAGCAACCTTATTGATCACCTTTTGGCTTGTTACCGTAGCCTCCCTGGCGGTTTTCCCGAGTGTGGCTCGGAGTTAAAATTCAGGACCATTAGCGGTAACCCCGAGCCACACTCGGGATTGCATCGCAGGATCCTGGTGCCTCCTTACTTACCTTGTCCCCGGGATCCTGCGATGTCCCCCGCAGTGTCCGCAGGCTGTGTCCTCCTCCGAAGCCTCTCTGTGCCAGGCTCCGTTCCCTGCGAGCGTCGCGACGCACGGGGGCGGAGCCTGGCGGCAAATTCAAAAAAATGTAAAAATCATAACACATACAGTACTGTAATCTTACAGATTACAGTACTGTATGAAATCATTTCACATCCCTTTTGTCCCCAGTGCTTTGGCCCATGCCCTGCATGCAGTTTTATATTGCATATACTGTTCTTTCTGCCTGGAAACTGGAGATTGTCCATAGCAACCAAAAAGTGTCCCTTTACGTCAAAAATGGCTTTAGACCAGCTAGAAAACAGCGATAGTAAATTAGAACACTTGCAGAATTGAGCGATAGTGAATCGTGTGGAAATTTATTTTATTACTATTTATTTTTATTTTTTTAATTATTATTTTTTTTTATTATATTATAATTTATGTTTTTGTGTTTCAAACTTTATCATACCTGGGATATCTACTAGACTCTTGTTTGGACAGATTTAAGTATGTTATTGTTAAGAATTACAGACCTACAATATAAAAGGCCAAATTTCCATGCAAAATAATTGTACCGCTTTCAGCACCTAAAATCCGAAATAATCATACCGCCAGGGAGGTTAAGTACAGTTTTAGGAAAACCTTGATTAAAGGGGAGGCTGAGTTGAGTAGTTTTAGATACAATTATTGAGCAGCTATGGATGAGATAATCATTCCCATTGTGTATTGGGACTTGGTGTTCTCTGCTCTTGCTAAACTTTGTTTTCAAGTTATCAGTAAAGGGTGTGTGCAATAGATTTATGAGAATCTTCTACTGCAGAGTAGCTGTTTTTTACTTGCAAGGAAACTGGGGAAAAAGTCATGTGTCATATTTGGTGATTTTAATACCTTCTCTCGTTTTAAAATGGCGCTGTTTTTCGAAAGGATATTCTTTTTTCTTCTCTTACTTGCCCTATTCGTGCTAATGTGCTGAATGCTCCTTCCCATGACACTCAGAATTGGTGGTATATAGTAAATTCACTCACCGTTATTTACCTGCAATTAGCACTGGTTCATAATCTGTGCTTAAAAAGTGAGCTTGTCTTTCTACAGCTTGGACATGGCACCATTCATCCTGGTGTAAACAGTTCACTGGGTAATCAACTCTTTCCCACAGATTGTCTTCTCACAATGTTAGCAACTGAGTATTAGCAAGTACAAATATAGGAAAAATGTTTCCATTTTACATAGCAGTATCACCTTTAGGGAAATGGAAGGAATGAATAATAGAGAAAAGACAATTTTCCAACTTGCTTGCTTTGCCTGTAAATTAAAGCAAATACTACATACATTATTGTTGTGTATACAGTAAAACAGTAATAAAGTCTGTATTCCACTCTGAAGAACTATATTTTAATTTGGATCAAATATATGTTAACCCCTGATAGTTGCACAGAGCAACTCATGTATATTATTTTTATTTATAAAGCCTAATAAAAGATATAATTTGTAAATCAAAACTTGGCAAATAGTCAAATAAATGAACTGCATACAGTAAATAGAGAGCTGTCCTTCCTGCCAATGGATTTGTAATTTTGTCCTTCCAGTTCTGAGCTTTACTCATTAGAGTTTATTTATTAAAAATCAAGTGGTCCAGTATACAGCAGAAAGCAGAAACACTTTTCGCCTTACAAACCCTTACAAAGCTATGAGTAAGACTTTTTAAGCTGAAATGCAATAGTTTTTTTGCTGTTAATTAGAAAACGTCATTTTTAATAAATACACTCTGTGGATTATGTATAGACTCCAGCATTGACATTTCTAAGTATCAAGTGGATGGGGTTGACACCTGCTGCATAAGATAACAGCCAGGAGGTTGAGCTCATTTGTTTGGTGGGACCTCATGGTCATTAGCAAGTAAATGGAGTTTAATGTAATCTGTCAATATCTGTTAAACTGTGTAGGTGTTACAAGTCCTCAAAGACATCAGATTAAAGTCATGCAAACCTGCCAAATATGGCATTATGTCTCTGGGGAGCCCATAACGTCTACCTTGATCACTATTCTTAACCAAAAATAGGTTGCACCAACAGCATCTGCCAGCACCACCGATTGCTCATGTAAATGAGGCTTAATTGTTCATGGATGGATTGTGCTGTCAGAGAGGGCTTAGATCATACAGTTGTCAATTATTGAGCTTAAAGGGGTTGTAAACCCTTGTGTTTTTTCACCTTAATGCATCCTATGCATTAAGCTGAAAAAACTTGTCACTGACCGGCCCCCCAGCCCCCCGTTTTACTCATATCACATGAGGTTAATGTTCTCACTACAAACTGCTGGGGTCCAAGGGCTGCAGGTTTGGAACCAGGGGCTTAGATCATGCACACATGTCCAAAATTAATTTGCTCAATTTGTTCCTGCATGTTCATGATCCCATATATGTGCACATGAAAGTTCACGTCCACTCCCAAAGCAAGCATGAATCTATCTCCAAGTATGACAATGCGCCACGAAGGCTGCTGGGGTGGAGGTAGATGAATATTTCAGCTAATAGAGGAGTCAGCAGCACAAGGTGCTAATAATCATAAAGATAACACGTAGATAAAAATACAATAATTAAATTAAACAGAATCAGCTATGTAGAAAGCATGAAACTGGGTGAGGAGAAGCCATGCTTTAACAACATTTAAAGTGATTGTTTAGGCTCGTTTTTTTTTTTTAAATAACAAACATGTCATACTTACCTTCACTGTGCAGTTAGTTTTGCACTGAGTGGCCCCGATCATCCTCTCCTGGGGTCCCCTGGCGGCGCTATCAGCTCCTCCCCGCATCATATAACCCCCTAGGAGAAGCGCTCTCCCGGGGGCTTACCTTGCGGGGACGCTCCTGAGTCCAGCATTTGCATCCATAGACGCAGAATGCAGGACGCGGCCCCGCCCCCCCCGGCGCCCGTGTCATTGGATTTGATTGACAGCAGCGGGAGCCAATGGCTGTGCTGCTATCAATCTATCCAATCAACAGCCAGGAACCCTGTGCAGAGGGGTACAGCGCGTCTCCGCCAAGGGATCAAAGGGCTCAGGTGAGTAAAACGGGGGGGCTGGGGGGCCGCAAACACTGGTGCGTAAAAAAAATGGCAGCAGGTGCTCTGAATTGATGAGCACAAATGAAATATTTGATTGTAAATGAAGGCAGTTTGCTAGTAAACAGGGATTTTGCTGAGACAAACAGCAACAGTCTGTGAGTAGGTCCAAATCAGCAAAGCATTTTATTAGACACACACACTACAGTCACATGTGGGAGGTCAGCTTACAAGTCAGAGACCACCACACTCCCCTGTAGATCATATAGATTTATATACACTTTACAATCAAGATAACAAGAAAGCTTAAACTTCATAGATTAACAATATCTAATGACTCAATTTCTCTCCAGTCTTCATGAGTCAATGTATATCACGTGGGTCCTCCAAGATAGGGGTTGGCAACTGGCAGGGTGTTGACTGCTCCTGGTGGTTCCCAATATCCAGAGGTAGGATATTGATGCCTGGTAATGTCCCTTTCAATAGTCCATAAGCCATACGATAATGAGTCTGCAGTACGTCCCCTCAAAAACATATTTATCAAGTTCTAGACATGTACTTCTATTAATCTTTAGTGAAGACATATCTAAAACGGATGACACATTTCTAAGGTGGCTGATACTGTTACAAAATGGGGGGTGACCAAGTGATACAGCAAAAACCATTGTAAATTTTGCTACACACTGAGGGCCTGGAGAGTGGTACAAGGGTGAGTGCAAGCAACTGTGAAGCATGGTGGAGATTTTATGCAGGTTTGGGGCTTTATTTCTGCACATAGAGTTGGTGATGTGGTTAGAATTATCCATATCCATTTCCTCGGTTCTGAAAAGTGCAGGCACTCCTTGGCTACTATTCTGTTACTCAGACCAATGCTATAGTCTCATGACAGAAACATGAATATTGCTGGATCAATTAGGTTGTATATGCCTCAACATCCTGATCCCTGTTTACCCATAAGAGATGGACCCCAGAGAGCTATCCCTTTTTTTCACTTTCCCAACTTCCCTCCTCCCCATCGCCACCCCTGCAGCTACTTAAATACCTCAAATACTCCTCACCACCTGTTTTAGTCCAGAAAAGCCTGCAGTACAGTGACATACTCATGTGCATTGCACATAGTTGCTGGCTGGTTGTGGTGCAGCCCCATACTTTTAACAGTGTGGGGTATCATTTTCACGGTGGTTGTGAAGCAACATGGCCACAGCATGCATACAATCACCTCTAAACACTGGGGTTGATTTACTAAAGCCACATAGACTGTGCACTTTGCAAAGTGAAATTGCACTCTGCAAGAGCGGTTGCTCCAGTGCTTAGTAAATGAGGGTGAAGCTCTGCTGACTTCCATCATCCAATCATGTGCAAGCAAAAATGCTGTTTTTTTTTTATTTTCCTTGTATGTGATTGGGTATTCTTTGCAAAGTGAAGTTCTTTTTTTTTTTTTTGAAAGTTTATTATGTAAATTATGCAGGGAATATTTTTAGTTCTCCTTTTCTTGCACAGTCTTTGTGCCGAGCAGATGTTCACTATGAAGAGCAGCAATGAGACTGACTTTGCGACCAGCTGGAGCATCTCTCCTGATAGTTGAAGGTTTGCCAATGTGCTGATGGTTACCACCATCAAAGGAATGTTCTACAGGATTCATAGCCACACCATGGACATGTGACCAGCAGTTTCTCTTAGCCTTATAGTTGTGGTAGGCATGACCTGCCTTCAGGATGGGCTTATCAATACGTCCACCACCAGCAACGACTCCAACAATTGCTTTGTTTGCAGAAGGGGTAACTTTCTTGGAGCCAGAGGGCAGCTTTACTCTGATGTTTGTTTCAGGATTGTGAGAGATGACTGTAGCATATTTGCCAGACGCAGGAGCCAACTTGCCAAAATCACCTGGCTTCTCCTCTACACAACAAACATTAGTTCCTTCGGACATGGTGCCAACAGGGAGGACATTACCAAGCTGAGTACACAAATTGACTGGTATGGATACACTCAGCCGCAATGAAAAGTTCAGTCCTTTCTGAATCTGTAAGGGTCGGTTCACACATGGGCAACACGACTTTAGCGCGACTTTGTACCGCGACTTCAACGCGACTTTAGCGCGACTTCAGCGCGACTTCGGCAAATTACGAGGCGACTTGAAGTCGCCTCCATGACAGGCGACTTCGCCTGTGGCCAATCACCTCTCTGGGAGGGAGGGGGGGAGGGAGGGGTTTTCTCTGCAAAGTCGCTTGACTTTACAGAGAGATCCGACTTGCAGGCGACTTACATTGAGTTGAATGGGTACAAGTCGCCTACAAGTCGGATAGAAGTAGTACAGGAACCTTTTCTGAAGTCGGAGCGACTTCAGTAGTGTCAATTAAGACGCTCCCATTGCCTACCATGTTAACCTAAATGCAAAGCGACTTGGGGCGACTTGGGGCGACTTGAGGGCGTACAAGTCGGATCCCAAGTCGCCCCAGTGTGAACCGACCCTAAGGGTCACAGAAGGCAACTTTAGCCAGGATCGTGGATAATGTCTTTCACAATCCCCTTGATGTAGCCATGCCTTTCTACAAAGTCGACAGCCCTGAGCTTAGCAGGTACTTTCCTATGCTTTACATGGGCTCTGAAAACAGACCCTGCACCTTTTCTCTGCCCCCTGATTACATGTCCCATGGTGCACAAGAGCAAAGTGAAGTTTTACCTCATTTACTAAGCTCTTTTATACTCTCACCTTTTTAAATGTTATATATCCACTTGCTGACCATCCTATAGCACATTTACTGCTAGGGGGCGGCTGTGTTGTGCGGGATCACATATAAATATATAAATATGTGACCCTGCACTTCCGTGTATCAAGTGCGAGTGCACGCCACCGGTGGTTTACTCCCACTGTGAATCTACAATCAACTTTTGCGCAAACCAATCAATATACGCTTATTGGGATTTTTTACCAAAAATATGTAGAAGAATACAGATTTGCTTAAATTTATGAAGAAATTAGATTTTCTACATTTTTTTATTGAATATGTTTTATAGCAGAAAGAAAAAAAATCTACTTTTTTTTCAAAATTGTTGTGTTTTTTTGTTTATAGCGCAAAAAATAAAATCCGCAGAGGTGATCAAACACCACCAAAAGAAAGATTTATTTGTGTGAAAAAATTGACATAAAATGTATTTGGGTACAGCGTCACACGGCCGTGCAATTGTCAGTTAACCGCTTCAGCCCCAGAAGAATTTACCCCCTTCTGACCAGAGCACTTTTTGCGATTTGGCACTGCGTCGTTTTAACTGACAATTGCGCGGCCGTACGACGTTACACCAAAACAAAATTGACGTCCTTTTTTCCCCACAAATAGAGGTTTCTTTTGGTGGTATTTGATCACCTCTGCGGTATTTATTTTTTGCGCTATAAACAAAAAAAGAGCGACAATTTTGGAAAAAAAAGCTATATTTTTTTACTTTTTGCTATAACAAATATCCCCCAAAAATATATAATTTTTTTTTTTATTAGTAATGGTGGTGATCTGTGATTTTTATCATGACTGCGACATTATGGCGGACACATCAGACACGTTTGACACTGTTTTGGGACCACTGTCATATATACAGCGATCAGTGCTATAAAAATGCACTGATTACTGTGTAAATGACACTGGCAGGGAAGGGGTTAAACACTAGGGGGCGATCACGGGGTAAATGTGTCCTAGGGAGTGATTCTAACTGTGGGGGGAGGGGCTACCACTGACATGACAGGGATCACTGCTCCTGATTACAGGGAGCAGTAGATCCCTGTCATGTCACTAGGCAGAACGGGGAAATGCCTTGTTTACATAGGCATCTCCCCGTTCTGTGGCTCCATGACACGATCGCCGGGACACCGGCGGACATCAAGTCTGCGGGACCCGCGGGCACGGTCACGCCGTACGCGCGGGCGCCTGCTAGCCCCGCCAATTAAAGGGGACGTACAGGTAGGCCCATTTGCCCACCGCTGCCATTGTGCCGACGTATATCGGCGGTCGGCAAGTGGTTAAAGTAACGCAGTGCCGTATCGCAAAAAATAGCCAGGTCATGAAGGGGGGTAAATCTTCAGGAGGTCAAGTTGGTAAAGTCCCTTTCTATAAATGGAATCTGTTGATTCCAACCTTGTTGCATGGGTTCTTGCACCTAATTGGAGTGCAGGTTCTTTCACCGGTGTGCATGCTCCTGTGGGGGGAGAATTAAGACTGTGACACAGGCTCCTACTACTACCTCCCCACCCACCCAGATTTGTGTGAATGAGCTCTGAGGTAAAAAGCACTTAGGCTGGCCATACATGTACAATTTTCTTGTACAATTTTCCTTTAGATTTAACAAAAAACATACAATATGAGGCCAAACAAACTAAAACAACTTTCAATTGCATACAATTAGGCAGGGCCTTGCACTACATAGTTTAAGGTAAATCTAAAGAAAAATTGTTCAAGGAATTTGAACATGTATGGCCAGCCTGAGGCCCCTTTCACATATAATGTCCGTTTTTGACGGACTGCGTTTTCTCAGCAGGGATCGCTGCTCCCCGCTTAGCCGGTGGATGACAGGTCTGTCTCTGCTCAATGTGCAGAGACGGACCTGTCAGATCTCCGCTATGAGGGGTCAGATGAAAACGGATCTGCCTGTCTGTTTTCATCTGGTCCGCCAGACGGATGGAAAATAGGGTTTCCATCCGTCTGAATTTATCGGATTGGATGTCAGCGGACATTTCACCGCTGACATCTGTCGCTCCATAGAACTGTATGGAGCGTCCGTTCAGGTCCGCCTAAAAAACTGACAGGTGGACCTGAACGTTCTGCATGTGTGAAAGGGGCCTAAGGATAGTTTACACTTGCTTCAAAACATGGCTTAGGACACGCTTTGTTAAAGCTCTCAGAATGCCAGCCAAATGGTTAGCTTACAGGCCTGTTTACGCCTTGATTTTGCTTGGTGCTTCGATGAGGCTTTGGTGGAGCTTCGATGAGCCTTTGGTGAGGCTTCGGTGGGTCTTCAAGTGAGCTTTGCCATAGACTTCTATGGAGGCTTTGAAGATGCTTTGAAGCACCGCTCAAACTTCCTTGGGAATAATTTTTGAAGCCAAAGCAAAAGCAAGGTGTAAACAGGACTGTAAGCTAACCATTATATTTAGTGACAGGGGCTTTATCCAGCGTTCAGAGAGCTTTAACAAAGCCTGACCAAAGCCATGTTTTGAAGCAAGTGTAAACTAGCCGTTAATGTGTGTTGAAGCCGAAGCGAGTGTAAATGATCCCCTAATTTGTTAATTTATGTTGTAGAGTGGTTATTGATCAATTATTCACTACATGTTAATTACAGCACCCCCACATTTTTATAAAATTTTCTAAATGTTATGTTTCCATTTTTTATAGCATTTTATAAAATGTGCCTATAACTGTGGAACAGCACTGTGTGTATATAAGCGTATTGCATACCTCCCAAAATTTTGATATGGGAAAGAGGGACAAACATATGAAGGGATAGGACACACCCCCTGCCACGCCCCTTAAAGGACAATTATACAAAAAAAATGATTAGTTAAACCTACAAGTGCCTTTTAACCTTTACTATTCCTTTATATTGGCTCTTAAAATTTACAAATGCAGCAATTGGATAAAGGCTTTAGCACTGGGAAACACTTTTTGATAGATAAAAAGTGCATTTTATATACAACTATATAGATCAGACCAAAATGAGGGACACATGAGGAGGAATGAGGGACAGAGGGACATTGTTCTGAATGAGGGACAGTCCTCGAACTCAGGGACAGATATGAGCTATGGTATTGTGCTCATTTATTCCTAGGAGTGGAGTTGATGTCACACCTCAGTCACACACATTCCTGCTCAGTGACTGACTCACTACAACTCCCAGGCTCCCCCGCGCTCGGCTTCCAGGGAGTGTCTGCGCAGGCGCAGTGTGTGTGAGCCGGAGTGAGCGGAGTGAGTTGTTGGTGGGTGCTGGCGGCTTCCTGGCAGCGGAGCCGGGACACGGGGCGGACAGGTAGGAGCACACGGTGTATGTCAGAGGTGTGTGTACCGGGAGGGTGGAGGAAGGGAAGAGCGGGGGGGGGGGGTGAGTGAGTGTCCTGGGAGGGAGAAGTTCTCCACACCAGGAAGTGTGCGGAGAGCCCAGACTGGGGTAATAATAAGGGGGTCCCTCCCGTACTGGGGAGTCACCTGTAGATTCAGTGCTGCTGTACAACTACAAGACTCAGCACGTCGGCTTGCTTTGAGTTGTAGTTCCTCGGGGTCACTATAGCTGTAGGTCCGGTCTGTATACAGCTGGGCATAAACTTTACAATCTGATTGGACGATCTCTTAACCATGTAGTTCAGGGATCTGCCTGATTGGCTACAGATAGGATCGTCTGGTGGATCAGATCTGTACATTGTATGGTGGAGATTGTATACACCGATCAGACATTACATTATGACCACAAAGTGAAATAACATGGATTATCTGGTGACATCTGAATGTGGGTGGGATGTTTTAGAAGGCAAGTGAACATGTTGTCCCTGAAGTTGATGTGTTTGAAAGTGGAAACATTTTGATTTGAGGGACTTTGACAAGGGTCAGATTGTAATGGTTAGAGGACGGGGTCAGATCAGCTCTAAAACTGCACCTCTTGTGGGATGTTCCCGGTCTGCAGTGGTCAGGACCGACCAACAGGGGTCCAAGGAATGGGAACCGGTGATGGGCGGCCCGGGCTCATTGATGGGGTGTGAAGACTGGACCGTATAGGACCATCCAATAGAGGATCTACTGGGGCTCAAATTGCTGAAAAAGTTTGTGCTGCTTCCAGGTGTCAGAACACAGCGCATCACAGGTCATTATGTTTGGGGCTGTGTAGCTGCAGACCAGTCCGGGGGGCCACAGCCAAAACTGCCTACAATAGGCATCAGAACTGGACCACGGGGCAATGGAGGAAGGTGGCCTGGTCTGAGGAACACAAGTTTGAGGTGTTGACTTGGCCTCCAAATGCTCCAGATCTCAATCCAATTGAGCATCTGTGGGATGTGCTGGAAAACAAGTCTGATCCATGGAGAACCCCACACCCTGCAGCAACGTTTCTCTACTCCAGTCCTCAAGTCCCACCAACAGGTCATGTTTTCAGGCTTCCCTTCATTATTTTGCACAGTTTCATCTGAGGGAAATCCTAAAAATATGACCTGTTGGGGGTACTTGAGGACTGGAGTTGAGAAACATTGTCCTACAGGACTTAAAGGATCTGCTACTGACAGCTCTGTGCCAGATACCACAACATATGTTTAGTGGTGTCTATGCCCCCAGTTCAGACATTGTATGGCCAGCTTAAAGCAGAGTTCCACCCAAAGGTGGAAGCTCCACTTATGATTGGGGGGGGGGGGCATTATTGCAGTCACTGACCCCAATGCTGTGGGTATTATTTAGTCCACTGACAATGTTGGAAGTTATTATGGCATCCACTGACGCCTATGTTGGGGCAATTAATATTGCATCCAGTGACATGCTGGGGTTATATAGAATGTGGGCTGCAGAAGATCTAGTAGTCCTATAGGAGATAGCTTGATTGGATGTAGCCTGTAGGATTGTAGGATATATATATATACACTACCGTTCAAAAGTTTGGGGTCACATTGAAATGTCCTTATTTTTGAAGGAAAAGCACTGTACTTTTAAATGAAGCTAACTTTAAACTAGTCCTAACTTTAAACAAATATACTCTATACATTGCTAATGTGGTAAATGACTATTCTAACTGCAAATGTCTAGTTTTTGGTGCAATATCTACATAGGTGTATAGAGGCCCATTTCCAGCAACTATCACTCCAGTGTTCTAATGGTACAATGTGTTTGCTCATTGGCTCAGAAGGCTAATTGATGATTAGCAAACCCTTGTGCAATCATGTTCACACATCTAAAAACAGTCTAGCTCCTTCCAGAAGCTACAAAACTGACCTTCCTGTGAGCAGATTGAGTTTCTGGAGCATCACATTTGTGGGGTCAATTAAACGCTCAAAATGGCCAGAAAAAGAGAACTTTCATCTGAAACTCGACAGTCTATTCTTGTTCTTAGAAATGAAGGCTATTCCATGCGAGAAATTGCAAAGAAATTGAAGATTTCCTACAACGGTGTGTACTACTCCCTTCAGAGGACAGCACAAACAGGCTCTAACCAGAGTAGAAAAAGAAGTGGGAGGCCGCGTTGCACAACTAAGCAAGAAGATAAGCACATTAGAGTCTCTAGTTTGAGAAACAGACGCCTCACAGGTCCCCAACTGGCATCTTCATTAAATAGTACCCGCAAAACACCAGTGTCAACATCTACAGTGAAGAGGCGGCTGCGGGATTTTGGGCTTCAGGGCAGAGTGGCAAAGAAAAAGCCATATCTGAGACTGGCCAATAAAAGAAAAAGATTAAGATGGGCAAAAGAACACAGACATTGGACAGAGGAAGACTGGAAAAAAGTGTTGTGGACAGATGAATCCAAGTTTGAGGTGTTTGGATCACAAAGAAGAACGTTTGTGAGACGCAGAACAAATGAAAAGATGCTGGAAGAATGCCTGACGCCATCTGTTAAGCATGGTGGAGGTAATGTGATGGTCTGGGGTTGCTTTGGTGCTGGTAAGGTGGGAGCTTTGTACAGGGTAAAAGCTAAGGAAGGCTATCACTCCATTTTGCAACGCCATGCCATACCCAGTGGACAGCGCTTGATTGGAGCCAATTTCATCCTACAACCGGACAATGACCCTAAACACACCTCCAAATTGTGCAAGAACTATTTACAGCAGAAGCAGGCAGCTGGTATTCTATCGGTAATGGAGTGGCCAGCACAGTCACCAGATCTGAACCCCATTGAGCTGTTGTGGGAGCAGCTTGACCGTATGGTACGCCAGAAGTGCCCATCCAACCATTCCAACTTGTGGGAGCTGCTTCTAGAAGCGTGGGGTGCAATTTCTCCAGCTTACCTCAATAAATTAACAGCTAGAATGCCAAAGGTGTGCAATGCTGTAATTGCTGCAAAAGGAGGATTCTTTGATGAAAGCAAAGTTTGATGTAAAAACAATGTTATTTCAAATACAAATCATTATTTCTAACCTTGTCAATGTCTTGACTCTATTTTCTATTCATTTCACAACGTATGGTGGTGAATAAGTGTGACTTTTCATGGAAAACACAAAATTGTTTGGGTGACCCCAAACTTTTGAACGGTAGTGTATATATTAGAAGATCTAGTAGTCTATTTAGGCTGTGGTCTATAGAAGCAGTGTTTGCATTGTAAGGAGCAGACATTTAAACAGCAGTGCGGAGTAGCGCCTCTTATTGGGTGTGTGGACTCTGTATATGATTCATCGCTCCTTGTGTATCCGCTCTCTGCAGTACGAGGGACACATGTGTCTGTATTATGTAATACACTCTTCTCCACACTACAGATCATAAAAATGTGTTACTTTGTTTCCTCAATTGGTAACTTTGTGTTGTTCTTTGTTTTAGTTTTTTTGTTTTGAGTTTTTTTTTTTTTCAATGATTTGTAGATGTGATGTATGTTATTTATCTGTCTGTGCAGTTTTATTTGTTTGCTTGTATATGTTACATTGTTATGATGCTGTAATGAAGATGTAGGGTTTTTTTTTTTTTCTTCCATAACATTTGATTGAAGGTTTTTTTTTTTTTTTTGTAAACATTCGTAGATCAGAAAAACAGGCACATACATACTGTCTGTACTAACACTTATCAATTTATAATACACCGATAGTAAAAAAAAAAAAATAGGAATACAAATCAATATACAGAGGAAAGCATACACAAAATTGGGATGGGGCGGTGATAAGTGGGCACCAGCTTGTGGTATATACTATATTGTAGGTGTTAAGATGGTGTACGCAGTCAAGCTGGGTCAAGGGCCCTTGAGTAAATATGATGTGATTCTCCAATTGGGGTGTTTGCTAATAAGAGGATATCTTTTTATTAATGTTTTTTCTTACAATATGATCATTTTAGTTATTCTATGCTACCACAATATGCTGATTAAAAGCGGAGTTCCACCCAAAAGTGGAACTTCTGCTTATTTGTCTCCTCTGCTGGATTCCCTTACCGGCAATGGCAGCGGCTGCACCTGACAGCCGATACGAAGATCAGTTGGGGTGCCGACATTGCGGGCTCCCTGGACAGGTTAATGTCCTAATATTAAATGTCGGCAGCTGCAGTATTTGTAGCTGCTGACTTTTAACTTTTCGCAGGGTAGGCAGACCTCCACTTTAAGTCCCATATTTTTTATTAAAAGTATTTAAAGTGCCAACAAATAACACCGAGCTTTAAAAACAGTTTATTTATATAATTTCCTGCCCTTAGGGTGCTTACATTCTCAAGGTCTCATCTACATACATACAGTATCTCATAAAAGTGAGTACACCCCTCACATTTTTGTAAATAACTCAACACACAACCAATAATGTCTAAACCGCTGGCAACAAGAGTCCCAAACAAATAAATGGCCCCTGCCCCCACCTATAACTGGCCTTCACAGCAAGGAGCACATGGAAGAGCAAACGCATAAAAGACAAAAACAGAACATTCCATAGCTTAACTCACCAACCATATTAACCTGTCCAACAGTCTGTGTTAAAAACAGAGATTTAGTTAGCACACATTTGCAAACAAAAACAAGTCCACCCCTAAGTGAAAATGTCCAAATTGGGCCCAATTAGTCATTTTCCCTCCCATGTGACTCGTTAGTGTTACAAGGTCTCAGGTGTGAATGGGAAGCAGGTGTGTTAAATTTCGTATTATCGCTCTCACTCCCTTACTGGTCACTGGAAGTTCAACATGGCACCTCATGGCAAAGAACTCTCTGAGGATCTGAAAAAAAGTATTGTTGCTCTTCATCAGTGGTTCTCAACTCCAGTCCTCAGGACCCACCAACAGGCCAGGTTTGAAAGATAGCTGAAATACATAACAGGTGATATCACTTGCTGCTCAGTGATTGCAGTATTCTCGTCTGCATCTCTCCAAGGTAATACTTAAAATCTGGCCTGTTGGTGGGTCCCGAGGACTGGAGTTGAGAACCACTGCTCTACATAAAGATGGCCTAGGCTATAAGAAGATTGCCAAGACCCTGAAACTGAGCTGCAGCACGGTGGCCAAGACCATACAGAGGTTTAACAGGACAGGTTCCACTCAGAACAGGCCTCGCCATGGTCGACCAAAGAAGTTGAGTGCATGTGCTCAGCGTCCTATCCAGAGGTTGTCTTTGGGAAATAGACTTTCGAGTGCCAGCTCTGTGATGCCATCATGGAGGAGTGGAAGAGGACTCCAGTGGCAACCTGTGAAGCTCTGGTGAACTCCATGCCCAAGAGGGTTAAGGCAGTGCTGGAAAATAATGGTGGCCACACAAAATATTGACGCTTTGGGCCCAATATGGACATTTTCACTTCACTTAGGGGTGTACTGACTTTTGTTGCCAGCGGTTTAGACATTAATGGCTGTGTGTAGAGTTATTTTGCGGGGACAGCAAATTTACACTATAAGGCCCCTTTCACACGGGAGGACCGTATGTCCGTTTTTCATCCATCCCTTTTCGGATGAAAAACGGACATACATATATCCCTATGGGATAGCGGATGAACATCCACTGACATCCGATGACATCAGTCTCTGCTATGCTCCGTTTCTGATGATGGAGGAAAACCCTACTTTTCCATCCGTCTGCAGATCGGATGAAAATGGACTCTATACGGTCCGTCTTCATCCGATGCCCCCATAGAGGAGAGCGGCGCTGTGACAGGTCGGTCCCTGCACAGTGTGCAGAGACAGACCTTCATCTGCCTGCTCAGCGGAGATCGACGGAGCGATCCCCCGCTGAGCAAAGCAGAGCCCGTACACGGACATGTCCGTTTGAAAGGCCCTTATACAAGCTGTACACTCACTACTTTACATTGTAGCAAAGTGTCATTTCTTCAGTGTTGTCACATGAAAAGATATAATAAAATATTTACAAAAAATGTGAGGGGTGTACTCACTTTTGTGAGATACTGTACATTAGGACAGGAACCAATTAACCTTCCAGGATGTCTTTGTAGTGTGGATGGAAGTACCCGGGGGAAATCCACACACAGGGAGAACATGCAAACGCCATGCAGATAATGTCCTGGCTGGAATGTGAACTAGGGTCCTCAGTGTTGCAAGGCAGAAGTGCTGCTCACTAAACCACCGTGCTGTGTCCACATGAAACGTGCCACTGTGAGAAGTTTAACTTTGCAACAGAGAACTAGAAATGCACATCTGTGTGTTCCTAGTTCTCAGGCACAATGTCATAATGTTGTCAGTCTGTGAATCTAGGCTGTAGAAAACTCGTTCTTAGTACCACAATTTTCCACAGAAACCTGGGGGCTGTACACAGTCTAGTGTACCGTCCCCAGGGGTTGCAGTCTAATGTCCTTACCATATTCATATAGACATGCCAGCTTGAACAGAATCCCAGCAGATTACACATTATGGCAGTGAACTAGAACACCTGGAGAAAGCCCATACAGACAAGGTGATATAAACTCCATGCAGATCATACCATGGCTGGAATCCAACACTGATGTGCAGCATAGTAAAGAAGGCCTACGTATACACCCATGTGAGAGCTGTGTTTTGCCTGCACAGGTGTTCCATTCATCCGTGTGCAGGCAGTCCCATTCATGTCAATTCAAAAGCAGAGGCTGCACGGACACAGCTGCTTCTTCCAATCAAACATCCATGCAGGTGCATGTCCCCGAATTCTGGCATTGAGGGTTCAGGGATATGTACCCTCACCCACACGGATGTCAAATTGGCAGTAGTGGCTGTTTCTGTGCAGCCACCGCATCTTTGTTGACATGAATGGGGCTACTGCCTGCATGTAGATGCCAGGGAACATCTATGCATTCCATGCAGGCAAAACATGGCCCTCACACAGGTGGTACCAAACCCGTAGTACTGCTTGGGTCAATGGGGATAATGACGACTGCACATGCTAAGCATACTTGTCCAATAATTTATGTATTATTCTTATTTTTTTTCTATTCATACTAGATAATAGATATAGGTATGAGTCCCTCAATTAGCTCATGTGCAGTTAGCATGCTTTGAAGTACTGAGGTATAAAGATAAGCTTGTGTCTTCTGAACTCATCTCTATCCTGAACTCCAAACTCCTGCTTTTTTTTTCTACTCAAGTAAACTGCGGGTCTGGTCATTGAAGTTTAGTATTTTATTTATTATTTTTTTTCCATTTTGGGATACGGCATCATACACATTAGTTACCTGTAATGGTGTAACTATTACAGGTCCTTGCAGGCTGCTGCTTCATGTAAAAACCCGTCCTTCATGCCGCTGGATATTGCCCTGAGTGGCTGTCTTCCAGTGCTGCAAGGGTTAACCGCAGCCAGTGCCAGTGTGAACAGTTGAGTCACTCGCCCGCCCAGAGGTCTAACTAGACCAGTGGTACTCAACCTGGGGGTCGGGGGTCGAATGACGATTTGCCAGGGGTCACCAAATCCTGGGCTGTTCCTGAAGCCCACGCCACTCTCCCAGCCTGTTCGCGGCCGCCCCACAGGGCTGTCTCTAAAGCCTGTGCCTGCCCAGCTGGGCTGTTCCTGGAGCCCGCGGCTGCCCACTCAGCCTCTTTGCAGCCACCCATTCAGTTCACGGCATGGTTGGGGGGCAGAGACTAGAGGTCAGCTGACTGGTGAGGAATGTGAAGTGGGAGGGGCTGGGGGAGACCCCATCTCCTGATTTCGGCATAGAGTTGACTTTAAAAATCCCCACTACAGTTCTCAGATCAGCAGATTACCTTGATCAAGAGCACCTAAGTTGTCTGATCAGAACTCCCCCCCTCCCAACGCTGCCACTGATCCCAACCCCCACCAGAACTGCCACTCATTCCAAACCCCCCGCCAGCACTGCCACTCATCCCATTCCCCCCACCAAGGAATAAAAATAGAGAATACATGGAAGGGAGAGGAAAAGAGGGGGAGGAACAAAGAAAAAGGGAGATAAAGAATAGGAGAGAGAACAAGAAAGATGGCTAGAGAGAGGGATGAGGAAAAAAATAAGAAATTAGGATACAGAGATAAAAGGGAAAGAAAGGAGAACAAAGAGAAAGAGTGGTCCATCCTAAAATGTACCATAAGGGGTTTCAATACTGTACGAGTGGAAGGGACTCGGAGAGCACTAAATGTCCATGGGTTAGGGGCGCAAATTACTTGTCTTGCCTTCTGTGCTGACAACCCACGCTACAAAAATAATTTTACTGTTAGGGGTCTCCACAACTTGGGAAATTTTATCAAGGGGTCACGGCACTAGAGGGGTTGAGAACCACTGAACTAGACCCTTCAGGGCCCTGGTGCAGTCAACCATGAAGGCCCCCCAAACCGTTGGGTTCCTTTACTCCTGTTGTGAGGTCCTTTATATGCCCCGGTTCACAATGCTGAATAACTCATTCATTTCCATGGGTACCGGCGGCAAAAGAAAAAAAGGTTCCTCCGCTACTTTTCTGCAACTTGGGTATGTTTTGAGTTTCATAGACTGCAATGTTAAATCACAAGTCGCAAGGAAATCGCAGACAAGTCATACGACTTTGGGGTCCCAGCTTGTGAAATGAGCCTTACAGGTCTTGCAGTGGGACCCTTTCACATGTTCTGCAGAGGGACCCTTCCTGCCGTCTTGCGTGCCCCCAAAAGTGGTGAAATGCCAGGGCCCAGTCGTAAGTGTAACTTTTGCGACCCTGGTAGTTTCACCACTGCGCCCGCCCCCTTCTGCCCTCCTCCATTCAGTGAGCTCCTCCTCATTCACAGAACACTATTGCATTTTGGGACAATAATAGTGCAAGGTCTCTGAATGGCAGAAGGGGGCGGGCGAGTGACTGAACTCTTAACCCCTGCTGCCCTGGAAAATCACCCCTCAGAGCTCTGAGGGCAGAATGAAGGAAGGATACATACATGGAGCGTACAGGACAAAGAATACACACCATTACACATAACTAATGTGTTTTGGTGCACAAAAAATTTGTAAACTTTGAATGTAAGCAAGAAAGTGCTGTTGTTAGTAGTTCCATAGATGGGTGCTGCTGTTCTCTGTGAGAAGTTCAGCCTGTTGAACATGTCTATGAATACTGCTGGCTGTAAGGAAGATCTTATCCTTTTCAGCTGTTATGAAAAATGACAACAATCCTTTGCTGCAGCCTCTTCTTATTTTCATACATGAAAGGACCTCTCCTCTTGCTACATAGGTGAAAAATAGTCCTAAGCACACATGAGAGTTCATGGGCGTAACTGGTGTCGTGCGTCCACGCACAGCGGGAGCCGGGGAGGACTCTGTATAGGGAGACACCCTGCACGTTGATCTTTTAGTTACACAGTGAACACTGTAATTGGTAGGAATGGGTACCTTACCGGAAAAGGTGGACACAGTCACCGTATAGTGAAGTGTCAAATAGGCTTGGGGGATACACCGATCCCAGCGATATCCAGCTGCAGGGGTCCTCACAGTGAGTCGCATCCAGGATCTGGATCGTTGGACGGTAATGTGGGGGTTCCCGGTCTTTCGAGGTCTCCCTTTCAGATGGGAGGGGTTTGAAGGTAGAAGTGGTTGGGGCTCAGCAGGGTCCCAAACATAAAGGGAGATAAGGAAAAAACTTGCACATAGGGCATGAATCCGTTTGGAACGAGAAGCTTTATTAAAAGCTGAGAATAAAGTGCTATACAGTGCACTCCATAGAATAAAATGTGATCACAAAAGGTAAAAATCGGATAAAATCGCGTGGTAACAGGTCATTTAATGGCGTGAGCAACCCGACATGTTTCGGAGCATCGTCCTTCTACTGGGGTTTGTTTTGATTATATTTCGATATATATATATATATATATATTTATTTTTTTGCTTTAGCTTTCTTTTAGACTATTAATTTTTTTATGTATTAGGTTTAATTAAAGGGGAGAAAAAAAAACCTGCAAGACAAAGGCATAATGTGCTAGTATGCATGGCATACTAGCTCATTATGATATACTTACCTTAGGTCAGCCCCGGCACAACCGATTTGGCTGGCGACATGTCTCCCGGAGTTACTTCCGGGTATAGAAGGCTCCGGCGCTGTAATTGGCCAGAGCCACGATGACGTCACTCCTGCGCATGCGCACAGGAGCCGCTAGAAACGGCACATATGAGCCGTCTCTTCAGTGCGCATGTGCCGATGATGTCGGCAATTGCGTATACAGTGAATATCTCCACGGTTTAGGAGATATTTACTAAAAAGACGAGCGCCAATGTCATTGACGCATATGCCCTTTAGAAAGGGCACATTGTGCCGTTTCTAATAGGGGGTCATGCCTTGACTGGCGGCTCCCGCGCGCATGCACGGAAGTGACTTCATGCGACTCCAGCCAGTCACAGAGCCGGAGTTCGCGGCTGCGGAAGGAAGAGGGGTGAAGATGGACGCTGCCTGCTAGTGGGGACAATGGAGACATTGCGGGCTTCGGTGTCAGGTAAGTGACACATAATGGGCTACTATGCGATCCATAGTAGCCCATTATGCTTTACCATTGCATGGAAATAAAGAGGAAGTAAAACCCACCAGAATTTACTTCCTCTTTAATATAGGCCTACCTGTATGAAAAAGAGGTTGTAAAGGGTTTACAACCACTTTAAGGAATGTAGTTTCAGCAAGTTTTATAGGAACACTGGAACCCAATTTTACAAGCTAACCAGTTAAGATCAATAAGTTTTTTTATCAGCATTGTACATTTTGCTGTGACTCAACTTTGCTTGTCTAAAGAGGCACTTTTTTAGGGTGCGTCTTTTATTAAAATTCTTTAGAGGTTATGTTGAAGATGGTCTAGATCAGCCTTTCTCAACCTTTTCACTTTGGAGGAACCTTTGAAATGTTGTTCAGGTCTCGCTATAAATTTAGGCCTGGTTCACAGCCATGTGTTTTTTGGTGTGCTACAGTTCATTTAACATGGTTTCCTTTTGGGACACGTTCACATTTTAGGCTTTTTTCATCCGCTGCGTTTTTGTAAAGGCCTGGGACTTTTGTAAATGCAAAACAATGCATTCAAAGATCAACTTGGGTATATTCAGCATGCCCACACATGGTTCGAATCTTGGCTGATATTTGCTGAACCGGCAGAGACCTGAATCATCTATTGCCGGCTTTAAGAGGTTGGTTAGGAAAAAAAAAACCCTGCAAGAAAAATGCATAATGAGCTAGTATGCTAGCTCATTATGAAATACCTTAGAACGAAGCCCCCGCATTGGCACCTGCATACCGCTGACACAGCCGACATCTTTCCCAGAGTTACTTCCGGGTTTGCAGGCTCCGGCGCTGTGAGTGGCCAGAGACGCATTGCACGCGGGAGCCACCGTTCACGGCACAGGCTTTGAAGGAACGGCACCCGCTGCCTTTCCTTCAGAGCGCATATACCAGTGATGTCACTGGCTGCACGTTTAGGAGATCTTTATACTACCTATAGGTAAGACTTATTATAGGCTTACCTATAGGTAAATGTCTGCAGAGGAAGTTTCCTTCATCTTTAAGTCTGCTAGTGGGTTCTTGCACATGAATGGGGCACACATGATGATGGCTTGTGTTTAGAGATGGATGAGGCAGATGTACTACAGATCCCTCTGGCACTGACTTATAGATACGTTATCAAGTTGCTGTATGTGCAGACATAAGCCTGGTACACAGTGCCACTGAGTGTTTTTTTTTTTTTTTCAACCGAAAAAAAACCTGTCAGCTTCGGTCGGAGCTGCTGTACTAACTATCCGAAGTTAGTATAGCGACCTCCCCTGCTGAGCTGTTGTGTTCTGACAGGAAGGCGGCCCCCTCACCAGAACACGCCGTTCAGCGCTCTCCAGCATTGGCTGAGATCACTGATCGGGAGTCAGTCAGCTGCTGGTTTTCCAGACAGGGTGGCATACACACAGGCCAAATGTCGGACTTTTTTTTTATAAGCCGGCCAATTTCTCCTGATAGTTGGCTCGTGTGTGTACAGGGCTTTATGGTTTTTCTTACCTGTCTAATCAAATGTTTACTACAAAAAGCTTTCGTTGGTGGTATCTCTGAGTGCCTCCAAGACATAATATTGTTACCTGCCTGGCCAAATCGGGTGCTATCATCTGATATCTAGGTACACATAACCCTCTATTGTGTGTATGTATAGGCCAATCATTGTACTTTCTGTGCGATACAAAACTGTAATGCCTCGTACACACGATCGGACTTTCCGACAACAAAACTGTGGAATTTTGTTCGAAGGGTGTTGGCTCCAACATGTCTTGCATACACACGGTCACACAAATGTTGGCCAACAATTGCGAACGTAGTGACGTACAAGATGTACGGCGAACCAATAAAAAGGAAGTTCAATAGTCATGTGATATCTCCGTTACAAACACTAGACGGAGCGCTTCTGGATCGTCCTTAGTTCCGAGCATGCCTGTTTGTACTTTTGGACTTTTGTCCGAAAGGACTTGTGTACACACGATCAGAAAGTTCGACAACAAACATTTGTTGGCGGAAAATTTGAGAACATGCTAGTCAACATTTGTTGGTGGAAACAATTGTCCGATGGAGCATACACACGGGCGGACTTACCGCCAACAACCTCACATCCAACATTTCCCATCTGATAATCCGATCGTATGAACGCGGCATAAGAGGCTCATCAGGCAGTCATGCAGGTAGGATAGAGAAGGTACCATTCTTCCACTGATGACTGTATTGGTGTCTGTTGTGTTAGGGACTACAACCCAAATAAATACTTCAACAAAAGTTTGCTTTTGGAGTTAATGCATTTTCCCAAACATAAATCACATTCTTTAGTAGAAATTTGTTGATTTGAGAAATTTCCTTCCTACTACTTTGAATTTTCTAATCACTGCAGTTGAAAATGAATGTTGATTTGACCCCACTATGATTAGACAATCTAAGAATAGTTCTTATTCCTGAATTTTTTAAAGTGAAATTCTAGTATGATCAGCTTTAGAGCCGGTTCACACTAGGATGACTTGTCAGGCGACTTGGCCGCCTGACAAGTAGCGTCCCGTTCTGTACAATGGAACCGCTCTAATAGGAGCGACGCAAGTCGCTCTGACTTAGAAAAAGGTTCATGTACTACTTTGGGGGCGACTTGAGGCAACTTGCATAGACTTCTATATAGAAGTCGTTTTGCAAGTCGCCGCTGCAGTCGTGTTCAAGTCGTCTGAGGCAGTCGCACTGGAAGTCGTGCTGCCTCAGTGTGAACCGACTCTCAGTGTAATCTGCCTGGAAGAGGTTCTAGTTGGGTGAAGGTGATCAGAGTAGTGAAGGGTTTCTATGTTGTTACAATGATCATTATGTTTAAGAGCTTGAGCAAAATGTCATAATACCTGATACAGTTAAATCCTGTGGGTCACATTCTGATGTCAAAATATTCCAGTTAGGCTGAGATAATAAAATATGAGGTCACACTAGTAGTTCCAGCAGGAAAGACAAGTTGATCTGGCACAGGTGATTTTATTTTGTTAGTAGGAGGCTGGGTAGATGGTCAGAAGTAGATAGTTTAATTTTGTTAGTCTATTTTTAGCTTCTGTGAAAATAAAACAAAAGATTGGCTTTAAAAAATGTGAAGGTGTAGGCTGTAATCTTTCCTGAGATCTGTTAAGCTGTCTTACAGCGCTGATCCCTGTCAGTTGAGATGATAAATAAAAGCTGCCTATTATAGTAGTCTCCTAGGCACAAAATTGACACAAACAAATCTTAAAGTGGTTGTAAAGGCCCAAGGTATTTTACCTTCCTGCATTCTATGCTTGGCAGGAGGGAGGGGCCTGGAGCACCTTCGGGGGACCCGGGAAGAGGAGGATCCAAGCTGCTCTGTGCAAAAACAACAAGCCTTTACTATCGCTTTGGAAAAATTTGAATCACGCTACCCATAAAATTATGACCAAGAATCAAAACAATATCATGGATAAAGCAAACATTGTGGAGAATCATGTGTATAACGTGAAAATAAATAAACGTGATAAAGGTCAAAAAGATTGCAATATAAAAAAATATATCTAGTGCACAAACCACTCAATCAATAAAAACCAAAATAAATAAGTCCATAAGTGTTCAATTAATAGAAAAGTGAACATCAATAGTATTAAATTAGATGTCCATAAATGTATAGTAATAATAAATTGGTTGAACTTCAGAACCTGGTGAAAAAATTAAAAATCACCAGTACATTGTGAAATAAAGATCCATAAATTGTGAACAAGCCGTCCTCAAGCGCTGTGAGTGAAGAGCTGTGCTGAATCCACCACCAATCAGCAGAAATAAACTTTTACCAGATTTCCATGATCCCCCATAACAGAGGATCAGGGAATGCATGCAAGGAATCTCAGCTTGGCTCCAAGGAACGGCAGACACAGTCACGGGTACTAGGCAGCCCCTTCACGGCCAATCAGACCATCCCATGGATACCGTCATGCATAAAGAATAAAAGACACTCCATAGTGTAAAACCTCCTCCAACACCCGCACATCGGAAGCGTCCGATGTGCGGGTGTTGGAGGAGGTTGGTCTGATTGGGTGTTGGTTGGGATGGTCTGCTGAATGTTCTGAAATCAGAAGGCACCACCCAGCTCAACCAAAGATGGAAGATGCAGACACTGTTCACCTGGCCAGAACACAACTGAATTTAGAAGGCCCAGTAACATTGCAGCAGATTTTGCACTTAATGAATATTGTTAAAGTGATTGTAAAGGTTTGTTTGTTTAAAAAAAAAAAAAATGTTATACTTGCCTGGGTTTTGCACAGAGCGGCCCTGATCCTTCCTTTCTGGGGTCCCCCGGCTGCGCTCCTGGCTCCTCCTTTTCATCTAGTGCTGCTTTTCATGGAGACAGCAGGACCCGGCTCCGGTGTCACTGGATTTCTATTGATGTCCTCCCGTGCCCGAGCGGCCTGCACACCCCGCTCTGTGATCAGCGAGTCTATGAGACTCGGCTGATCACAGGTTGGAGTAAGGGGTCGAGCCCAACCCCTTACCACGTGATCAGCTGTCAGCCAATGACAGCTGATCATGTGATGTAAGCAGAGCCACTAATCGGCTATTTTTTCTCCACGCGCTGACAGCGTGAGGAGAAAAAAAAAAAGCCGATCACCGGCGGCTCTCAGAGGGACATGCGTTCCTGATCAAGGAGAGCTCCCGACAGCTTATCTGTGCCACCTGCCAGCGCCACCTACCAGTGCCACCCATCAGTGCCCTCAGTGTCACCCATCATTGCCCACAGTGCCACCTATCAGTGTCACCAATCAGTGCCTCATCAACAATGGCCATCAGTTTCACCTACCAGTAGCCATCAGTGCCACCCTATCAGTGCCCACCAGTGCATCAATAAAGGAGAAAAATTACCTGTTTGCAAAATTTTATAACAAACTATGAAACATGTGGTTTTTTTTTTTTTCTACATTTTCAATCGTTTTTTGTTTGCTTCGCAAAAAATAAAAACCCCCAGCTGTGATTAAATACCACCAAAAGAAATCTCTATTTGTGTGAAAAAAATGATAATAATTTCATTTGGGTACAGTGTTGTATGACCGCGCAAAAGTGCCTGGTAAGCAAGTGGTTAATAAATATGGGAATAGTGTATCGCCAGCTTTACTGTGTGTCTCCCAAGTTGGTAATGCAGGAGGTTCTCGTATGTTTTGAATGGCGCTGAGGAAAAGGTATGTGGTGGCACTGTTTGCAGGTGGTAACTTTGAGGGACGGCTCTGTATAACAAAATTTCAGTGATCTGTAGAATGTGGGCATATATTCCTTATTGCTGTATTCTGATCCAGCAGAGATAAGCTGTCGTCGTGCATAGTTAGCTATGAGGAGCTCCTCCTAAGATGGCATTGCCTGATTTCCCTGATTGTCAGCCTAGCACAATGCTCTCGATTGTCACTTATGCATACCTTTGTCATTACAAAAAAAGTATACTTTAAAACAAGTTTCACCAGACGGAAAAATACATTTTCACTGTGCTTTGTTGATGCGGAAGGCAAGGAATCGCAAAGAGGAATTTCTCAGCTTTTATGTCTTCAGATCTTAATTAACAAGTGACCTCACCCTGCTGGTTTGGAATGTTTCAGTCTCTTTGTTATAGCCTGATAAAGGTCCTTCTCAGGTCTGTTTGTTAAATCCTGTTGGTTCGGAACAAATATTTGCTGGTAAGTGCTTCTGAGTGGTACAACTATCAAATATTTAAGGCTGGAAACACATTGGCTACATTTATTTTTGGTCAGATTCTTTGTAAGTAATATTTCCTTCATACGTGCAGCAACATATGTATCAGGGATAGTCGGAGGATTTGTTCAACTTGTTGGAAGATAATTCTCTGAACACTGTTTTCAATAAAATGTTATGCTGACCAAGACAGGGGAAGCTGTCCCCGCTGGGAGAACACAGTGATTACTGCTAGCGGCTATAATAGCTGCTAGCAATATTCGCATAAAAAAATCCGACAGGCTGGTTGTAACCAAGTTCAATTGGGTTGACCAATCAGCTTTTGGTACATTTAGCCTGACCATACATGATTTGAATCTCGGCCGGTCCCTGCTGAACCAGCCGAGATTTGTACCCTCTATGGCTGGCTTAACGCTCACTCATACACCTATTAGGGCCAATTTAGACTGCATCCAATGAATCTATCAGCATGTCTTTGGAATGTGGGAGGAAACTGGAGTACCCAGAGGAAACCCACTCAGGCACAGAGAGAACAGGCAGGCAGTGCTGTGGTTAGGTTTTGAACCTACAATCCTATTGCTGCTATGCGGAAGTGCTAACCACTTAGCCACTGTGCTACCTTTTTAATTTTTGTGAACTTACACTTTAAAAAACAATCCTAAATGGTCAAGTAACACTTTAAAGAGCCTACTTGGCCCTCCTTGTTCTTCTAAAACACAGGGAAATGTGCATGCATTGCACAGATGTACTGCATATGTACATCTTTCTTCATGAAGAATCGGAGGGGCAGACTCTCAGCTCTCTGTTGCTTTTTAGCCTATTATAGCAGGCTGTTTGGTTTATGCCCAAGCTATTATCATAGATCTATGGAAATCCCCTATTTGAGGACTGTTTTAGGCACCCATGTGCCAGGACCCAGAGCAACTGACTCATCTTGTCATCTGAATGTGTAAGATGTAAAAACATGTAATGAAATGTGTTTTGTAGATTGCTTTTGATGTGCTCTGTACATTTGCAGTGAAGTTGGATGAAATGTATTCTACTGATCAAGTAACAAGGTCTCCCTGGGGCTGTGTGCCGCCTTGAAGTAGCTACTGGAAAAGCAATAGACATCTGGGCTGGTGTTCTCATTGAAATATTCTATAAGCAGCATATTGTACTAGAGCTACACAAAAGGTTAAAAGATTAACATGAATATCAAGTTATAAACTATACAAAAGTCATATGAATATGCAAGTTTAAAGCTGAACCTTGTTCGGGAATAAGACAAAAACCTACCCTTGTAGTGGGCAAACCCCCCATTAAAGTTAAATCGAGTTGTTTGTAGATCGTAAGCTAACAAACCAAGGTAAGAATTCCTTTTTTCCAACAACGTGAGTTATTTTCAGCTGAATTAATGAGGTTTAAA
This sequence comes from Lithobates septentrionalis, assembly GCA_037952835.1. Classification (NCBI taxonomy): domain Eukaryota; kingdom Metazoa; phylum Chordata; class Amphibia; order Anura; family Ranidae; genus Lithobates; species Lithobates septentrionalis. Next base: position 1,490,540 of record JBBDGP010001110.1, on the reverse strand, counting down.
TGTTAGGCCATACCTAGATCAAAATTTGGCCAGTTTAGCAGGGACTGGCTGAATACTGATCCCTGAATGGGCCCTGTTGGATTTCTGGTGCTCGATCAGCACCGCAGGTTATAGCCTGCAGCTCTGATCAGTGTATTCTGACAGCGGGGATATCTCCATTCTGTCAGAATGTCCTCCATCCACCTGGAATGTGTGGATAGGGGGGAACCGAGTCCCCCCCCCCCCCCCCATCCCTTTTTTTTCTTCAACCTGCTGATTGAACGAAAAAAAAAGAAACATCTATGGGCTGCTTTAGTCACATGGCTAAAAGTAATTATCCAAATCTTTGTGAATTCAGCCTGATGTCTGTTGTTTAAGTTACATTTTAAAAGCCTTGTAAAACTTTTGAATATGGAGAATGTGGCACGTAGAATGGGAACAACCAGTTTTTAGCAGGACTGTTACTCCAGTGTGGGCAGGGACAACACTGGATATAACAATGGGGAGGCTTCAAGAGACCTCTGAGAAGCCAGGGGTGATCTCAGACTATGACGACTCTCGAGGGTTGATTTACTAAAGGAAAATAGGCTGTTTACTTTGAAAAGAAAAGAATAGCCAATCATGGGCAAGGAAAGTAAAAACCGTATCTTTGCTTGTACATGATTGGATGTAACTTGGAAGTCAGCAGAACGTCGGCTCATTCACTAAGCAAAAGCCTTTTGCTTTTTTGGCTTTAGTAATAAACCCCACTATCTCCAATTTTGTATAGAAATTATTACATAGGAAGATTTGTGTAGAAGTTATTACATATGTAATATTAGTATCACTTTTATATAAAGGTAACCCTTGTATAATTTACTGATCTCTTTAAAAGCATTATCCTCAGGGACCATTATATTGCTGAGAAAGGTAATTGAGCAAGTGAAGTCTTTCGTCCGTTGAACAGTGTGTTTGAGACCATTTTCCATGGAAGAGCTGGATGTTTCTGTGTAAGAAGTCTTTGCTTGCTCAGTGATTGCAGGAGGAGAGAATATCTGGATGTTTTTATCATTCTTGTGAAAGATCCCACAGGTTACAGCTAGCATTAGAGCACACTCAGCATTGGAAGCTCAAACAAAGGCGTAGAATGTTTCTTAATCCCTGTAATTGGAAATTCAAAAGTTTGGAGTGGTGTTCATTTTTCCAAAGGTTAAAGTGGTTCTAAAGTCAGAAGGTTTTTTATCTTCGTGCATTCTGTGCATGAAGATAAAAACCTTTAGTGTGCAGCAGCCCCCCTAATACTTACCTGAGCCCCCTCTCGATCCAGCAATGTTGCATGAGAGTCTCAGCTGTCCTGAGACTCTCCCTCCTCATTGGCTGAGACGACAGCAGGGCACCATTGGCTCCCACTGCTGTCAATCAAAGGCAGTGAGCCAATGAGGAGAGAGGGGCGGGGGTGGGCCGAGCTTCGGCTCCGTGTCTGAATGGACACACAGAGCAGCGGCGCGCTGCTGCTTGCTGTTGGGACACTTGGCAGGAGGGAGGGGCCAGTAGTAGTATTCTTCGAGAGACCCGAGAATGGGATCTGGGCTGCTCTGTGCAAAACCACTGCACAGAGCAGGTAAGTATGACATGTTTGGTTTTTTTTTTTAAGGAAAAAAACCCAAAACTTTAGTATCACTTTAAAGTGTATGCCTAAGCACAATGAGAATACAGACATATGCAGTATTTCTCTCAACCGCTTGCCGACCTCGGAAGAATGGCTCCCCTGCGCGAATCGCCGTAGCTGTACGGTGGACGCTTTAAGGGGTATAGGGGACGCGCGCCCACCGCGTCACTGAGGAGCCGATGTGCGTGCCCGGCGGCCGCAATGTCTGCCGGGCACTCGCGATAACTCCTGACAGAACGTGGATGTGTGTGTGTGTACACGCTCATTCACATTCTGGCAGGGGAGAGGAGACAGATCGTGTGTTCCTAGTATATAGGAACCACAATCGGTCTCCTCCCCCAGGCAGTCCCATCCCCCCACTGTTAGAACACACTGAGGGAACGCATTTAACCCCTTGATTGCCCCCTAGTGTTAACCCCTTCCCTGCTAGTGACATTTATACAGTAATCAGTGGCTATTTTTAGCTCTGATCGCTGTATAAATATCAATGGTCCCAAAAAAGTGTCAAAAGTGTCCGATCTGTCCGCCGCAATGTCGCGGTCCGAATTTAAAAATTGCAGATCGCCGCCATTACTAGTAAAAAAAGAAATAATAAAAATGCCATAAATCTATCCCCTATTTTGTAGACACTATAACTTTTGCGCAAACCAATCAATATACACTTATTGCGATTTTTTTTTTTTTTTTTTTTCTTTACCAAAAATATGTAGAAGAATATATATCGGCCTAAACTGAGGAAGAAAGTTTTTTTTTTTTTTTTTTTTTTGTTTTTTTTCTCAAAATTGTCGCTCTTGTTTTGTTTATAGCGCAAAAAATTAAAAACTGCAGAGGTGATCAAATACCACCAAAAGAAAGCGCCATTTGTGGGGAATAAGGGCATAAATTTTGTTTGGGTACGGCGTTGCATGACTGCGCAGTTGTCAGTTAAAATGACGCAGTGCCGTATCGCAAAAACTGGCCTGGTCAGGAAGGGGGTAAATCCTTCCGGGGCTGAAGTGTTTAAAGAGGAATTGCAGTCTGCTCACATAATTTGTAATAAAAACATCTTTGCCATTCTGAAGCTTCCCTCCGATCACTTTGCATATTTTATATATACTGTGATTCTGTACTTGCCAAATATGCTGCAGAAATCTCCCTCCACTAAGTCTGACTGCATCCATTTTAACTGTGGGCAGCTGAAGCTGCTGCCTGTTCACTTCCTGGATTTACACAGACAGACACCTGCAGCTCTCATTGGCCCTCTTATGACTCGCCCCTCCCTTCCTGGCAAACTCTCAGGAGTGAGAGAGCTGTGTGTGATGTCATAAGCCTAGGCTTTTTACCAGACCAGAAACAGGAAGTGGGCTGTATAAGGTATTTACTGGCAGGAAAAAAAAATGTTTTACTTTCCAAAGTTAAAACAACAAGGGCAGAAGATATAATAGATTTTTTTTTTTTTTTTTTTGTTAATAAGAGAGAGTAGATTCTGATCTAAAAATCACTTCATCCTGCCAAGATTCTATTTGTGGACGATGGTCATTTTATAATTTTATTCGCTTTTAAATTAAAAGTGGATGTAAACCCTCACATATCCCCAGTGAAGTGACCAGCCTGAGATGATACACATAGATGAAACAAATCCCCCTACATAAGTTTTACATGTATATCTGCTGTCTTCAGCTTTATATACTGTTTAGAAAGTGCTCTACCTGTTGGGAGATTTTCTCCTCTTGGTTAGCACTGCAGTGAAGCTTGGTATAAAGTTTATTGGAGGAAAGGCGCACACACCCCCTCTCCTCCATAGGTAGAGACTTTCAGCTCTGTTTGTTGAATGGTTCAGCTCAGATGCTATTTATAGCATCCTCCCAACACAAAACTCGGGCTGCTTTTATCATATGCGATGGAGAACTTGTCAGGAGTTATCAGGCTGATAACAGAAGAATGGAGCACGACAAAGCTACGGGACACGGTGCTTTGAAGAGCGATAACAAAACACTACAGATATATGTGCCCAGCTCAAATTTCATGAATCGGGCTTACAGTGCCTTGCAAAAGTATTCACCCCCCTTGGCTTTTTACCTATTTTGTTACATTATAGCCTTTAGTTCAATGTTTTTTTAATCTGAATTATATATGATGGATCAGAACACAATAGTCTAGTCTAAGTTGGTGAAGTAAAATTAGAAAAATATATACATAAAACTATTTTTCAGAAATAACTGATAATTGGCATGTGCGTATGTATTCACCCCCTTTGTTATGAAGCCCATAAAAAGCTCTGGTGCAACCAATTACGTTTGGAAGTCACATAATTAGTGAAATGATGTCCACCTGTGTGCAATCTAAGGGTCACATGATCTGTCATTACATATACACACCTTTTTGAAAGGCCCCAGAGGCTACAACACCTAAGCAAGAGGCGCCACTAACTAAACACTGCCATGAAGACCAAGGAACTCTCCAAACAAGTAAGGGACAATGTTGTTGAGAAGTACAAGTCAGGGTTAGGTTATAAAAAAAAAAATATCCAAATCTTTGATGATCCCTAGGAGTACCATCAAATCTATCATAACCAAATGTAAAGAACATGACACAGCAGCAAACCTGCCAAGAGACGGCTGCACACCAAAACTCACGGACCGGGCAGGGAGGGCATTAATCAGAGAGGCAGCACAGAGACCTAAGGTAACCCTGGAGGAGCTGCAGAGTTCCACAGCAGAGACTGGAGTATCTGTACATAGGACGACAATAAGCCGTATGCTCCATAGAGTTGTGCTTTATGGCAGAGTGGCCAAGTTTTGAGTTTGCAAAAAGGCATGTGGGAGACTCCCAAAATGTATGGAGGAAGGTGCTCTGGTCTGATGAGACTAAAATTGAACTTTTTGGCCATCAAAGAAAACACACGGTCTGGCACAAACCCAACACATCACATCACCCAAAGAACACCATCCCCACAGTGAAACATGGTGGTGGCAGCATCATGCTGTTGGGGATGTTTTTCAGCAGTCGGGACTGGGAAACTGGTCAGAGTTGAGGGAAAGATGGTTGGTGCTAAATACAGGGATATTCATGACCAAAACCTGTAGCACTCTGTGTGTGTGATTTGAGGCTAGGATGGAGGTTCACCTTCTAGCAGGAGAATGACCCCAAACACACTGCTAAAGCAACACTTGAGTGGTTTAAGGGGAAACGTGTAAATGTGTTGGAATGGCCTAGTCAAAGCCCAGACCTCAATCCAATAGAAAATCTGTGGTCTGACTTAGATTGCTGTTCACAAGCGCAAACCATCCAACTTTAAGGAGCTGGAGCAGTTTTGCATGGAGGAATGGGCAAAAATTCCAGTGGTAAGATGTGGCAAGCTCATAGAGACGTATCCAAAGCGACTTGGAGCTGTGATAGCTGCAAAAGGTGGCTCTACAAAGTCTTGACTTTAGGGGGTGAATATTTATGCACATTGACTTTTTCTGTTTTGCCCTATTTTGTTTGCTTCACAATAAAAAAAAGAACAACATCTTCAAAGTTGTGGGCATGTTCTGTAAATTAAATGATGCAAATCCTCAAACAATCCATGTTAATTCCAGGTTGTAAGGCAACAAAACACGAAAAATACCAAGGGGGGTGAATACTTTTGCAAGGCACTGTACATCCACTGTAAAGAGGAAGTAAAGTCTTCCTCTTTAAATATGCCTATAGTAAGGCTTACCTGTAGGTACTGTAAATATCTCCTAAACTTGCACCATTTAGGAGATCTTTACTATATATGCTGCCGCCGATGTCATCGGCGCATGCGCACTGAAGAAATGGCCCGCTCGTGCTGTTTCTTCAGGACCTGTGCTGTGACTGGCAGCACATGCGCGTGTAAGTAACATCATCGCGGCTCCGGCCAATCACAGCGCCAGAGCCTGTGAACCCGGCAGTATCTCCGAGAAAGATGCCGGCTGTGGGATGGGAGTGCAGGCGGCACTGCAGGGCATCGTTCTTAATGTAAGAATTTCATAATGAGCTAGTATGCATATTGGCTCATTATGCCTTTGCCTTGAAGGTGTGTGTTTTGTTTTATCGGAGGTTTACAACATCTTTAAGCTGTCACAAAATTGCACTTAAAGTGGAGCTTTAGTTAGAAAATTAAGTCCTGCTAGATTGCTTCAGGCTGGCCCCTTGCAGGTATAGCTATGTAAAACATTAAAAATAAAGTGTCTATACTGTTTAAAATCCAGTACACCATCTCATCCTGCTCTGCACATGCTCAGCTGCTCTCCATTTTTAGGCACTGCTGAATTTGTAGAGGCCAATCTGCTGACAGCCTTAAAGCGAAGCTCCGCCGAAATTTTTTTTTTTTAAAAGTCAGCAGCTACAAATACTGCAGCTGCTGACTTTTAAAACATGGACACTTACCTGTCCAGGGCGGCGGCGATGTCGGCACCCGAGGCCGAACCGTCCTCGGGTGCTGCTGCCTCCATCTTCAGTAAGGGAATCAGGAAGTGAAGCCGTGCGGCTTCACTTCCCGGTTCCCTACTGCGCATGCGCGAGTCGCGCAGCGCAATACGGATGGTCCCTGCTGTCTGTGGGACCCGTGTGTTTCCCAGCAGGCAGCGGGGAGGGAGCAGGAAGTGGCGTAAATAACCGCAGATTCTGCGGCTATCTATGCCGGAAGTGGGTACAGATACCTGTAATATACAGGTATCTGTACCCCCCTCCCCCCTGAAAGGTGCCAACTGTGTCACCGGAGGGGGGGAGGAATCTGATGAGTGGAAGTTCCACTTTTGGGTGGAACTCCACTTTAAGGTTGGGTTCACACTTAAGACAGGAGATTATGACCGGCTCTCAATGAGGTGGCCGCGGAGCACATAACACAGGGGTACTGTGCATTTTTGGCCCTGTTTCAGGCTTGATTTTAGCCAAAAATTCTCACCTGACTCGTCCCTGAAACGGAGAACAGGGGCGCACCAGACTGAGCCACATCTGTATTAGGTGTGAACCCACCCTAAAGCGGAATTATAGTCTCCTATGCTTTACAACCAAGGAAGCTGCTTCCGTTCAAACTGCAACTGCTATGGTGCTGCACATGTGATCAGTTATGACACCAGCCATTTGATGGTTTGACAGGTTGGTTGAGAACACAATCCAATCCAAACTATTTTTGGAATGGTAAATCGTTGAGTTTAGTTTGGCTTTTATGATTTGCAGCTGGGGCTCTGGGCTTCAACACAATGGCAGCCTCCAGCAAGAAGAAACCGGAGCAATGCTGAAGGCAGTTTGCTGGTGTGCTGAAGGCACACACGATTTTGGTAGCATAATTATCAATGTGGACTGTATGTTCCTTGCTAAAGAAAATTCTTTATCAAGTTGTTATGGGTAAAGTTCCGCTTTAACTCATAATAGAAATAACTTATTATTTCTATTACACCCCTATTGATCATTGAGACCGCCCATAATATCTAAAGGCCACGGGCAAGGCGGGCTTAACTTTTACTGGAAAAGTCAAAATTTGCATGATTGAGCTGCCTATTTCTTGATGCTTCTTGTGATTATTTTGATATGGGGTTTTCACCAAAGGTAAAGCTGAACTCTGGAAAAAGTAAAAGTCGTCCTTGTTTAGTCTGGGGGAGGTGGCTGGGAAAAGCAGTTCCATGTTGCTAGACCAGTTCCCACAGCCCCTTCTTCTGTGTACTCTTATGCCGCGTACACACGAGCGGACATTACGGCGGACTTTGCCCGGCGGACTTTTCGACGTACTTTCCGACGGACTTTGTGAATGAACGGACTTGCCTACACACAATCCACCAAAGTCCGTCGAATTCGTACGTGATGACGTACGACCGGACTAAAACAAGGAAGTTCATAGCCAGTAGCCAATAGCTGCCCTAGCGTGGCTTTTTGTCCGTCGAACTAGCATACAGACGGCGGACTTTTCGACCGGACTCGATTTCAACGGATAAATTTAAAACAAGTTTTAAATCTAATTCCGTCCAACTTTTGAGAAAACAAAGTCCGCTGGAGCCCACACACATCGAATTGTCCGACGAAATCCAGTCCGCCGGGCAAAGTCCGCCGTAATGTCCGCTCGTGTGTACGCGGCATTAGGGTTCATGCACATTGCAACTATTAAAAAAAAAAAAAAAAAAAAGCTGCTTTTACAGGCATTTGAGCTTTTATTTCAGCTTGAAGAAGCTTGTACTTTTTTGGGCTCTTTTGCATGTTTTTATTGAGATCCTTTGAGCTCCCTTGAGCTTTTTTGAGCATAAGCATTTTATTTATTTTTTTCACAAACCCTCCCCACAGCTAATTTTTTATTCAGTTTTTCCCCCCTTTTTTTTTTCAAATATAGATTTTATTTATTTTTTTACATGCCCAACCTGGGCTGAGACATTACAATACAGTACGATGCATACATACATTGAAAATAAAGAGAGGAATATTCGTTTACCTTCCTGAATAATCGTATATATTAAAATATTTCTTACAGTATAAGGTCAGCAGATAAAATTCACATTTAGCATTTCTCTCTATTAGTCTCCCTTCGCCTCCTATCCCACTCGGGCAGAATCTCAATACCCAAGAGGGGAAGGGCAGCGGAGGGAATCATAGATATACATCGGGAAAAAGAGGGGTAAATAGAGAAAGGGATAAGGGGAGGAAAAAGAAGAATCTGCGGGGGGTGGGAGGGATGGGGTGGGGGGGGGGGGTGCTCTGGTTGTTTCAGGACCGCTTCAGATTTTGTATTATCTGGAGAAGTGAGCTTATCAGGCAGTTCTAAGGGTGGTGCCTTCCGAGGATAAAATAAACTGTTGCCATATTGTCTTTGTATATTTTTCCTGCTGGTGTCTCGCCGTTAGTACCAGGTCTTCCATTCTACTAATCTCCTCCACCCTCCGAACCCACTCCGCCACGGTTGGTGGAGTTTGCTTTTTCCAATAGAGTGGGATACAAGATTTAGCTGCGTTAACTAAGTGTCGCACAATGGACTTTTTGTACCTTTTAGTTGATATAGTATTGACGTGCAACAGAAAAAAGGCTGGGTCATTGGGGATATTGTATTCCGTGAATTTTTGGATGGTTGCTCTAATGGTAGACCAGAAATGTGAGAGTTTTGAGCAGGACCAGAATACGTGCAGCAATGTGCCCCTCTCCGTCCGACATCTCCAACAAAGTGCTGAGGTGTTCGGGTAGAAGGTATGTAGGGCTTGGGGAGTTAGTTACCACCTTGTCAAAAGTTTATAATTAGTTTCCTGTATTTTTGTACAAATAGAGGATTTTAGCGAGAAAGTCACTACACGTTGAATCTGGTCCGATGTAAAAGTACAACTCAAATCTCTCTCCCATTTACGTATAAAGGTTAGATGTGTGTCGTCCATCGGGGTAATGAGGAGGTTATACATTATCGACAGCGTCCTTGCGAGTGTACCCTCCTCTGAGCAGTAGTTTTCAAATGTCGTTAGAGGTTGTGTGAACCCTTGGGAGTTAGGTATAGACGCAAGGAAGTGTCTCAACTGGACAGCCGTCCAAAATGATAACTTGAATGGGCCTGATTGGTTGCTTAATGTCTCCACGGAGGGCCATGAATCTCCTGTCAGGAAGTGTCGTGCTTGTATGCGTTTTAGGCTCAACATGGCATTTTTAACTAGGGTTGTCCCGATACCACTTTTTTAGGACCGAGTACAAGTACCGATACTTTTTTTCAAGTACTCGCCAATACCGATTACCGATACTGATGAACGTGAACAGTGTATGTGTATGTTTTTTTTTTTTTTTTATTATTTACAATTTTTATTTTTTACAATAATATTTTTTTTATTCTTTATTGCAATATGTTTTTTTTTTTTTTTTTTTTAATCAGCCCTGTTGGGGGGCTTTGGTGAGATATCAGGGGTCTTAACAGACCTCTGATATCTCCCCCTTGAGACAGAGAAAGAGACAGAGGATAGAGATTTCCCAGTCCCTTTCTCTGCAGCCTCAGCTGCACTGAGAATGAATGGAGAGAAGACAGCGGCTCCTCTCCATTCATAAACTGACACATCGTAATCACGGGAGATTACAATGTTTCAGTTATGTGAATGGACAGAGTCAGCTGACTCTATCCATACACAAAGGAAGGAGGAGGGGGAGAACGGAGAGGCACAGAGAAGGAGAGCAGAACGGAGGGGACAGCGGAGGGGGACACAGAAGGAGAGCAGAAAGGAGGGGACAGCGGAGGGGGACAGAGAAGGAGAGCAGAACGGAGGGGACAGCGGAGGGGGACAGAGAAGGAGAGGGGAATGGAGGGGGCATGGAGGAGGATGCAGTGACAGTCAGCGGTGGCCGATCACCGCTGTATGTCACTAAAGCCGCTGGGGGAGAATCTTGTAACTCCCCCACGCGCCGATCACAGCTGTCCTCTAGGTATCGGGGGAAGCATCGGGAGCATTTGCCCGAGTACAATTACTTGGGCAAATGCTTGGTATCGGTGCCGATACCTATACTAGTATCGGTATCGGGACAACCCTATTTGTAACCTGAGGGTCTAGACCAGGAGAAAATTGCGGGTTCCCTATAATTGGGTAGAGTGGGGAGTTAGCTGACGATAGTGATTACGTTTGGCAGGTTTGTGAGCTCACTCGGAGTGTCGTCCCTGTCAGTGGGTGTTTTTTGTCTTGTACTCGAAGGTGTTCGTGGCACCACAGAGCTCCCTGCAGGGGTATTTGCACCTGGGCCTGTTCTAGATGTGTCCACAATTTAAGGTCTTGGTGGCTTTCCCCCTTTTTTGTGTGCGTTTTTCAAGCTTTTAAAACCTTTTTCATGCTCCTTTGCGCTTTTTCGTGTGTTTACGGGCACTTGGACATCTTTTCTGCCCGAAAGTTCCTTTCAAAAACGCCAGGTTTGACAGGTTTTTTTATATGCCTGTAACAGCTTATGCCTGTAAACTCCTGTAAAACCCATAGTGTGCATGGGCACATTGGCTAACATGTAGGGGAGTTTCCTGGCAGAAAAAAATAAGAGCGCTAAAAATCCTGTAGGAGCCGCTTTTTTGAGCTGCAGTGTGCACGAGCCCTAAATGATCTAAGCTCCTTATACATTTTTCATCATATACCCAGTTTGTATTACCTTGGTTTGTGACAGGTTTACATTAGGGCAACTAGTCAGTGAACTTGCAAAGCTCAAGTCATGATTTCCAATAAGTATAATATTGCACAGTATTGAATTTGGAACCATGTAGCCAGTGTCCTTCATTTTCACCCTGGGGACCCAAGTCCCTTCATTCCTAAAATAATCTGAGGACATTTTTCCATATAACAGCTGGAAATTTTTCTGAGCTGACCAAGACGGATACTGGAATATGGATTAATATCTGTTTGTATACATCTTATTCCGGTCCATGTTCCACTAATGGTTTTTGTGTGTGGAAATAGAGGGCATGAATTTGACTTTTCCAAACAAGCCTTTAAAAAGCTACTAATTCTTCATGGCTTTAGTTACTTCATTTAGCTTCACGGGGCCAATTGTATGAAATTGGTCAAGGTGATAAATTGGTGCTGTGATCTCTTTGGCTTAAAGTATAGCTTGCAGTGGCATTCTTAGAACAATAAAATGAAAAGGCTACTAATATAAAAAAAAAAGAAACAGTGGTCCCGGTGCTATGGCCTTACTGCTACTTAAAGTGGTTGTAAAGTCAAAAGGTTTTTTTTATCATAATGCATTTTATTCATTCATATAAAAAAACCTTCTGTGTGCATCAACCCCCCTAATACTTACCTGAGCCCCATCTCTATCCAGCGGCTGCCCAGGACTCTCCTCCTCATTGGCTGAGAGAGCAGCGGAGTGCCCTTGGCTCCCACTGCTGTCAAAGTCAGTGAGCCAATGAGGAGAAAGAGGGGGTGGGGCCTAGCCAAGGCTCTGTCTGAATGGACGACACAGCTGCAGCTCGGTTTGAGGGCCCCCATAGCAATCTGCTTGCTGTGGGGGCAATCGTCGGGGGGGCAGGAGAGCTGAAGAGTAACCCGAGAAGTAGAGGATCCAGGTTGCTCTGTGCAAAACCACTGCACAGAGCAGGTAAGTATAACATGTTTGTTATTTTTAGGCAAAAAACCGAGACTTTAGTATCACGTTAAGGCTTCATGTACACAGGATGTTTAACCTCTCCTGAACGATTTAACTTGACAGCTGGTTTAAAAGCGTCCTTTTAGCCACGTTTACATGTCCCGTTTAGCCGCATTTGCTTTTTAGGAGCATTTAAGAAAAAAGAAATGTATTTATTTATTTTTTGTTAAAATGAAAAACGTCTGTATACGAAACCCTGCCAAACGCGAGTTACCACGTTTAGCAGCGTTTACAAGTTGTTATGGGCATTTGGCATTTCCAAATGCCTCTGAACATCGGTTCTGAATGCATTTTTTTTTTTTTTGCGTTCCAAAAAATGCTTTTAAACTCAACTGCCTAGAAACGACTATAAACAACTCTGTGTACATGTACTGATAAGATAACACGGAGGAGGGTTCAGGGGCAGCTGAAAAAAATGCCCAACTGCTCCTAAACGCCTGTTTACCAGCAACAGTGTACATGAGGCCTTAGGCTCCTTTCACAGGAGACGGAGTCCGCCGGCTCAGCGGGAGATCTCTCCGTTGATCTCCGCTGAGCCAGCGGATGACAGGTCCCTCTCTGCTCACTGAGCGGGGAGGGGCTTGTCGATCGCTGCTGGTTGCTATGGAGAGATCGGACGAAAGCGGACAGCATGTCCGTTTTCATCAGATCTCACCCGATCCGATCCGCCAGCGACGGATCCGAACGTAGAGGCATTTGTCTGCTTTTAGCGAATCGGACCGGGTTGGATGTCGGTGGACATGTCACCGCTGACATCCGTCGCTCCTTAAGCTAACATGGAGCGCCCGTTCAGGTCCGCCGTCAAAACTGACAGGCAGACCTGAAAGGTCCGATCGTGTGAAAGGAGCCTTAGAGGGTTGTTAACACTAGAACAAGCATAAAAAAGTGTGCATTGATACGTGTTTACATGTATTTTTATTTGCATTGACATCCATTGATGTGCATTTTCTTCATGTATTTTACCTTATTTCCTGTGTCAGCACATTACTTTCACTTGCGTTGTGTTTTTATATGCATTTTACCTGCATTTATATTTCATATTTCACATGCCACCAGCGTTCTGTTGTGAACAGGGCATATAGAAAAAATAGTTTTAATGAGATTGATTGCTGTGATTGGTTTCTCTTTGACCAGTAACAGCGATCTGAAGGTACAGAGCTGCTTAGATCAGCTCTGCATGCTGTGCTTGTGGACAGAACCATCTGAGGACAGTTCGAGTCACTTGCTTTAATAGAAGGAAGGGCAGCCTGATGAAGCTTTACCCAATGTCATTTTTAGGTGGCACTAGGTAAATAATTATCTACCACTTTGCCCTTTTTCATTTTTTTAAGGAAGTTGGTTGTACAAAAGTGGTTAACAGGATAACATATGGGGGAATGTGCATGTATTGTAGAGATGTGCTGCAAAGGTTTTGTTTTGTTTTTTTTGCCTCACATACACTTGAAGCAAAAAGACAATGGATGGACCATAAAATATAGGCCATGGTGTGAAATAACCTTATTTTTTGTTATTCCTGTGGTATGTAGATAGCAATACTCTCTCCGTGTTATAAATCAGTCCCTAACGCTTCATTCACATGACTGTAAAAAAAACAAAATGCCACCTACAAGGGTTTTTTTTTTTTTTTGTTTTTTTTTAATGGATCGGCATGCAGCTGCTTTGTTTTAAATGGAACCATTCACACAGATATGTAAACATGAGCTGCTTTTGGATCGGTAACGCAGTATCCAGAAATCTGCATCTAAGTGCATGTGATTTACAAGTATAAACGTTTGTAAGCACATAAATTAAAGTGGTAGTAAACCGCTTAAAAAAAAAAAACAAAAAAAAAACCTGCAAGACAATAGCATAATGTGCTCGTATACATTGCATACTAACAAATTATGAAATACCTTAGAACGAAGCTCCCGCAGAGAGCCCGGTCACCGCTGAGGGGGCTGACATGTTCCCTCTGTTTTATTCCGAGGTTCGCGGCCTCCGACGCTGTGAGTAACCGGAGCCGCCATGTCCTCACTCCCACGCATGTGCGCGGAAGTACTCCGTCCTGGCGCGATCTACTTTTTGAAGTTCTTTTTGAAGTGTTTTAGGATGTTCAATTTCTGGGAAACGAATTTCTGTAGGAAAACTTCTTATCCAGGTGCTGGCTCTTTAATAGTGCCTTATCTGCATGCTCTGATACTGCTTGCACTCACCAGATTTTCTTTCCCCTGCAGGGGTGCCGGCAGTCACAGTATCTGCCACTGTGTAGCAATCATAGATGTCTCCAGACTTTACTTTACTTGTTGTTTTTGATGTGTTACATATGAAAGAAAGGAGGGATGCCCATAGCGTAAAACCGTATAGGAACTTTTATTTAGGCTCGGATCACACAGGGGCAACACGATTTCAGCGCGACTTTGTACGGCGACTTCAACGCGACTTCAGCGCGACTTTAAGCAAATTACAACGCGACTTCAAGTCGCCTCCAGGACAGGCGACTTTGGCTGTGGCCAATCACAGGATAATCAGCTCTCTGGGAGGGAGGGGTTTGCCTGGGCAAATGAAATTTTTTCCGTGCAAAGTCGCTTGACTGTAGAGAGATATCCGACTTGGAGGCGACTTCCATTGATTTCTATGGTACAGGTCGCCTACCAAGTCGGATCCAAGTAGTACAGGGAGTACGCTCTGAAGTCGGAGCTACTTCAGTAGTGTCTATTAAGATGCTCCCATTCACTGTAATGTGAATCTCTTTCTGGGGCGACTTGGGGCGACTTGAGGGCTTACAAGTCGGATCCCAAGTCGTCCCAGTGTGAACCGAGCCTAAAGCTTAATAAAAAATTTGTACTCACATTTTCAATGATAAAAACGAGCATGAGAAAGATATCACAAAACCACTTTGCTAGAGGTGCTGCAAGACGTCCATGAACCCGCCCAGGTAAGTCTTATTATAGACTTTCCTATAGCTAAATGTCAGCAGAGGAAGTTTACTTCCTCTTTAGGCCTCATGCACACGGGATGCTAAAATAACGTTATGAAAACGCCAGTAGCTTTGCAGTGATTTTTTTTTTTTTTACTTTTTTCAACGTTTTTGCAATAGCGTTTTTTAGCATTTATTAGCGTTTTTTAGCGTTTTTTTTCCAAAATTTTTTAATTTTTTACATTTTTTTTTTTCAATGGGATCAAAAACGTTAAACGGTGAGCGATGTTTTTGAGCATTTATCAGCGTTAGAGCGTTTTTTACAGATGAAAAAAGTCTCTCAGAACCCACTGGTTCTGGTTTTTTTTTACAGCTTAAAAACGCCTATGCCATTTGCAGCTCAAAAACACCTAGGTGGGCATGAAGCCATAGACTAACATAGACAGGCATTTTTAAGCTGCAAAAAACGCTCAAAAAAGCGGCTGTAAAAACGTCCGTGTGCATGAGGCCTTAAGGGGGTGTTTTAAAATAGATCTAAACTCTAACTAGATTAAAATTCAGTTTTCTTCGGCCTTACGAAGCAACTATTGTATAACAATGGAAAACAATACTCAACAATAGAATACACTAGACATTCGAGGAAGAAATAAAAATCTGTTTTAAACACTGCTTAAAATCATTTGATATATTTTTAAATATTTAAAATGGTCACTGTACTTTAATAAACTGAGGTGATCAGCAGCATCTCAGTACTGTTAATTACCTTCAGCTTGGTTTCAGCCTCTTCCTGTCTTAAGTGCTCGTAAACTGCATGGTATTTCTCATGGATGGCGTCCAACATCAGAACATGCCTGTGTTTCATCATGGGCGATTGTAGTCTGTACTGTGTGTGTGATAGAGTAACAATGCTAGAGCACAGTTGGGAGACACAGTTGGGAAGACACCCTTTGTGTCTGATTACTCGCGTGGTGTGATCACCAGGTATAACTTTATTGAAAGCTGCAAATGTAAAGTAGTGGTGCACCAAAATTCAAATTCTGGACCGAAGCCGAAAACCGAAATGGACAGTTTATTAAGAAAAATGCATCCCTGTACATTCTATGTCTGTACACTGGCAAAAACACACCCATGTTGCATTTCTGATGCAGTCGCATGATCTATGAAAAGAAATTGAAAACTGCCAAGTCACTTTAATTGTATGAAAATTTTTGTGATTTGATTTACATTACTATAAGAATTTTGGGCCTGAGAGACCTGACTGTACTATATGAAATCTCTGCACCACTGGGACTCACTGTCATTTTTATCCCCTTTGCGCCGACTGTACGCAATTTGCGTTCATGGCTTAAAGGGGTTAAACTGGGGTGATTCAGGCATCACCCTGGTACAGTTTTTAGAGCCAGCGGTTGGCTTTTTAGTGATAACAACTGATGTGGCTAAAAGCCGCTCGGCTGTTATCCTAAGGATCAGAAGGGGACTCCCCCATCCCCTCATGTTTGCGCAGCAAACAAAACGCATACTTAAGTCGCACCCGCAAATGTAAATGGTGTGGAATTGCCGCGATCGTCGGAGTGAGAGCAATAATTCTAGCAAAAGACTTCCTCTGTAACTCCAACCTGATAACCGTTAATTTTTTTAAAAAACTGTCACCTATGGAGATTTTTAGGTACTGTAGTTTGTCGCCATTCCACAAGTGTGCGCAATTTCAAAGCATGACATGTTGGGTATCTTTTTACTTGGCGTAACATCATCTTTCACATTATACAAAAAAATTGGGCTAACATTACTGTTTTTTGTTTTTTAATTCATGAAAGTGTCTTTTTCCCAAAAAATTGCGTTTGAAAGATTGCTGTGCAAATACCGTGTGTCATAAAATATTGGAACGATTGCCATTTTATTCTCTAGGGTCTCTCTAGGAGAGCACCTATATTTTTTTTATTTTTTTTTTAAGTCTAACATCTTCAGCACATTCATTTTATAAAGCCTATCGCCTTCAGCACCTGTATTTTGGAAAGTCTAACGCCTTCAGAACCTTTTTTGCTGTTTTGTCTAGCATAGGCTTTAATCCAATGACGTCCCTAGGGGGGGCCAGAGGGGGGCCCTGACCCCCCCCCCCCCCCAACATTATGATGTGCCCCCGCCAACCCCCCCAATTAAAAAAAAATTATTTATTTTTTTTTTTTACAAAAAGGCAATGTCTAAGAGGGAGAGTGTCCCCAGTCAGCTCCTGCGGGTGATTCCTCCCCCCTCCCTTTGCTCGCTGACACTGCATAATGCGAGCGCTCACACAACCACGGCCGCCCGATCTGCTCCTTCCCCTGCATCCTTATTGGCAGGGAGAAGAGCGAGTTGCAGGAAGGACTTCACCAGGACTCTCAGTTACTAAAAAAAACAGACTGATTTCTTCCGTCCTTAGGACAGGCAAACCAACCTGTAAATTCCAAGAGATGCCAGACCAGCACTGTCAATAGCGGGGGCAGGACAGCAAGAGGAGGCTGGGGAACCCCACAGTGGCAGAACACCAGGGCCCGGAGGCAAGACAACCTTTGCAACCCTGATGGTTCTCCCACTGCTTTGGACCCTAAGGCCTCATTCACAAGAGACGATTCACACTTCCATGGAGCCCACCTCGGTCCGCCGGCCCAGCGGGAGATCTCTCCGTTGATCTCCGCTGAGCCGGCGGATGACAGGTCCCTCTCTGCTCACTGAGCGGGGAGGGGCTTGTCAGGCGCCGCTGCTGCCTATGGAGGGATCGGATGAAAACGGATCCACGATCCGATCCGCCAGCGACGGATCTGGACGTAGGCCCATCCGTCTGCTTTTAGCGGATCGGACGGGGTCGGATGTCAGTGGACATGTCTCCGCTGACATCCGTCGCTCCTTAGGCTAACATGGAGCGCCCGTTCAGGTCCGCTGTCAAAACTGACAGGCGGACCTAAAGGGGCCTGATATTTTCTTGGTATGCTGGTGACATATATCTCTTGTTTTCTGCCACCCTGGGGGGGCCCAATACAGTAGCAAAGGAGATCACTGCAGAACATGTGAAAGGGCCGTTGTGGGATCGTAGTAAAGGGCCCCAGGATGTGTGTGTATATGTATATATATATATATATATATATATATATATATATATATATATATATATATATATATATATAATTGCATTTTATAGTTGCCCCCCCCCCAAATATGAAAGCTGCAGACGCCACTGCTTTGATCTGCAATGCTCCCAGAAAGGAAGGCTCGGACAAGCCTGAACACCTCGGCAAGTGCAGACAGGCTTCTTTCCCAGAGACCATGTTTACTATCCGCCTACGTAATTCAATGGTCCTATTGTCCATGTTCATGTTTTGTCTGCTCACTAGCTTGGCTCTCCACTGTTCAGGAAAGTACGTTCCTTGTCATATCTCGTTTGCACATGATCGAGATATATTTTATTAGCATGAAGTAGTGGCTGATGTATCATAGAGGTTGATTTACTAAAAGAAAATAATCTACACTGTGCACTTCAAGTGCAGTTGCTCTAGATCTGAGGGGAAGCTCTGCTGCTTTCTATCATCCAATCATGTACAAGCAAAAATGCAGTTTTTTATTTTCCTTGTATGTTCCCCTCAGAACTAGAGCAACTGCACTCGCAATGCACAGAATATTTACCTTTAGTAAATCAACCCCATAGTTTTGTATATGTATTTGTATGAATGTTTTGTATGGAAATCCTGAGAAAAAGAAAATTTTGACTGGTACATTAAATGAGATGCAACAACAGTAATGTAAAGAATAAATAGTAGATCGCATATATATTGTTTTCTGTGCATTTGTTGACTTGCAGTACATATACAGGTGCATCTCAAATTAGAATATCATCAGAAAGTTAATTTATTTTAGTAATTCAATTCAAAAAGTGAAACTCCTGAATTATATAGATCCATTACACAGTGTGATATATTTCAAGCTTTTTTTTTTTTTAATTTTGATGATTTATGGCTTGCATCTAGTGAAAACCCAAAATTCAGTATCTCAGAAAATTAGAATATTACATAAGACCAATAAAAAAAAAGTATTTTTAATACAGAAATATTGGCTTATTGAAAAGTATGTCCATGTACAGAGTAGTATGCACTCAATACTTGGTCGCGGCTCCTTTTGGATGAATTACTGTATTAATGTGGCATGGAGGCGATCAGCCTGTGGCACTGCTGAGGTGTTATGGAAGCCCAGGTTGTCTTCCCCATGATTATGGAACTTCGTTTTCGGTTCACACTGAGGCAGCACGACTTGCAGCGCGACTGCCTCAGGCGACCTGGACATGACAGGAGCGGCGACTTGCAAAACGACTTCTGTATAGAAGTCAATGCAAGTCGCCCCCAAAGTCGTACAGAACCTTTTTCTAAGTCGGAGCGACACAAGAACGGTTCCATTGTACAGAACGGGACGCTACTTGTCAGGCGGCTATGTCGCCTGACAAGTCGTCCCAGTGTGAACCGACCCTAAGACCCCATTCACACAGGGGCAACACGACTTGCAGGTCGCCTCAGCGAGGCGACCTGCAAACGACTGCCCGGGCGACTTGCAAAACGACTTCTGTATAGAAGTCTATGCAAGTCGCCCCAAGTCGCCCCCGAAGTCGTACAGGAACCTTTTTCTAAGTCGGAGCGACTTGCGTCGCTCCCCTTAGAACGGCTCCATAGCACAGAACGGGAGGCGACTTGTCAGGCGACTAGGTCGCCTGACAAGTCGTCCCTGTGTGAATGGGGTCTTAGGCTCCTTTCACACTTATACGACTTCAAAGACGCACGATTTTACCGCGATTTCGCGGCCGCGATTTTGCCGTGATTTTACCGCGATTTGGGAGCAGTACTACTTTGCCACGTTTTTGGCATTAACAAATGAAAACATACAGTAGTTGGTATGAATCATAAGGGGGAACTCCACGCCAAGTTTTAAATGAAAAAAACTGGGGTGGGTTCCCCCCCCAGGGGCATACCAGGCCCTTAGGTCTGGTATGGATTGTAAGGGGAACCCCCTACGCCGAAAAATCGGCGTGGGGGTCCCCCCAAAATCCATACCAGACCCTTATCCGAGCACGCAGCCCGGCCGGTCAGGAATGTGGGTGGGGACGAGCTAGCGGCCCCCCCCTCCTGGACCGTACCAGGCCGCATACCCTCAACATGGGGGGTGGGTGCTTTGGGGCATGGGGGAGCGCCCTGCGGGCCCCCCCCCCACCCCAAAGCACCTTGTCCCCATGTTGATGAGGACAAGGGCCTCTTCCCGACAGCCCTGGCCGTTGGTTGTCGGGGTCTGCGGGCGGGGGGCTTATTGGAATCTGGGAGCCCCCTTTAATAAGGGGGCCCTCAGATCCCGGCCCCCCACCCTATGTGAATAAGTATGGGGTACATGGTACCCCTACCCATTCACCTAGGGAAAAAAGCGTCAATAAAAAACACAGTACACAGGTATTTAAAATAATTTATTAGGCAGCTCATGTTGAGGGCATGCGGCCTGGTACGGTCCAGGAGGGGGGGGGGGGCGCTCGCTCGTCCCCACCCCCATTCCTGACCGGCCGGGCTGCATGCTCGGATAAGGGTCTGGTATGGATTTTGGGGGGGACCCCACGCCGATTTTTAGGGGGTTCCCCTTTGATCCATACCTAAGGGCCTGGTATGCCCCTGGGGGGGAACCCACGCCGTTTTTTTCATTTAAAACTTGGCGTGGAGTTCCCCCTCTGGATTCATACCAGACAGCTGTCAGCACTGCCTGTCGCTCATCGGGAAAGGAAAAAAAAGTTTTCCTTTCCCGATCAGCGAGCCAGGCTTGTGCTTACAAAGTCGTGTCTATATTATTCAGGCACGACTTGCATGCTACTTCAGGGTTTAACATTGAGGTCTATGGAGTACAACTCGCATAGAAGTTGGACCAAAGTAGTGCAGGGACTACTTTCAAGTCGGCACGACTTAAAGTCGTGCCAATATGAATGGTAGTCATTGAAAATCATGGAGAATGACTTGTCATACGATTTTGCAGTACAAAATCGTGGGACAAGTCGTGTAAGTGTGAAAGGGGCCTAACTGAGAGACCATTTAAAGCAGGCATGTCCAAAGTCCGGCCCGCGGGCCAATTGCGGCCCGCGGTCTGGTTTCGGACGGCCCGCCTGGTAATTTTGACATATATATCTTTTGTGGCCCCCAACGAATCCCCGAGCGCCGGGGGCCATAAAAGATATAAATATGCTGGCTGCCTTGGAGGGGGCGGGACGAGCGCCGTACAGGATACAGGAGAATTTCCTGTTTACACGGCGTCCTGTGTAAAAGGAAGTCCTGTCTCCTGCGCTGCCATTGGACAATTGTTTTGTCCATCATAGGAGGCGGGACTTTCAATTAAAGAGGCTGCCGATAAAAACAGGAATTTCTCCTGTATATCTGTTGGCGCTCGTCCCGCCCCCTCCCTGTCTTCTCCAAGGCTGCAGATGGACATGAATCAGGCTGCACTGACGGCAATGGTGAGTCTGCATTCATGTCAATGTGGGGGCTGCATTCATGTCAATGTGGTGGGGGCTGTATTCATGTCAATGTGGTGGGGGCTGCATTCATGTCAATGTGGCGGGGGCTGCATTCATGTCAATGTGGTGGGGGCTGCATTCATGTCAATGTGGTGGGGGCTGCATTCATGTCAATGGGGTGGGGGCTGCATTCATGTCAATGTGGGGGCTGCATTCATGTCAATACGGTGGGGGTTGCATTCATGTCAATGTGGGGGCTGCATTCATGTCAATACAGTGGGGGTTGCATTCATGTCAATGTGGGGGCTGCATTCATGTCAATACGGTGGGGGTTGCATTCATGTCAATGTGGGGGCTGCATTCATGTCAATACGGTGGGGGTTGCATTCATGTGAATGTGGGGGCTGCATTCATGTTAATACGGTGGGGGCTGCATTCATGTCAATACGGTGGGGGCTGCATTCATGTCAATACAGTGGGGGCTGCAGATAGGCACTGATTAGGCTGCATTGATGGGCACTGACCCTTATTTTGCTTCACAGTTCTTTATTTAAAATTTAAGATTTTTTTCCTGAAACTTCCTTTTTAAAGTGAAGGTGCGTGTTATAAGCCGATTAAATACGGTATATCCAAATAACACGCCCGAGCTCATCTATTCACAACACACAGCACAAAGGCAAAAGAATTCTTGTTGGGCCGTGTATTAGCGCTCGGACGGACACACTTAGACCAAATTTTATTGGTTTAAAAATGTCAGGCAAAATGGTCGGCCCTCAAGCATGTTCTATTCATCAAATCTGGCCCTCTTTGAAAAAAGTTTGGACACCCCTGATTTAAAGGAAACCTTTACAGGTGTTTTGAGTTAATTGGCTGATTAGAGTGTGACACCTTGAGTCTACAATACTTTTTCACAATATTCAAATTTTCTGATATACTGAATTTTGGATTCTCACTAGCTGTAAGCCATAATCGTCCAAATTTAAAGAAAGAAATGCTTGAAATATATCTCTCTGTGTGTAATAAATCTATATAATATGAGTTTCAATTTTTGAATTGAATTACTGAAATTAACCTTTTTAATCAAATTTTTTGAGATGCACCTATAGATGCTTCAAATGTAGTGACCATACAGAGGTTTCTGTAGACATAAGATGCAGAACATTCTATAAAGTAGAGAAAGATCCGCTGATCAGCACAGTATAATAGCAAGGTTGTTTGTACAGCCCAGTCCTTGGCTCTAGTGTACTCTGTTATTAGTTACAGGAAGGAGTTTATTTGCCTGATACTGCGCTGATGACTGTTTAATGTTTCCAGTGTTACAGCGGACCGGAAAAACTCCCTCTTCCCTCATGTTTCAGAAGCTAAAGGTTTACATTTGTCGCAAGCACAAGTTCTTTATCAAGTTTCTCAGCCTTCACTTTTCCACGTTCCTTGAAGAAAAATTCCAAACTCCTCGGAGAACAAATGAATACAAATTTAACTCTTAGGTTTTACTGATGACTTTAAATTCCTCCAAATCATGGCAAATACTGTGTGACATAAAAAGTTGTAACGACCGCCATTTTATTCCCTAGGGTGTTTGCTAAAAAAAAAATATATAATGTTTGGGGGGTTCTGAGTAATTTTCTAGCAAAAAAAAATGATGATTTTACATGTAGGAGAGAAGTGCTGGAATTTGCACGGTATGAAAGTGGTTAAATTGACTGAATTCTTAAAGCGGGATTCCGGCCAGCTAAAAATTTTTTTTAAAGTCAGCAGCTACAAACACTGTAGCTGCTGACTTTTAAATAAGTAGATTTACCTGTCCTGGGTGCCCGCGATGTCAGCCGCCCGAGGCCGACCCGTCCCTCGGCTCTCGGGTCCTAGCACCGCCATCCTAGGTAAGGGAAACAGGCAGTGGAGCCTTGCGGCTTCACTGCCAGTTTCCTACTGCGCATGCGCGAGCGATCTGTGAATGGCCCTGTGGTGTTCTGGGAACACACACAGTTCCCAGAAGACAACGGGGCCGCTCACCGAGGAGCAGAACACGCCGAGGAATAGGAAGAGGCAGATTAGGAAGACTGCCTAGCAACAAGGGTTTAGGTAAGTATAAAAAAAAAATTTTTTTCCAAATGTTTTTTTTTTAAATTTTTTAGGATTTTTGGTTGAATTTTATTTTTCAGGGTGGCCCTCCACTTTAAAATCGAAAGACATTTGTATTAAATATTGCCAGTGTCCCATGCAATGAATGCCCTGAACACATTGAGTGTTGGTGGACTGGCAGTTATGTCAGATTATTCTATACTGAGCAAAGAAGGGATTGGCAACTGGTTGACTTATCATACATATTCAAAGAATATATAAGGTTATTCAGGGGTATGCACGGATTAGGATTTGTAGTTACACACCAGCTGGTGACCTACAAGTAGTTGCTCGCTGCATGTGCAGTATACAAAATCTTCTTTTCTGTTGTCTAATGTATCAGCTTCTTATAGGTAAGAAATAATTCATGCACTTTCGTCGTTTTCATTACTGCTAATGGCTTTAAGTCCATTAAATTCGATTTTACAAAAAACGAATAAATAATGACTTGAACTTAATGTTTTTAAAATGCCACACTGATTAGCTGTGTACAGATGAATCTCTTTTATTGTTGGATTGTAAAATAAATCCTATAGGTAGCCATAAATAGAGTATAACCATAACCCAATTGTTCTCAAAGAACCAAAGAATGGGCCTGCTTTTTTTTTTTTTTTTCTGTAAATTGTAATGTTTCCTCTAGGAGTATCTGGCCTTTCAGGCTCTGTTCACACTTGTGAGAATTTTATGCAACTTTACACTCTCTCCGGCACACAAGTCGTATCCAACTAGTGCAGCAAACTTTTCAAAGTCGATGCAACTTTAATGCCCTGTACACACGGTCGGACTTTCCGACGGAATTTGTGCGATCGGAGCTTGTTGTTAGGAAATAGCGATCATGTGTAGGCTCCATCTGACTTTTTCCATCGGAATTTCCAACACACAAAGTTTGAGAGCAGGCTATAAAATTTTCCGACAACAAAATCTGATCGTTTAAATTCCGATCGTGTGTACGCAAATCCGACGCACAAAGTGCCACGCATGCTCAGAATAAATTAAGATAAGAAAGCTATTGGCTACTGCCCCGTTTATAGTCCCGACGTACGTGTTTTACGTCACCGCGTTCAGATCGATCGGATTTTCCGTCAACTTTGTGCGACCGTGTGTATGCAAGACAAGTTTGAGCCAACATCCGTCGGAAAAAATCCGACGGATTTTGTTGTCGGAATGTCCGATCAATGTCCGATCGTGTGTACAGGGCATTTATAGCATAGATCCAAACGGGTGCCATTAAAAACAATGGGGTATGACAGTTGCATGCATGACAAGTCACACAAGTGTTAAAGCGGAGTTTCGCGAAAAAATTTTTTTTTAGATGTCAGCAGCTGCAAATACTGCAGCTGCTGACTTTTAAAATAAGGACACTTACCTGTCCCGGGGTCCAGCGATGTTGGCACCCGAGACCGAACCGTCCCTCGATCCTCGGGTGCTGCTGCCGCCATTCTCACTGAGGGAATCAGGAAGTGAAGCGTTGCGGCTTCACTGCACGTTCCCTACTGCGCATGCCCGAGTCGCGCTGCGCGTCTACACTGGTCCCCGTTGTGTTGTGGGAACTGTGTATTTCCCACAACACAACGGGTGTGGGCGGGGAGTCTGTGGCTAGCTGCGGCTAGCTATACCCAGAAGTGGGTGCAGATACCTGTATTATACAGGTATCTGCACCCCCCTCCCCCCTGAAAGGTGCCAATTGTGACACCGGAGGGGGGAGGAATCCGATGAGCGGAAGTTCCACTTTAGGGTGGAACTCCGCTTTAACTGAGCTTCATCCTGCCATCCTCCACTGCATTAACATGTCTGCTTGGCCAAAGCCAAATGGCAGTTAGAGCCTCCTTGAACCTCCATTATCTTTTATATATTTTTTTTTTCTAATATAGTCAGGCTTCAACAGTAAAGGATGTGTCCCTTTTTTTTTTTTTTTTTTTTTTTTTTATCTGGGTGCTGCAGTTTTATACTAAGATTCGCTCTGCTGACGACATGCTGGAGATCTGGACTGCTGCTCAACTCCGCTCACACTCCGAGTGTCAGATGGGCAGAGACCTGGACTGATGTGCTCTGTGCAGTGTTTATCCCAAGTGTGCTGCCAGCTCAGGGAATTGTAGTACAAGCTGCAACACAAAAAAAAAAAAATCACTGACACATACTATTTATTTAGCCCTATTTTGAAAAAAATAAATAAAAAAAAAGTCACAGAATGTAAGTGTTTCATTTGCAGTAAGCCATCATTTACATTATTGTCACAATTTTGCTTTGTAATGACTTAAATGTTGTTGTCCTTGTTATTTATAGAGCGATAGCTCCGTTAACAAGACGGTGATAAACTTGCAGTCAGGTGTCGAAAACGCTTAGCTGAAGCCATGACCACGGCATTTCGAAAAGACCTTGACAAGTACAGGGAAATGGATGATGATGAGCTGCTTGGGAATCTCTCTGAAGCTGATCTAAAACAACTTGAAAATGCCCTGGAAGAACTCGATCCAGAGGTAAGAGCAGATAGGATGTGTTTTTTGTTTTTTTTAAGATTGTGATTCAAGCTACGTACCAGGCTTTGTCTCATTTTGCATGGGCTCATGATGATATGCAATGTGCAGCAACCCATCAGGTTTTAGTTTCTGCAGTCATTTTTAGTAAAAGATACATTCTGATTGTTAGAGTAGTGAGGCGCTGACAGTTAACTCAATCTAACCAATATGTGACGTGAACTATTGTGGTAGGTAAAACCTAGTTAATCACTCCTAATGGATAACCATCAAAATAAATATAAATATAAAGTGACTTCAGTGCATAAACCAATTGAACATTAATGGGTATGACCTCAAGGCGAAAAGCAATCACTCTGTGATGCCTAGAAATCCATCGATCGCCACACTCTTCACACTGTGTTAAATCAGCAGCAATAGAAAATAGGTGTATAAACATGCAATATAAATAATGATCCAAAACATGTAATAAAAGTGATCCTGGTGCATAAATAATAACTTGTGTCTCAAGGCTGGACACCTAACACACAAATCTAAACGGCAAATTAATGGTGCATGTCCATTGATACAAGTCCTTGTATAAAAAGTCCTTTTTGTGAGGTAGTGCACAATATCCCTATACCCTTAGTGGTGATTATTCATAATATAGGTGACGTCACCTCCGTACTCTCTAGCCTCTCACCTCAGGTAAGTATTAAATCAGCATAGCCTATGGTTCCTCGGATGGTGTACTGACGTGTAGTCACCTCTTGGGGTCCTCTATAGTTGTTTCCTATGATCTGCTCTCACATATGCTCTGTCTCTGTTTTTCTCCCGGGGGGTTCCCTCTAATTTCCTCTCAAAGGGGTATATATAAAGGAAGAAGTGCGCTCTCGTAGTGTAGTAACTTGGAATGAATTTATTAAAATTATAACATCATACAGTGCACTCACATTATACCACAATAGTTCACATCACATATTGGTTAGATTGAGTTAACTGTCAGCGCCTCACTACTATCTAACAATTTATTTATGAATAGTCAAGGATAAGCTATTTAAGCCAAGGCAGCAGGCTTGCTATACATTTTTTACCCCCACACACAGAGTGGTATTGCGAGAGTAACACATGACAAATACATTCTGATTGGCTGCTAATAGTTTTGACACATGTCGTTTTTATTTTTATTTTTTTTATTGAAATAGGCCAGTAGTACTAGTAACAAGCTCTAAAACAGCAGGGACATACAGTGCATCTTGAAAGTATTTACAGCGCTTCACCTTTTCCACATTTTCTAAATTTTCTTATGTTACAGCCTTATTCCAAAATGGATTAAATTCATTATTTTCCTTTAAAATTCTACAAACAATACCCCATAATGACAATGTGACAGCAGATTGTTTGAAATCTTTGCAAATTTTTTAAAAATGAAAAACAAAAAAAAAATCCCATGGTACATAAGTATTCACAGCCTTTGTTCAATATTTTGTTAAAGCACCTTTGGCACCAATTACAGCCTCAAGTCTTTTTGAGTATGATGCTACAAGCTTGGCACACCTATTTTTGGGCAGTTTCTCTTCTTTGCAGGACCTTTCAGGGCTCCATCAGGTTGGATGAGGAGTGTCGGTACACAGGCATTTTCAGATCTCTCCAGAGATGTTCAATTTGGGGTCAAGTCTGGGCTCTGGCTGGGCCACTCAAGGACATTCACAGAGTTGTCCCGTAGCCACTCCTTTGTTATCTTGGCTGTGTGCTTAGGGTCGTTCTGTTGGAAGTTGAACCTTCCCCCAGTCTGAGGTCCGGAGCAGGTTTTCGTCAAGAATGTCTCCTGTACATTGCTGCATTCATCTTTCCCTCAATCCTGACTAGTCTCCCAGTTCCTGCCACTGAAAAACATCCCCACAGCATGATTCTGCCACCACCATGCTTCACTGTAGGGATGGTATTGGCCAGGTGATGAGCGGTGCCTGGTTTCCTCCAGACATGACGCTAAAGAGGCCAAAGAGTTCTTTGTTTAATCAGACCAGAGAATTTTGTTTCTCATGGTGTGAGCCTTCAGTTGCCTTTTGGCAAACTCTGGATGCACTGTAAATGGTGTTCAGCCATGAGAACTAGGTTCACACTAGCCAGTGCTCTAAAAAGTGATCTATGGTGGATCACTTTGCAGAGTGCAGCTAAGCAGGTGCTGTTAGGTGTTGGTGTTTAGGAGGCAATTTTACTGCCCTTTTGAATGCCTTTTTTTTTTTTTTTTTTTTTTAATGGGGCTGCCATGGTTTCTCCACGAAGGCTTCTTATTCAGTCTATAACACCCGCAATACTTCTTGAGCCAAATGAGACTAAGGTTTACTGAAAGGACAGCACACACTAGAGAAAAAGAGGACCTTTTTTCCCTCTCTCCATTTTTTTCATCCCGTTCTCGCCCCAAATGTAGCCTTCCTTAAGCCTCTTTATTCTCTATCTTCCTGTTCCCCATACCCTGTTTACCTGTTCCTCCCCCTTTTCACTTACAGCTATACCTACCATAGGTGCCTATAAGTGTATACAGAAGAATGCTTGTCTACTGTTTAGGAAATACACTGGATTATAATTTGTGGACACCGATTTTATATATGCCTATAATAGCTGTGCTACTTCATCACGCTGAATGTAACTATTAATTCTACCTTGTCTTTACCTAAATAAAGGATTAAAAATAAAATGGCACTAATGTGCTGCAACGTGAGCCAATTGACTGGAATAGCCAAGTTTGACAGTCTCTGCTATCTGTAAACTCGGCATGCTGCAGCAAAGTTGCGATGGCACAACATATCCCAGCCATGATATGTGAAAAGCCTACTCTGGCTTTATTTAATAGGTTAGGTTGAGGGGCAGTAAAACCATGGCTTGGCCACCTGTTTTTACTACTCTTCCTCAGCCATCCATGTGAAAGAGGCCTAAATCTTGTGAACATTAATTATATGCAAGTCTTATTCTTTATTAAAAAAAAACATTGGCAAAGTAGCTTTCTAAGGCAGCTTGCTGATATGATAATGGGATAGGACAGAGATAGTATGCAGTATGGTGTTAAATTGTTATTATTTTATTATTATTGTGTATTTTTAGACTTGCTCATTTGTAGACAAATTAAAGCGCAATTACAAACATTCCTTCCTGTTTTAATGTTCTAGTGGTAATGACCCAACCACTGTGTTAGGAAAGGCCTGTCGACAAAGGAAGGCGTGGTACACAGATAAGAATTAAACATTTAAAGGGAAAGAAAATCCTGTTTTCTAAACACTGAGTAATCAAGGCAAATCGTAGGAGAAACCAAAACTTTAGTTTTTAAAAAACGAAGGCTACTGTCACAGTGTTTCGGGGGTGCGTTAGCGGTTAAGCGCAGCTAGTTTTAGCGGCGCTTTTCGGCCGCTAGCGAGGTACTTTTAACCCCCCGCTAGCGGCCTGAGGAAAGGGTTAAAAGTGCCCGTGTTGCGGTGCTACCGAAGCGATTTGCAGGTGCTTCAGCAGCGCTCCTCTCATTTCAATTGGCAGGGCGTTTTGGGAGCAGTGTATACACCGCTCCCAAACTGCCCCAAAGATGCGGCTTGCAAGACTTTTTTTTTTTTTTTCCCCGTCCTGCAAGCGCACCGCCCCAGTGTGAAAGCACTCTGGCACTGGAGAGACTATTTTTAGCGCTAAAACGCCTGAAAAGCGCCTCAGTGTGAAAGGGGTCTAAATGTGTGTACCTGGCATTCTAAACAATAAAGTAATTTTTGTTACTGAGACCAAGAGACATAGGAATGATTAGTGTTGCATGTAGATGCAGTATTCTAAAGATTTTGTCCCCTATTGCTGGCTTGGAGCGTTTTTTAAACAAATTAGTTTTTAATATACATTGTTTCAATTGTAGAATATTTAACTTTTGAGTCTAAATGGAATATTTAAATTCCAGGTATGGCAATTTTATACATAGTTGCATTGCTCCATCTTGGACCAAGGTAACTATGTATGTATCGTATACCATACCATAGACACACTACGTCCGTGATCTCCACTCTCTTCTGGGCCCAACACTGAGCAGCTGTAATTCTGCTTAATGATCACAGGAGGTTGGCTGCTTGGCAGGGGTACCATTCAGAGAATAGAAAATATAGGAAAAATTGTACTTGGTGTATACAGTGAAAAACAATGAAAACCAAAATGAATAAATTAGAATTGACAGCAGCACTAACAACATTGTACACGGCAACATCATATATATATAAAACATGTTGCACTGTCATGTATGGTGCATTGATTATCGCACCTAAACCAATAAACGTAATTATTGAAATTACATTTTATAAAGTCCATAAAGCGATGTAAAAAAGTGCAAAGTCCTTCAATTCAGTGCAACACCCAGTGCTCAGGAAAGTAGGGCAACAATATCTTCTTACCAGATCTAAAGACCTTTCAAGGTCTATACTCGCATCTGTGAGCTTTATTACCCCTCACGCTAGGTACAGACTACATCAGCTTATCCAGCCATTTCATGGGAACCGTTGATGAAAAACACACCAGAGATATAAACCCTCAAGGTATCCTCATGAGCCAGTCATGCCATTAATCAATGAGAAAAAGGAAAAGTCATTGCGCAGAGTCTAGTTAAAATTAAGAAATTTAATAAAGAATCTACTTACAACAGAACAGTGTATACAGGCATTGGAAATAAAACATTCGTCCTACACCCTCCACAGGCGTCACAATGTCACCGCTATTTCCTGCCTTGCCTGACGTAAGTTTTTGTCTGAATGGACGTCTTCTGTGAGGTGTTTCTGGACTTTATTCTATTTAATTTCAATAATTAATTTTATTAGTTTAGGTGTGATAATCATTGCACCCTACATGACGACGCCACACGATTATATATAAAACCGTGGCAAATCTGCCCGCTATTCAAAACGCTGCAGTGTGAATGCAGACTTTAGAGCCGGTGGGGGGACAGATGCATCCACCTTGGTAATTAGGATTCCCCATACTTCTCTTTTTTTTTTTTTTTTTATCAAAGAAAAGTTTATTAATTTTAACATATCCATGGTACATACACATTGTAACACACTGTTCTGGGTGTAGTATACAACATTGCATAAATTCCGTTTACAATCGAATTTCGAACAGACATTTGTTGTGACCCCATACTTCTCTTTTAAACAGTTATTTGCCATTGTTCATAATCTCTCCACCCTTACCCATTCTGCAGCATGCACAGTTTCACTAGTTATAAGAGCCAATGCAGACCGTTTACTGCAAAGTACTGTCTGATATTAGTTCCAGACTAGGCAGGTTTTATAGAAGCGTATACATTTTATTGAAACCATAATTATTACCATATATAACTATTTTCAAAGCTGTGACTTTATGGGTTTAACATTTAATGATTGATCTCACTGCCGCTTACATTTTTATATCAGAATTCAGAAAGCAATGTAATTAATGCTTCAATCCCAGCACACTTAGAGATCAAATCTGTCTTCTCTACTTTTCTGGACTCCTGTCTTCAGAGCTCTTGTGTGCCAACCAGTTTCTGTTT
Organism: Lithobates septentrionalis; assembly: GCA_037952835.1. Lineage (NCBI taxonomy): Eukaryota > Metazoa > Chordata > Amphibia > Anura > Ranidae > Lithobates > Lithobates septentrionalis. The sequence continues at coordinate 1,459,349 of JBBDGP010001110.1, read as the reverse complement.
GGTTTGTGTTTTGCATTTCCTGTAGATTATGGTCCCTCCCCGGGGTTTGTTCTTTGAGCTCTGGCACTACGGGCAAGAAAGAACATGAAGTCCTGCTGTTTGAAGCTTAAATTTATTGTGTGCAGTAAAAGCTTGGAAAGCTCTTTTCATCTATAGTGATGTGTGTGTGTGTTACTGTAGCATGCGGTTTGTCAGATTATCAGGATATACCAGTGTTGTAATGCATTCATTGCTTATGCAGTAGGAACATACAAGACCTCCATTCTGATAACCTGTATGCAGCATGTCTTGTAACTGCAAAGTTAGTTCCTCCCTTTTTATAGGCATTTCACTGTGTAGAAACATCTAGTAAACTTGTAGGGCTCCCTTTTAAGCTGACCATACACTGTACAGAGATTACACACTCAGATTGTACAATCTATCAACAACAAATTTAATGCAAGAGCCTGCGTGATTGGATACATATTGAATAGATTGTTTAGGTTTGTGCTCATGTCACATAGTTTTCTTCAATTTAAAGAACATTGTATGGGGATTGCATTGATTGTAGTATGTGTGCCCATTCTTCGAGTACCTGAGTTCAGATTTGACTATCTCTGCTTCGGCTGCTGGTACTTTTGATGTGATAAAAAAAATAAATAAAAACGGTTTGTGGGCCTCGAAGTTGCCTATTCATTTGAAGAGATAAAGTTAACCTGTTATAATAGAAATATAGGAATGGCCTTTGTGGACTTTTTTTATAGGTTGCTGGTTCCCTGGCTGCCATGCTTATTCTATGGGTCTCATCAGGCCAGGTTTACTTTAAAGTAGAATTCCAGGTTTATTAGGACTTTTAGTTTTGTTTGGGCCTAGCTGGCTCAAAAACACAATTTTGATTAGGTAAATATGAAGCCATAGTGTGCTGTAATGAACTCTAAGCCCCGGTTCACACAGGGGCGGCACGACTTGCAGGTCGCCTCAGCGAGGCGACCTGCAAACGACTTCCGCGGCGACTTGCAAAACGACTTCTGTATAGAAGTCTATGCAAGTCGCCCCAAGTCGCCCCCAAAGTAGTACAGGAACCTTTTTCTAAGTCGGAGCGACTTGCGTCGCTCCTATTAGAATGGTTCCATTGTACAGAACGGGAGGCGACTTGTCAGGCGGCTAGGTCGCCTGACAAGTCGCCCCTGTGTGAACCGGCTCTTATAACATTAGCCGCATACAGAATGCAACACTGTTCCTGCAGCAGTTTGGGTGACTCCCCTGTCTGCTGTACAAACTAAAAAGAATCAGGTTGAAGGATTCTCCACCATTCAGTAGAAGCCTTGTTTTTTTAACATTGAATACAAAAGCTCCCTCTGATTGGCTGAGGAGGAAAACATCACTCCCCCCTCTCTTGCCCATCCGAGAGCAGGGATTGGTGGCGTTTCTTATTGACCCTGGAAGATACAGGCATGCTGTGCTCTTTGGCCTGATGACACAAGACATAATCTGACCATGGTAGCTTGGACTGGCTGCCATGCTACCATGGTCAGTTTACTTGGAGGAGGAGCCGGGCAGAATCAGCCAGGTATTTTACGGTATCGGCAGCAAGAAGTGTGTGTGTGTAAAAAGTGGAGATTGATAAATGTGTTTCAACCTATCTTGTATAAAGTGCTTTTGGGGTTTGTTTGGAAGCATCTGGATGTCATGAACACCGTAAACTAATGGGTTCTTTTTCTATAACAGCATGCACTGCTGCCAGCAGGATTTCGACAGAAGGACCAGACAGGGAAGAAAGCCACAGGTCCTTTTGACAGGGATCGTCTGTTGGACTATTTGGAAAAGGACGCACTTGCACAGAAGGACCGGGAGGACTATGTGCCATTTACAGGAGAAAAAAAAGGTATGATAGCCATACATGCTATATGGGTCCATCTGGAATACATACAGCACTTCACCTAATGTTATGGTAGTTTGCTTTATTACCAAACAATTGATTGTTGGAGGTTTTCTGCAGTTCAAACTAAGGGTTTAGGCATACAGGCATTTGCACACACAAGGAAGCTCCAGTGTAAAAATCCTGATGTTTTCCCACATCCGGGAGCCCCAGGTTGCTCTTACAGCTGGCCATAGAAGTGCATTGCTGTATGTGCTTATACTAGTGTAAAGGCTGATGTTCTTTTGCATCAGTGTTTACCTATGTATAAAGTATTTTCCCATAAGTGAAACACATCATACACACATGCAAGGGTAAAAACTTATTCAAAAGAGCATCAGCATTTACAGTTGTGCTCATAAGTTTACATACCCTGGCAGAATTTATGATTTCTTGGCCATTTTTCAGAGAATATGAATAATAAAACAAAAACTCTTCTTTCACTCATGATTAGTGTTTGGCTGAAGCCATTTATTATCAAACAACTGTATTTACTCTTTTTAGATCATAATGGCAACAGAAACTACCAAAATGACACTGATCAAAAGTTTACATACCCCAATTCTTAATACTATGTATTGTATCCCTTTAACATCAATGACAGCTTGAAGTCTTTTGTGGTATTTGTGGATGAGGCTCTTTATCTTCTCAGATGGTAAAGCTGCCCATTCCTCTTGGCAAAAAGCCTTCAGTTCCTGTAAATTCTTGGGCTGTCTTGCATAAACTGCAGGTTTGAGATCTCCCCAGAGTGGCTCAATGATATTGAGGTCAGGAGACTGAGATGGCCACTCCAGAACCTTCACTTTATTCTGCTGTAGCTAATGACAGGTCGACTTAACCTTGTGTTTTGGATCATTGTCATGTTGGATTGTCCAAGTACGTCCTATGCGTAGCTTCCTGGCTGATGAATGCAAATGTTCCTCCAGTATTTTTTGATAACATATTGCATTCATCTTGCCATCAATTTTGACCAAATTTCCTGTGCCTTTGTAGTGCACACATCCCCAAAACATCAGTGATCCACCTCCGTACCTTTCATCATAGGCCTTGTTGACTCCTCTTCAAATGTAGCGTTTCTGGTTGTGGCCAAAAAGCAAAATTTTGGTCTCATCACTCCAAACTTCAGTTTGTCTACCTGACCGTGGTTTGGTTTCAACAGAACCTCTCATTTTCCACTTCTTGATTAGGGTTTGAACACTGCTTATTGGCATTCTCAATTCCTTGGATATCTTTTTATATCCCTTTCCTGTTTTATACAGTTCAACTACCTTTTCTCGTAGATCCTTTGACAATCCTTTTGCTTTCTCCATGATTCAGAATCCAGAAACGTCAGTGCAGCACTGGATTAAAGATGCAAGGGTCTGTCAGGAGTCCAGAAACTCATTGACCTTTTATACACACACACTAATTACAAGCAAACAGATCACAAGTGAGGATGGTTACCTTTTTAATAGCCAGTCAAACCCCTTTGTGTCAACTTGTGTTCATGTTATCAGGCCAAAATCAGCAGGGTATATAAACTTTTGATCAAGGTCATTTGGGTAGTTTCTGTTGTCATTAGGATTTAAAAAGAGTAAACACAGTTGATTGATAATAAATGGCTTCAGCCAAACACTAACTATGAGTGAAAGAAATGTTTTTGTGTTATTCATATTATCTTAAAAATGTCCAAGAAATCATAAATTCTGCCAGGGTATGTAAACTTATGAGCACAACTGTACATGAATGCATGCACGTACAGTCATTCACTTCTGAGGCCAGCTGTTTGCACCACCTGTGGCTCCTTGGGTGTGTGAAAATGCCCAGAGTTTTATCTTACTTACCTGGTTTGTGCAATGATTTTGCATAGAGCAGCCCCAAACCTCTTCTTCTGGGGTCCCCCGCCAGCATTCCAGGCTCCCCCTCTTCGCCGAGTTCCCCCCCCATGAAAAGCCGCTTTCCATGGGGTCACCTATGTGGGTTCGCTCACAAGCCACCCTGTATGTGTCTATTGACACAGATCTGCTCGGCCCTGCCCCCTGCTTGCTTGGCACAGCATTTGTTTGACAGCAATGGGAGCCAATGGCTCCCGCAGCTAATAATCTGCCCAGGGAGGAGAGAGACAGCGGCAAGAGCCACTGCTCTTCTGCACATCGCTGGATCAGATCCAGCTCAGAATGCATTAAGGTGGAAAACCTTAAAAGAGAAGTGCGTTTTTGTTTGTTTTTTTTTCCCATAATCACTTCAGTCAGCTCTCTGCTGAAAACGGGTCACAGGAGTGCAAAACGAATTGCATTCCTGTGACCTATAGGAGAAGCCCAGCCAAACAAGCTCAGGCTGGACTTCTCCTTTAAGGCTTTAGAACCACTTCTAAACACAGTGGTGTAGTGGTTAGCACATTCACCTAGCAGCAATAGGGTCGCTGGTTCAAATCCCGATCACGACACCATCTGCCTGGAGTTTGCATGTTCTCCCTGTGCCTGCGTGGGTTTCCTCCGGGTACTCCGGTTTCCTCCCACACTCCAAAGACATGCTGGTAGGTTAATTAGATTCTGTCGAAAAATTGGCCAAATATGTGTATGTTGTATGTGTATGTGTTTGTAAGTGTGTCAGGACCCCATGGGGCAAAGGACCGCGCTACACTGCAGATGGACACCGGCAGCAAAAAGCGCCCTGAGGCGATTCAGTTCGCATAGGTAGCGCTATACAAGTCACTCATTCATTCACTTTAATGTCAAATACCTTTATATGCTTTTAGGGTGAGGTGGGGAAACCTCCATTTCTCCCATCTTTCACCTATTGTTTTCTTGCACTATATTTGTCTGATATGATTTAACCCATTGAGCATATTATATCAAAATAGACTGAGCTGTCTGTTGCCTTTCATTTGTGGCACTGCAGCTCCCAGTGAAAGAGAACCAAACTGAAGTGCTACTGGAGGTATGTAAAAAGTAATTAGGTAAATGAAGATGACCAGCTTTAACCGACTAGCCTGGGTCACTGGCACTAATACTTAAAGTGTAAACCCTAGCAATGAAATTATTATATTGTCCCTTTAAAAAATGTGCATTTATTCCCCCCCCCCCCAAGGAGCCTGAAAGCATTGCACCCAACGATCAGTGGATCACGGGTGCAAAGTCAGTCTTCTGCAGACAAATCCTGTACCTCTGTATAGGCTGTCAGTTTGAAAGCTGCAGGGCTAGTGGATGAACTAGAAAGGCGCCCTCACAGTTCCTTGAGAAATACTAGCTGTCTGCCGTGAAGGAAGATGGCACTTGTAGTTTTCTTATTCACAGATTACTGTGAATGACTGCACAGCCGTGTGGATTTTGAATTGTGACAGCAGGTACAAGGAGAGGAACCCTGCCTGCTGTCACACGGAGCGGGGGCGCTTAAAGCGGAGTTCCACCCAAAAATGGAACTTCCGCTTTTTGGATTCCTCCCCCTCCGGTGTCACATTTGGCACCTTTCAGTGGGGAGGGGGGAGTAGATACCTGTCTAATCCAGGTATTTGCTCCCAATTCCGGGCATAGGTCACCGCAGGCTCCGCGGCGATCTACGCCATGTCTGGCCCCTCCTCCGTCCCCCCCGCTGTCTTCTGGAAGACATACAGGTCCCAGAAGACAGCAGGGACCAGTAAGAATGTTCAGCACGACTCGCGCATGTGCAGTAAGGAACAAAGCTGTGAAGCCGCAAGGCTTCACTTCCTGATTCCCTTACCAAAGATGACGACTCCTCCACCCGAGAGCCGAGGGACAGATCGGCTTTGGGTGAGGACACCGCGGGCGCCCTGGACAGGTAAGTGTCCATATTTTAAAAGTCAGCAGCTGCAGTATTTGTAGCAGCTGACTTTAAAAAAAGAAAAATTTTGGCGGAACTCCGCTTTAAGAGGTGAGGTGGTGGGCTTGGAACATGTTACACCCTAAAAAATTTTTTTTTCAAATATAAAGTTTATTAACCTCCAAACATGGGCGGAGAACCCACCGATACAAGCAATTATACAGAGAGAAAAAAAAAAGCCATATTACAATTGTGTTATATAGAAGAAAAATATGCATTTCGAGCATCAATTGTGTTTACAAAACTTAAAGTACATAAACAGATGGCTTGTCTACCGTTAAGGTACATTCTATAAAAATTCACAGCTCGTATTGGGCTTAAAGTCATCTATGTATGGTGAATAGGGGAGGGTTATATTCCCGCGCTATCAGTTATGGAAGAGGCTGGGGGTGGAAAAGCCGCATACACCGATAGGGTAAACACCTGACCTTTGAGATAAATGTATAAAGTGAGTGGTGCTGCGCTGATCCTTATTATGAAGACTAGTGTATAAACAATAATGCGCTTGGTGAACCAAGTGAAAATGCCATAAAGTGAAAAAAATTGTGTATATCAAAGGTGACACGATTATGAGTGTTCAATACTTTCAATAATGCATAAACATAACACAGTTATATTAAAATGATAATAAAAATATTACTTCAATCGCCTAAAAAATCCATAAAATTGCAATACAAAACTGTGGTGGTGGGGTTATCAAAATACCAGTAACTGGTTTAAAATTTCAACAGAAGAATAAAGTGCATAGTAACCGTGCATCTATATTAAAACCAGCAAGGTGTATGGTGCAAACAGAAGGTGCCGGTGCAAATCAAGGTTGAAGGAGTGGTAGCTAATGATTCTTATATACGGTGCATATTGTGCATGCTGACATCAAAAATAAAAAAATAAAAATAAAAGTAGAAACAAGTGGACAGTTTTTGTTTACACATAAAAGAAGTAGTATTTTTTTGCATGGACAGCGTAAGAGGAAAAGTCTTTGTTGAAAAGGTGACAACAACGTGCTAGCATGCACACGTTGCGATTAAGGTGCTAGAAAACGCATTCATATGCTGCACAGGAGCAGTCCTTATGTGTGGTTGTGACAGCAACGTCCTGGCATGCACACGTTGCAGTTGGGGTGCTGGGGTAAATCACATCAAGTGTTTTCTTCGTGTGCTGGACCACTTAAGTGGGTAATGGCCCCTTACCTTCAAGTAATAGGGCAAAAAGCATGTGACAAGAGAACTGCTTTAGAGCGTCCGCCTATGGGTTCCAGCGCGTCCCTCTCTGTCCTGGATCCTGGGTTGGAGTTCCCTCAGGTGTGGTGCAGGGGGGTTGTATTCATAGGGGGTAATCAGCAGAAGAGAAGCCAATAGTGTAATCCAGTTTTTAAAAGTAACACTCTTTATTAATAGATTACAGGTACTCACATAAAATTTGAGAAGCAATAGTATCAATCCAACGAGCAGCGAGCTCATGTGCCTCTGTCTGTGTTTGCAGCCTGTCTCGTCCCTACGCGTGACGTCACACCACGTCCCCTGATGAAGTCACGTGGTGTGACGTCACGCGTAGGGACGAGACAGGCTGCAAACACAGACAGAGGCACATGAGCTCGCTGCTCGTTGGATTGATACTATTGCTTCTCAAATTTTATGTGAGTACCTGTAATCTATTAATAAAGAGTGTTACTTTTAAAAACTGGATTACACTATTGGCTTCTCTTCTGCTGATTACCCCCTATGAATACAACCCCCCTGCACCACACCTGAGGGAACTCCAACCCAGGATCCAGGACAGAGAGGGACGCGCTGGAACCCATAGGCGGACGCTCTAAAGCAGTTCTCTTGTCACATGCTTTTTGCCCTATTACTTGAAGGTAAGGGGCCATTACCCACTTAAGTGGTCCAGCACACGAAGAAAACACTTGATGTGATTTACCCCAGCACCCCAACTGCAACGTGTGCATGCCAGGACGTTGCTGTCACAACCACACATAAGGACTGCTCCTGTGCAGCATATGAATGCGTTTTCTAGCACCTTAATCGCAACGTGTGCATGCTAGCACGTTGTTGTCACCTTTTCAACAAAGACTTTTCCTCTTACGCTGTCCATGCAAAAAAATACTACTTCTTTTATGTGTAAACAAAAACTGTCCACTTGTTTCTACTTTTATTTTTATTTTTTTATTTTTGATGTCAGCATGCACAATATGCACCGTATATAAGAATCATTAGCTACCACTCCTTCAACCTTGATTTGCACCGGCACCTTCTGTTTGCACCATACACCTTGCTGGTTTTAATATAGATGCACGGTTACTATGCACTTTATTCTTCTGTTGAAATTTTAAACCAGTTACTGGTATTTTGATAACCCCACCACCACAGTTTTGTATTGCAATTTTATGGATTTTTTAGGCGATTGAAGTAATATTTTTATTATCATTTTAATATAACTGTGTTATGTTTATGCATTATTGAAAGTATTGAACACTCATAATCGTGTCACCTTTGATATACACAATTTTTTTCACTTTATGCCATTTTCACTTGGTTCACCAAGCGCATTACTGTTTATACACTAGTCTTCATAATAAGGATCAGCGCAGCACCACTCACTTTATACATCTATGTATGGTGGTCCGCCCCCAATTTCCACTTTACTCTAAAAAGAAACTAAAGTATCCGAAGGGTAGCAAGAAGATGTAGAAAGAGAGAAGAAGGAAAGGTGTGTAAGGGGGGGTGGAGTGGGGAGGGGGGAGAACAAGGGAAAGAAGGGGGGAAGGGGGGGGGAAGGGAGGGGGGGGGAAGACATGACAGTAGATAGGTCCCATCATACACCCTAAAAATTTTGTGGGTGTAACATTTATTATGTAAAGCAGGGGTCTCAAACTGGCGGCCCTCCAGATGTTGCAAAACTACAAGTCCCATGAGGCATTGCAAGGCTGACAGTTACAAGCATGACTCCCACAGGCAGAGGTATGATTGGACTTGTAGTTTCGCAACAGCTTGAGGGCCACCAGTTTGAGACCCCTGATGTAAAGCACACCATGGTTGAAAATATTTAGGCCCCATTCCACACATACATTTAGACCCCATTCACACTGAGCCTCCCCGGGCTTCAGTCGTAAAGCGGCGCTATTCGGCCACTAGCGGGGCGGTTTTAACCCCTCGAGTGGCTGCAAAGGGGTTAAATCAGCCCGCAAAACGCCGCTGCAGCAGCGCTTTGCTGGCAGTATCACGGCGCTGCCCCATTGTTTTCAAGCTGCAAAGAAGCTGCTGGCAGGACTTTTTGTGACACCCTGCCAGCGCAGAGCCCCAGTGTGAAAGCATTCAGCTTTTACACTGGGTTTGCAGCTGAGGATATTTTCAGGAGCTATTTTCAGGCCTGTAGCGCCTGAAAAACGCCTCAGTGTGAAAGGGGTCCTAGGGGCAGATTATGATTTCCTGTGGGATACTCGGCGGGGTTTCTGCAAACAGCTGAGGATGCAAAGCTCCAAAAACAGCAATGAGAGGCTGACAGCTTTTGAAGCAATTTGCAGTCACTTGCGTAATAATTGGATATGGAGTTTGCGTCCATGGCTGATCATCCACAGGTAAATGAGGCATGTTCAATAACATGCGAACAACCATGAATATAGACCTACACATACAAACAGTACATATATCTGTGTCTACGTATGTAAATCTGATTTTCTGGTATGCAGTCTGTATATAGGGGTTGAAAGTATAAGGAGTTTCCTAGGGAATGTTGATGACAAAACAAATTGTAAACCAAGTATTTAGGTGTAATAAACAGAGCAGGCCTACATATTGGTAAATGATTAACTGAACTTGCGTCCCAGCTGATAGGCCTATGACTCAGACGTGAATGAATAGATATGGTGAACAATTTTATTAGAACACCTTAAATGGAATCATTTTACTTTGCTGCGTTCATACCTGCACAGATGTAGCTCTTACATGGAGGAAAGATAAAAAGTTCACACGACATTCCTTTGCTGATGTATTTGTTAAAACACTAAAAGCGATAGCTAAATAAGGTCACAAATGTTTTTAAATTATTGCAGACAATAAGGGGAATTTATGAAATTTGGAGCAGTTGTGTATGGTAACATTGAGCTTTTTACCTTTTCGTTATCAACGCTTACTTGAATAAGCTAAGGATAGAGCCTATTGATTTTTTTCTATAATTGCAGTGATTAGTCTTATTAGAAAATGTATATATACCCCACAGGCCATGCTCCGGCCCGATCACTGTTCCGGCCCGCTGCCAGTACCATGTGATCACTGTGTCCAATCACAGCAGATCACATGACAGTTGTACACAATGAAATTCTTTAATTCATGCCTTTCATTGTGTACTATTACGATGAGCTCTGTGCCAATCATAGCCCATGTGACATGTGATTAGCTGTGGCCAGACACAGCTAATACAGTAACAATAGTAAACACTGATTCGTTTTCATAAAAAAAAAAAAAAAAATGGTTGCTTATAACTGTAAAATTTGTAAAAAAAAAAAAATTATAGAAAAAAAATAAGTGTATATATGTGTGTGTGTGTGTGTGTATATTATAATATATATATATATATATATATATATATATATATATATATATATATATATATATATATATATATATATATATATATATATATATATATATATATATATACACACACCCCACCCTACTTTTAAGTACACAATGGGTTTTATTTACTAAAGCTGGAAAGTGCAAAATCAGGATCACTTCTGCATAGAAACCAATGAGCTTCTAACCGCAGCTTGTTCAATTAAGCTTTGGTAATAAAACATGGAAGCTCATTGGTTTCTATGCAGAAGTGAGCCTGATTTTGCACTTTCCAGCTTTAGTAAATAAACCCCACTGTGTACTTAAAAGAGGGATATATATATATATATATATAGATATAGATATAGATATAAAATATAGATATAGATATAAGATATAGATATAAAATATAGATATAAAATTTATTTATTGGGGACAGAAAGTATTTAGACCCCCTTAAATTTTTCACTCTTTGTTATATTGCAGCCATTTGCTGAAATCATTTAAGTTAATTTTTTTCCTCATACACACAGCACCCCATATTGACAGAAAAACACAGAATTGTTGACATTTTTGCAGATTTATTAAAAAAGAAAAACTGAAATATCACATGGTCCTAAGTATTCAGACCCTTTGCTCAGTATTTAGTAGAAGCACCCTTTTGATCTAATACAGCCATGAGTCTTTTTGGGAAAGATGCAACAAGTTTGTCACACCTGGATTTGGGGATCCTCTGCCATTCCTCCTTGCAGATCCTCTCCAGTTCTGTCAGGTTGGATGGTAAACGTTGGTGGACAGCCATTTTTAGGTCTCTCCAGAGATGCTCAATTGGGTTTAAGTCAGGGCTCTGGCTGGGCCATTCAAGAACAGTCACAGAGTTGTTGTGAAGCCACTTCTTCATTATTCTAGCTGTGTGCTTAGGGTCATTGTCTTGTTGGAAGGTAAACCTTCGGCCCAGTCTGAGGTCCTGAGATCTCTGGAGAAGGTTTTCGTCCAGGATATCCCTGTACTTGGCCGCATTCATCTTTCCCTCGATTGCAACCAGTCGTCCTGTCCCTGCAGCTGAAAAACACCCCCACAGCATGATGCTGCCACCACCATGCTTCACTGTTGGGACTGTATTGGACAGGTGATGAGCAGTGCCTGGTTTTCTTCATGCATACCGCTTAGATTTAAGGCCAATAAGTTCTATCTTGGTCTCATCAGACCAGAGAATCTTATTTCTCACCATCTTGGAGTCCTTCAGGTGTTTTTTTTTTAGCAAACTCCATGCGGGCTTTCATGTGTCTTGCATTGAGGAGAGGCTTCCGTCGGGCCACTCTGCCATAAAGCCCCGACTGGTGGAGGGCTGCAGTGATGGTTGACTTTCTACAACTTTCTCCCATCTCCCGACTGCATCTCTGGAGCTCAGCCACAGTGATCTTTGGGTTCTTCTTTACCTCTCTCACCATTGCTCTTCTCCCCCAGCTCAGTTTGGCCGGACAGCCAGCTCTAGGAAGGGTTCTGGTCGTCCCAAACGTCTTCCATTTAAGGATTATGGAGGCCACTGTGCTCTTAGGAACCTTAAGTGCAGCAGAAATTTTTTTGTAATCTTGGCCAGATCTGTGCCTTGCCACAATTCTGTCTCTGAGCTCTTCAGGCAGTTCCTTTTGACCTCATGATTCTCATTTGCTCTGACATCCACTGTGAGCTGTAAGGTCTTATATAGACAGTTGTGTTACTTTCCTAATCAAGTCCAATCAGTATAATCAAACACAGCTGGACTCAAATGAAGGTGTAGAACCATCTCAAGGATGATCAGAAGAAATGGACAGCACCTGAGTTAAATACCATATTTATCGGCGTACAACACACACTTTTTTCCCCTTAAAATCAGGGGAAAATCGTGGGTGCGTGTTATACGCCGATCCCCGCTAATTGTGAATTATCGGCGGCGATCGCCGCCGACATTCACATAGCGTATCGTTTTAAATATGGCGCCGCGGAGTTCGAAGGGACTCGGCGGAGCTGAACGAGCGCCGCCGAAATCGCAGTGACTGGGCGGAGCCGAGATACACATAGTCGAGTGTATTCGGCTCTTTCCGGCGCCGCTCACAGTCACGCCCAGTCCCGCCATTGGACCTGTGTTATGTCCATCATAGGGCGGGACTGTGAGCGGCGCCGGAAGGAGCCGAATACACTCGACTGTGTATATCGGCGGTGTTCGTTCAGCTCCGCCGAGTCTCTCCGAACTCCGGCGCCATATTTAAAGCTACATGCAGCTATGTGTATGTCGGCGGCGATCTGTCCAAGCATGGACACTGGGGCAAAGCTGCACTGGGGCAAAGCTGCACTGGGGCAAAGCTGCACTGGGGCAAAGCTGCACTGACGAGGCTGCACTGGGGCAAAGCTGCACTGACGAGGCTGCACTGGGGCAAAGCTGCACTGACGAGGCTGCACTGGGGCAAAGCTGCACTGACGAGGCTACACTGGGGCAAAGCTGCACTGACGAGGCTACACTGGGGCAAAGCTGCACTGACGAGGCTACACTGGGGCAAAGCTGCACTGACGAGACTGCACTGGGGCAAAGCTGCACTGACAAGGCTGCAATGGACACTGGGTCAAGGCTGCACTGACACTGAAAAGGCTGCAATGACACTAACAAGGCTGTAGATGAACACAGATGTAGATGGGCATTTTAATGTAAGTTTTTTTTTTTTTCCTTAAACTTCCCTTCTAAACTTGGGGTGCGTGTTATATGCCGGCGCGTGTTATACGCCGATAAATACGGTATATGAGTGTCACAGCAAAGGGTCTGAATACTTAGGACCATGTGATATTTCAGTTTTTCTTTTTTAATAAATCTGCAAAAATGTCAACAATTCTGTGTTTTTCTGTCAATATGGGGTGCTGTGTGTACATTTATGAGGAAACAAATGAACTTAAATGATTTTAGCAAATGGCTGCAATATAACAAAGAGTGAAAAATTTAAGGGGGTCTGAATACTTTTCGTCCCATATATATATATATATATATATATACTGTCGCCAGTCAGTGTCCCTCTTCACCGCCACACCAGTTATATGATGATGCTGTACTGCACTGGTGACAGTATGTAAAAAAAATTTAGATTTTAAATTTCTTCATTTCCCAACAAAGTTGTGACAAAAAAATATGACTTCAAAAAACTCGCCATGCCTCTTACTAAATACATCAGACTGTACTTTCCAAAAAAGGGGCAATTTGGGAGATATTTGTACTGTCCTGGCATTTTTGGGCCTGATAAAGAAATGAAATAGGCCGTTCCTATATAAGGACTGATCTATTTTTAGATATATCCCATAGTTTGTGGACTCTATAACTTTCCTACAGACTAAATAATAAACATTGATTTGGGTTACTTGCTAAACAAAAAAAAAAAAAAAACAGTAAATACATGGAAAGCTCTATTTGTATGTAAAAAAAAAAAAAAATTATACAAATTTCATATGAGTACAGTGTTGGATGACCTTGCAATTATCGTTCAAAGTGTGATAGCGCTGAAAGCTGATAATTGGCCTGGGCAGGAAGGGTGTAAAAGAGTCTGGTATTGAAGCGTTTCAATTTATATTAAAGCGGAGTTCCACAAAAAGTGTAGCTGCTGACTTTTATTAAACACACACTCCATCTGTCCCACGGTTCAGTGATGTGGCCGCCCGAAGCCTCGGTTCTCCCCATCTCTTCTCCCCAGCTTCGGCATCACTAGTGTGGGCACCCGGCTGTGACAGCTTGCGGCTTCACAGCCAGGTGCGCATGTGCTTCCTGAATTGCCGAGCAATCTTCTGGGACCTGTGAGGTGTCCCAGAAGATTGCAATAAGGGATGGGAAGAGGAGGAGTCGCCTTGGCGAGAGCGGAAGTGGGAGCTGGGCACCTGTCAAAACTAGCAGACAAACGATTGTACTTCTAGTCTCATATTATTGTATTTTTCCTTTTTATTGTTTTCTTTGTTTTTCACTCTTAGGACGTTTTCACACTTGGGTACGAAGGGGTGGTGTTGTTTTCATGTTCTGATTGTCTGTTCTTCTGTTCTCTAGTTCGTGTTTCCTCAGATCAGGGCGTTTCGCGCGTTTCGGAAAGCGGCAAATTCACATTCATCTCTCCAACCCCACGTGGGGGGTCAGAGCATGGGGGGACCCCGTCATTAAGGAGTTGGACTATAACCAAACTCATAGCTGAGATTCATCACTGGGGTATCCCTTTCCCAGCCACAACAGGGGTGGCAGTACTCTTCAGATTATCATTCCCAACTCCGACCTAATCTCTTCCATCCACCAGCGCAGAACAAGTTTCTGTGCATAATTCTTTAACTCAGATGGGTGCAGTGCGTAATACGCTCTTAACGCCCATGCTACAACTACTAGACAGGATGAAGGTGATCGAAGCCTGCTCGGCTTGAGCTGAGGTGTCAGCGGCGCCCCAGCTCCGGCTCTTCTCAGTGCGTCTGCAGATAATGTTGAATTTCTTTACCTGTGGCAGCTCCTTCATCTGTAGCGTTGTTACTTTCAGGGTCCCCTGCCCATTTAATCTCTGCCAATATCAGGTAGGACATTCTGGTAGGCTAAGAGGTCGACCTGGTCTCTCTTCCTACAGCATGTCAGGACATTCCGGAGATCAAAATTTTTGCTTGCGAGGAGGTCTCGTGGTGCTTGAAATAGAGTGTAAAGAAATGTACAACACAGAAAAAGTAACAGTGTCAAAGAAATAAACCAAACCATTTAACTACTAGAACCCAGTCTAAATATTTTTTTCCTTTTACTTGCCTGAGTAAACACCTAGGTAAAGAAAATATATACTGTCTGCAGGGGCCCCGAGGGCCACACCTTAAATGTCAAAGGACCGCTGATTGTGCTCCATGGTTTTAGTGAATTATGCTACATTCTATATCATTGTCAGTGTCCTTTATGTCCCCACAATACATTACAAAGGCTGAATTGTGTTTTGTGACTTTTATGGCACTTAACCTTTGTACAGTGTTCTATAAAGCAGATCCACCATCTTTTATCAGGGTGACGCCTTCCATACTGTTCTGGTTCTTTTGAATTTTTTTTTTTTACTAGACTTGTTTTGTCTGGATATTGCAGAAAACATAAAAAAGTAGTTAGACCTTTGCTGCTATAGTAAGCAGCAACCTTTATCAATAACCTTAATTTGTTAAAGCTGAACTCTGGGCTGGAATAAAAAAACACCCTTACAGTGGGTCCACCTGCACTTCAAGGGTTAAATGCTTGTTATCTCTAGGGGGTAAAGGCTGTAATACTCTAGTCCTTTTTTTATGGCAGGCTCCAGCACTATCCTCTTCTCCCTGAATCCCCAGCCTGTGGACTTTTCCTTTGCATCATCACATACAATGCAGGGCTATTAGCCCTTCATTGTATTTGGAGGGGTTATCCATTATACGACCAAAGCTATGACTGGCTTAGAGAGGAGGCATGCAGCAACCCAGTGGCACAGATAGTGCAGAATAAGGCAATTATGTCTCCTTGTTCTGGTACCCTAGACATACCGAGCAAGTACCCCTAGACATACCGAGCAAGTACCCCTAGACATACCGAGCATGTACCCCTAGACATACCGAGCATGTACCCCTAGACATACCGAGCATGTACCCCTAGACATACCGAGCAAGTACCCCTAGACATACCGAGCAAGTACCCCTAGACATACCGAGCATGTACCCCTAGACATACCGAGCATGTACCCCTAGACATACCGAGCATATGTACCCCTAGACATACCGAGCATATGTACCCCTAGACATACCGAGCATATGTACCCCTAGACATACCGAGCATGTGTACCCCTAGACATACCGAGCATGTGTACCCCTAGACATACCGAGCATGTACCCCTAGACATACCGAGCATGTACCCCTAGACATACCGAGCATGTACCCCTAGACATACCGAGCAAGTACCCCTAGACATACCGAGCATGTACCCCTAGACATACCGAGCATGTACCCCTAGACATACCGAGCAAGTACCCCTAGACATACCGAGCAAGTACCCCTGCAGTGGGAGAAGAGGGTGTACCCACTCCAAGGGTGTTTTTTGTTCAGCTTTAGAGTGAGCATTATAATCTGATTGTTCTTTTGCGGCTTCCTGCTCTCCGATAACAGTTTTTTTTTTTAAGCTGTGGCATTGTAAATGTTCTGAAGATTATTTTGGGAACATGATTCATGTGGTATTGTGCCATGAAGACTCTGTCTTGGGCTGTGTCATTACATGTCCAGTTCAGAAGAACTGATAAGTATTACACCTTGTTCATACATGAAATCAGATCGCTGTCCTCGCCTGCTGAGATCCTGTCCTTGCTTGTCAAAGCTAACCCAAACACTTCTTGTTTTGCCTAAATGTCCTGACGGTGGTGGAGCCGCCAGCAATAACACTATTCCCATTTGCATCAGCCTTGAATATTCCGAGTATTGCTTACATGAAAGTTCAGTGTTTACCGAGTCAAGCTGAATGTTTGGTGTTGACTCCTGTGGTTCATTGCCAGCTTTGTCTACCTTCCTCCTTTTTTATGTATATAGTGTATCAAATACAATAGCACAATTGTGCTTAACTACCTTAATTATAAGGGCTCATGCACACAAGGCGTTTTTTCAGCTGCTGTTAGGGGCGTTTGACAATTTTTTGTAAAAACCCCTCCATGTTAGCCTGTGTCCATGCACACATAAACTGTAAGAGGCGTTTGGAGGCATCAACGTTTAGGGGCAGTAGAAAAAAGGACGGCCTGTGCTTCCAGGAGCTGTAAAAAAGAAAAACTCCAAAAAACGCGGCTAAATGCGGCAAGCCGCATTTTTACATTGAGTGTTTGTAATGAAAAAACGCCCCAAAAAACGCTAATGCCAAAAAAGTGGAAAAACTCGCAATAACGCTAATGTAAAAATGCAGCTAAAAGCGAAAAAACTATTTTTAGCCCCGCTGCAGCGCCTGCGTTTTTAAAACGTCCTGTGTGCATGAGCCCTAAATCAGGTGGTAGATATAGACAGGTAATGACATTCACTGTCACTTGTCCTTAAGAATAAAAAATACTCTTGTAAATTTTAAAACAATCCAGACAGACTTTGATCACTTGTCTAAATGAAGAAGGTTTTTGTGTATAGTTTTATATATGTTGATGGAAGCAGTTATGTTTGCTTTATACCCAGCCTGTGCTTTAAAGCATAGTGCTTGTGCTTGACTGCTCCCCCTACCATGGTGCAAGACTGTCAGTGTGCTCAGACTTTGAGAGTAACAGGTGTAATAACATTTAATCGCAGACAGTGTTTTGGGGATGCTGATTCTACTGCCTGAGATCCAGATACCCAGCCACTAGGGGGTGAATATGCAGATGTGAGTGAGATGTATTTATGATCATATGAAACGGTAAGCATCTCAAAACCTAAACATGAAATTGCATTGGGTGAGAATGTAGCCTTTATTTAAAAAGCTGTTAGTTGATATGACACTTTGGTCCATTTCCTGTACTGAATTGTTTAGGTCATTCAATTAAAAAAAGAGTTCTGAAATAGTTTACAATACCTTACTGGCCAGATGTGCCTAAATATCAGTCCCTTTAGCCACATCACCTGCGATCATGCCTGCATCTACATTCCATGGCAGTCTGTTTTCTTTTACATGTAGGACTGGGTTACAGAAGGGTCTGGTGTTGCTTTCCTAAATGTCTGTTTTTATGCTAAAATTTTAAGTGTGCAAAACAGCATAGAGCTCTATTCACATCCTAGGCAGGCGGGCGCAACATGCGTGCGTGTAAACATGCGTTTTATACAGTATAACATTCATTTGAAAGGTCTACCCAGTGCACTAACATCACACCAAAGAAGTGCTCGCACCTTCATTTTTTTTTTTTAAGCACATTGCACCAGAATGCATGGTACTTTGTTACTATGCCTCCTGGTGCACTAGGACATAGTGGTGCTATTAGAAATGAATGGCACTGCAGCACAGCTACAATAAGTAGATGTATTTTTGTGCACTGCAGTGATGGATGGAGCCTAAGGTTCAAGTCACACTTAAGTGATCATGCTGATGGCAACACCTTGCTAGTAGAAGGATCACCAAAGTAAAATTCCACTTGGTGGAAGTTGCTCAATCTCCGGATCTAATCTTGATTTCTAGCTAAGGAGGGGGCTACACCATAGGAGAAGGTGAATGGACAGGAGGTGCCAGTGACAGTCTCTGCAATGTGACATGGCCCCTAGGCTTCCAAATGATGCACCTGTAATCCTTCTACTGATCACTGTAATTACACAAGTCATTGTCAGTGTCAACATTGTCTTTCGGATTACTGCATTTCTGATTCTTTGTGCCGGGATAGTTGTGTGTTAGCATTAAAGTATAACTAAAGGCAAAACTTGTGTTTTAGAGTGCAGAGGGATTAAAACGTCTGTCATTTTTTATACTAATGTCTGTCTTCCCGTTAGGAAGCTTCTCCCGCTTTGTTTTGGTGACCGTTATCCCTGAAAGTGAAGGAAGATGCCACGTTTTAGTGGTCACCAGAACAGGACTAGAGCAGGAATCTTCCAATGGGGACACTTTAGAAGTATCCCCTCTCACTTCCTGTTGTAGGTATAGGGCAGGAAATGAAGGGAAATCTCCTCAATGGGGCACAGATGGCAACAATAACCTGACAGGGGCGATAACCCTCTCTTACTCTATATAAATAACAAGTTTTGCCTTCAGTTCTACTTTAAGTATTCTGTGAGACATAGTAAAGAGCAGGTGTAATGTGCCATGTGTAGTATCCTATGGTGATGACCATTCATATTGCATATATTATTGAATTGGACTTTAGTAAAATGATGTCTGGTTATGTGAGTTACTGTGCTCATTCCTTAGCCCAATGAAGTCAGCATGCCTAAGAGCTGATCATCTAGACAACATGCTGTATTTTGTACTGTTTAACCAAATCTTTCTCATTATAACACCTATTTGTTTCTGATGAAATCTTTAGTGCACATTGGTATTAGTGACGATTGATTCACTCAGAAAAGTCTTCGTAAGGAAGGCATAAAAAAGACTGACAAATGAGCTCTATGGCTGTTTGATTTTAGGGGGCTTCCCCCGATCTTTTCTTCAGAATCCTGAGCAGAGTTCAGTTATATGAATGCTGATAAAAGAACAAGGATTACTAATGGGTCAGATAGCATGATCCTTGAAAAAATAAAAGCGTAATTTTAAAATTTTGTGGAATGTTTTGACAGCTCTATGTATAGCAGTGTATCCAGGTGTTTTGATACAGGCACCCCTATACTGGAGTCCTAGTAAATGTCTTACAACTCGCTAGGTGATTCGTTTTTGTATAACACTTTACCAGTGTACTTGGTCATGCGTGTAAAAGTTGGATAAAGAAACTTTTTGGGAAGTGGCGAAACAACCACTAGGAATACTAATATGTATTGCTTCTGTTTTTTACTCATTGATATTGTTTAGAGGAAATTATACTTTACAGGTCTTGGTTAATGGTGATGCCACACAGATCTGCTCTTGGACTGCAGTGTTTCAGAATTGCCTGGCTGTCTCCAGTTTTAACTTTTGTGTGAACCTAACAAGAAACTGCTTTCAGTTATGGGTACGGTTTACTTCTTTTGTCCTAGAAAACTGCATACAGGTGTGTCCAACTCCAGCCAAATTAGGCAGGGAAGGATTAGAGCTTCAGAATTATATTCTCTTGCTGAATCTATTGGTGGAGGTTTACCCTTTTATCTTTGTGACACCAGGATAGGGAAGAAGGTGAACAGGGGTCACCGTAACAGGTGATAGATGCCCAGCTCCTTGGGCAACTTGTCTAATACGCCTAAAAGCCTCTCTATATTGGATTTTTACATTTTCTCTAGAAATATATATATGTATGTATGTATATATATCATGCTGGATATCTATACGGATATGGACGGGGTAATGTGTTAGGAATATGAGGGTGCCACAACGTTTGATGAAGATGATCAAACTACAGAGGGCTGAATTGAAAGAAGCCCTGAAAATTAAACTGAAAAAATGATGCAGCAGGCTAGTCGATTTTGCTGAAATTTCACTGCAGCAACTCAGAATGGTACTCAGTAGTTTGTATGGCCCCCACATGCTTGTATGCTTGCCTGACGACAGATTGTGTCTTGGGGTATTTCTTCTCGGATCTGGATCAGGGCATCACTAAGCTCCTGAACAGACTGAGGTGCAACCTGGCGGCGGCAGATGGACCGAAACATAATGTCCCAGAGGTGTGCTGTTGGATTTAGGTCAGGTGAGCGTGGGGGCCATTCAATGGTATCAATTCCTTCATCCTCCAGGAACTGGCTGCTTAGGCTCACCACATGAGGCCGGGCATAGAGGTGCACCAGGAGTAACCCAGGACCTATTGCACCAGGGTAGGGTCTGACAATGGGTCCAAGGATTTCATCCTGATACCTAATGGCAGTCAGGGTGCCATTGTCTAGCCTGTAGAGGTCTGTGTGTTCCTCCATGGATATGCCTCCACAGACCATCACTGGCCCACCACCAAACCGGTCATGCTGAATGATGTTACAGGCAGCATAACATTCTCCACAGCTTCTCCATGCCCTTTCCCATCTGTCACATGTGCTCAGGGTGAACCTGCTCTAATCTGTGAAAAGCACAGTGTGCCATTGGCGGACCTGCCAATTCTGGTGTTCAATGGCAAATGCCGATCGAGCTCCACGGTGCTGGGCAGTAGGCACAGGGCCCACTAGAGGATGTTCGGCCCTCAGGCCACCCTCATAAAGTCTGTCTTTGATTGTTTGGTCAGAGACATTCACACCAGTGGCCTGCTGGAGGTCATTTTGTAGGGCTCTGGCAGTTCTCATCCTGTTCCTCCTTGCACAAAGGAGCAGATACCAGTCTGATGATGGGTCAAGGACCTTCTACGGCCCTGTCCAGCTCTCCTAGAGTAACTGCCTGTCTCATGGAATCTCCTCCATGCTTTTGAGACTGTGTCAGGAAACACAGCAAACCTTCTGGTAATGACACGTATAGATGTGCCATCCTGGAGGAGTTAGACTGCCTGTGCAACATCTATAAGGTCCAGGTATCACCCCATGCTACCAGTAGTGTCACTGGCCCTAGCCAAATGCAAAACTTGTGAAAATCAGTCAGAAAAGATGAGTAGGGAAAAAAATGTCAGTGGCCTCCACATGTAAAACCATTCCTGTCTTCTCATTGTTTCCCCCTCTGCTACTTAACTGACCAGATCAATATCCCAGGAGTTTCATTGACTTGACATATCTTCAGTGTTGTCACATGAAAAGATGTAATAAAATATTTACAAAAATGTGAGGTGTGTATGTATGTATATGTATGTATATGTATGTATGTATGTATATATATATATATATATATATATATATATATATATATATATATATATATATATATATATATGTATATATATATATATATGTGTGTATATATATATATGTGTGTATATATATATATGTGTGTATATATATATATATATGTGTATATATATATATATGTGTATATATATATATATATATATATATATATATATATGTATATATATATATATATATATATATATATATATATATATATATATGTTCTTAATGACTTATCCTGCTGCGTCATACCAGTACATTATTGTACAATTCAGAAGAATCTTGAGTGCTGGTAGGTAACTGAACTGTGAGTAACCAGAGAACACGTGCTTCAACAGCAACAAAAGGTTCCAAGCATTTAGGTGTCACTCTATAATGTTTTGGGTGCTTAAAGCGGAACTACACTCCTATGACTATGCTTCCGGGTCTCGATTGCTGGCCGCTGTCACTAGCCAGGCTAAGATGACGTCACTCCTGTTCATGCGTGTGAGCTCCGTCATCTTCGGCATTGCCAAATTTGTGCAGTGGACTGGGCTTACTTTACATGTCCCTTCTGCATTAAAAATCCTACCTGTCCAACCATTCAGCCAGATCAGCAGGGACTGGCTGAATTTCAATCTCTCTTTAGCCGTTTGCATGCGTGAGAAATCAATATAAAGATTAACTAACAAACGGGCTTGTTGGAAAATTTGTGTTTTAAGAAGAGTTTCAGTCAGTCAGCTACAGCGCTGATCAGTGTATTCAGGTGGCGGAGAATTCCAGCTGGCTGATCGAAAATAACTGATCCAACTATGGCCAGCCTTTGTCTGCCTGGTTCATGGGATGTCCTGCTTACTGTAAATTGGCAGGTTATTCATATTTCTTAGTCCCTAGAAAGCAATGTGTCTTGTACAAACAGATTAATATATAATAACATAAACTCACAATGATTACATATCAGTAACATCCTCACAATGGAGTCGGGAGCTGCATGACTGTTTTATATGGCTTTATATTACCTTTGCTTACACCAAGAATTTAGTGTATTTTGACTGAAAAACGGAAAACCACAGAAAATGGTACTTTGCCAGAAAAGCTTTATTCAATCTTTTCTGAATTATAGGTCTTCCTGAGCTTTGATGTGGTAATAGTCAGTTTTTCCCCAGTGTTTTATTGTGCCGTCATGTTTACAAAGGTATCTACAGTCAAATAGATATTTTATTGTGTAATTAGTTTACAGTGGATTCACTTGCCTATAAGGATGTCTGATTTTTATTTTTTTTTGCCTTTTAAAAAGAAGCTGATGAGTGTTTAGCACATCAGGCGGTTGAGACGTCCGTGGAACTGACAATAGAACAGTAGTAGCAGGTGTCTGCATGCTAGCTGACACTAAGGGTGTGTTTATAAAAGATTTGCATAGCTGTTCATCGAAACTGCATGTAAATGCCTTCTCTGTGAATGGGGCAAAATCAAGTTTTCTCAGGCTATTTACTTTGCAATTCGAATTTGTGAATGCGGAAAATACCACATTAAGGCCACTAGATGGTGCTGACTATCATAGGAAACAAGTATGCTTTATCTAGTGGCCATAAGGAACATTTGATTTTTGACTCCTTTACACACAACAAATTTATATGCAGTTTTGATGGACAAACAGCTATGTGAATTTAACAGATGGGTTTCTCACTTTCTCTTTGAAAATGTAAAATCGCCCAAAACCTTGTACTGAAATTATTAGGAAAAGTATTGATCATTTTGGTAAATTGCCTGTGTTCAATAAAAATTTGTCATGGATTTGTTCCAGTAACCAGCAGATTTTTTTTCAATAAAGCTTTAAGAGTAGTGCTAAATTATTAAAACCAATCAGAATGGAGGCTGCTTACATAAAGCTGGAGCAATGTTGTCACAATACAGTAAGGTTGAGGGAAAAAAATAAGGTAATGTAAATCTAAACCGTGCAGTGCGTCATTACCACACATCAGCACCGCTTCCTTCATGGTGCATTTCAGCAGCTACTAGTGGGAATGAGCCCTTTAAAGTTACATAGTTGGTGAGGTTGAAAAAAGACACAAGTCCATCAAGTCCAACCTATGTGTGTGATTATGTGTCAGTATTGCATTGTATATCCCTGTATGTTGTGGTCATTCAGGTGCTTATCTAATAGTTTCTTGAAGCTATCAATGCTCCCTGCTGAGACCACCACCTGTGGAAGGGAATTCCACATCCTTGCCGCTCTTACAGTAAAGAACCCTCTACGTAGTTTAAGGTTAAACCTCTTTTCTTCTAATTTTAATGAGTGGCCACGAGTCTTGGTAAACTCTCTTCTGCGAAAAAGTTTTATCCCTATTGTGGGGTCACCAGTCCGGTATTTGTAAATTGAAATCATATCCCCTCTCAAGCGTCTCTTCTCCAGAAAGAATAAGTTCAGTGCTCGCAACCTTTCCTCATAACTAAGATCCTCCAGACCCTTTATTAGCTTTGTTGCCCTTCTTTGTACTCGCTCCATTTCCAGTACATCCTTCCTGAGGACTGGTGCCCAGAACTGGGCAGCATACTCAAGGTGCGGCCGGACCAGAGTCTTGTAGAGCGGGAGAATTATCGTTTTATCTCTGGAGTTGATCCCCTTTTTGATGCATGCCAATATTCTGTTTGCTTTGTTAGCAGCAGCTTGGCATTGCGTGCCAATTACTGAGTCTATCATCTACTAGGACCCCCAGGTCCTTTTCCATCCTAGATTCCCCCAGAGGTTCTCCCCCCAGTGTATAGATTGCATTCATATTTTTGCCACCCAAATGCATTATTTTACATTTTTCTACATTGAACCTCATTTGCCATGTAGTCGCCCACCCCATTAATTTGTTCAGGCCTTTTTGCAAGGTTTCCACGTCCTGCGGAGAAGTTATTGCCCTGCTTAGCTTAGTATCGTCTGCAAATACAGAGATTGAACTGTTTATCCCATCCTCCAGATCGTTTATGAACAAATTAAATAGGATTGGTCCCAGCACAGAACCCTGGGGAACCCCACTACCCACCCCTGACCATTCTGAGTACTCCCCATTTATCACCACCCTCTGAACTCGCCCTTGTAGCCAGTTTTCAATCCATGTACTCACCCTATGGTCCATGCCAACGGACCTTATTTTGTACAGTAAACGTTTATGGGGAACTGTGTCAAATGCTTTTGCAAAATCCAGATACACCATGTCTACAGGCCTTCCTTTATCTAGATGGCAACTCACCTCCTCATAGAAGGTTAATAGATTGGTTTGGCAAGAACGATTCTTCATGAATCCATGCTGATTACTGCTAATGATATCGTTCGTATTACTAAAATCCTGTATATAGTCCCTTATCATCCCCTCCAAGAGTTTACATACTATCGATGTTAGGCTAACTGGTCTGTAATTCCCAGGGATGTGTTTTGGGCCCTTTTTAAATATAGGTGCTACATTGGCTTTTCTCCAATCAGCTGGTACCATTCCAGTCAGTAGACTATCTGTAAAAATTAGGAACAACGGTCTGGCAATCACTTGACTGAGTTCCCTAAGTATGGATGCAAGCCATCTGGTCCCGGTGATTTATTAATGTTAAGTTTCTCAAGTCTAATTTTAATTCTGTCCTCTGTTAACCATGGAGGTGCTTCCTGTGTTGTGTCATGAGGATAAACACTGCAGTTTTGGTTACTGAAGCCCCCCGATTCACTCGTGAAGACTGAGGAGAAGAATAAATTCAATACCTTCGCCATCTCCCCATCCTTTGTAACCAGATGTCCTTCCTCATTCTTTATGGGGTCAATATGGTCTGTCCTCCCTTTTTTACTGTTTACATAAAGTGTCTGCAAAACTTAGTGTTAGTAAACCCAGTAATCTGAAAATAGTTTATCTGCCCCCTCACAGTGCCCACAGCTTATAACACTTCTTTTTCCATTAAAATATTGCCACTTTATACCTTTTTTAGCTAATCTGTCAGTGATAAACTGCTCAGTTTGTCTGGTGCTGAGAGTTCAGGTAGGAGGAGTTTTCCACTTCAGCCTGTATACACGCCCACATGTGTGATGTCAATATCATGTGACCTGGCTATCTCTGAGAACAAGTAATTATTCTCGTCAGCATAAAGGACACACCTGAGCATGTCGGCTACTCTGCCTGTGTTAACTGGCCTTCCCCAGATAGACAGTGCAGGAGGGAAGGGTCTGTGCATACAGAATAAAACAGCCTTTTTACACAATGCAGAGGATTAACCCCTTAAGTTCCATAGTGAGTATAACAAGCATGCTATGCTCATAGACAGATTTTACTGTTGTGTGTTTAGTAACACTTTAACTTCTCTTATTTGCTAACTTGTGGTCTGTTAAATCATATCAGTCTGTTTGAGAAGTCCAAAAAATACCTGAAGGTATATGAGAAAGTCCGGACAGCCGCACACCGGGAAAATATTATCCAAAAGTCTTTATTGTAAAATCAGGATCATACAGTATACAGGATACCGTGGCAAAAAAAGTACAGGCAATCAACTAACGCGTTTCACACTTATGCTAAGTGCTTACTCAGCTATGAGTAAGCACTTAGCATAATTGCGAAACGCGCTAGCTGATTGCCTGTACTTTTTTTGCCACGGTATCCTGTATACTGTATGATCCTGATTTTAAAATAAAGACTTTTCGATAATATTTTCCCGGTGTGCGGCTGTCCGGACTTTCTCATATACCTTCAGCATGATTCAGCATTAGCCAGCACCTGGGGCTCTTTACTCTCGGAGACAATCATTTGGTTTACACCTGGTTTGGATCTACACCTGTGCGGTGAAGACTCTCTCACTCCAAAAAATACCTGTTAATTCTGCCAAAACTCCAGTGCTGTCCTGTGTCTTCTGCAGGTGTGATCTCAAAAATTGTTATTACCCAGCTTAGCTTACATCTGTAAACTCCTGATCACCCCAGCTTACTTGTTATGGAGAAGAAGAGGTGTGCTAGTCCTAGCATAGTGCCTGTCCTTGAATGACAACGCTGCATCCTTATAGACTATGCATGACAGTGAGTGAACGTTGTCACCCTAGAACAAAAAATGTGTTACTAGCAGGATCAAGACACTGCAATCTGTGCACATTTCTCACACTGCATTCAAATCTCACCGCCCTTATGATCCGCAGTGGGTGTCGGTGCAATGTTAACGACACCCCAAACCAGGTCTCAAACAGTGCGTTTTGCCAGCACCAGATGGCACGGTGCAAATCGACCATGCGATCGGCTTGCAATACAGTTCCAAAATTGCTACATGTACGTCTTTGGTGCCACTTGAGTCCATTCAAAATGAATGGGCTCAAAGCGCACAGCACTGAATCGCATGTGAATTGAACAGGAATACAGTGCGATTCACATGCGGATCATAGTGTGAATTGAATCTTAAAAGAGGAGCTCCAGTCTCCCCCCAAAAAAATTCAGTCCACAGCTACAAATATTGTAGCTGCTGACTTTTAATATAAGGACACTTACCTGTCCAGGGATCCTGGGATGTCGGCACCCAAGCCAATTCTTCAATCGGCTTCGGATGCAGTCACTGGGCATCTTAGGTAAGGTAAACCGGCAGTAAAGCCTTCTGGCTTCACAGCTGGTTTCCTACTGCGCATGCGCGGATGATCCCGCAGTCTTCAGGGACCTGTGTGTGTCCCAGAAGTCTGTGGGGGGGGGGGGGGGGGGGAGGAGAAGCCAGATAATGTCGTAGATTGCCACGGCAATCTGGCCCGGAAGTTGGAGTCGGTACATGTCAAAACCTGGTACCGGCAGTGGAGGGTGCAAACAAGTGGAGCTCTGCTTTAAGGTCTCATGCACACTGTGTTTAGCCTCAGTGCATGAGACTCCGGTGTATAGGTGCAGGCAGAGGCCACAAGTACATGGTCCAGCCCTACTGCTAACAACCTGTATAAGTCTACAAGAGGCTGATAACAGCTGCTGCGGAACATTCCGTCAGGTGCTACTAATGTTTAGGACAGTATGAGCTGAGGAACAAATGCCCGAAATGCAAACTGCTTGTGTGTTCTGGGCATTCATCCCAGCTTGCATACTGCTCTAAACATTAGTACATTGTCCAGCTGCAGCAGCGGTGAGCATTCCATAGACTTTTACAGGCTGCCAGAAGTGGGGCTGGATGGTGCACCTGTGTCTCCCCCCCCCCCCCCACACACACACACCTTAACGCTGGAGTCTCATGCATCGGGGCTAAACGCCCACTGTGTATGGGGCATGATGTGTATGTAAGGCTTTCTAGGGCAGAGCTGTGATTAAAAAAACAAATTAAAAAAATAAATACATTTAAGTAAAGGAATTGGTTCTACATTACACTAAAGACTATGTGATTTGTAGATGGAGTCCATTGTTGATCATGGTGTCCAAATGATTTTGGTTTGTGATGCAGATAAGACTTAAAGTATGAAAGCAGAGATGCATTTCCATCTCTTCTCATTTCACTCTGTTTGGTGATTTAGGTGAGGTTTTGGGAGTGTTTGTGTGAACATTGTGTAATATACTACAAGTCCAAACCCTTCAGAACAATAAACACGGAGTTGGATGATGTCATTCCAGTTATTTCAATCATATGTTTGCATTGGTGGATTAAAATAACACGATGAAAAGTGATGTCTTAGATTGCTCTCTGCCTGCAGACTTCTTGAAAGTCCACAAAGGATTTTTGCTGCCTGCCAGAAAGAGTAGTGCTATATTATTGGATGTATAGACTGTGTGTTTATTACAGGTACTTGTATAGCGCAGAAAGTTTACGTGGCTCTTTATATAAATTGTACATTCATATCAGTCCCTGCCCGCAAGGAGCTTACAATCTACGGCCCCTAGTTTGCGTGCATACACATACTGGGGTCAGTGTGGATAGGAGACAATTGGCCTACCAGCATGTATGGAAGGACTCCGGAGTACCCAATGACCACAGTGCTGCTTAGCAGAACTACCAACCCCACTAAGCCACTGTCAACCATTCAAGTTTCTGTCCACTGATCATTGAAACATTAGTCCATTAGTTGCTAAGAGCTAATGCCTTATTCAGATTAGGTTGTTTACCGTATATTTCTCCTGCTTTCTTATAACTATAGGTTATTGAAACAAGTACAAACCTTTGACATGCCATAACATATCAACCAATCAGAAGTTGTCTCATACAGCTTGATTTATTTAGATTTCTCATACTTTTCATCTTGTTCATGCCTCTTGTTGTTTTTCTTGTGGACTTCTCTGTATCTGCCATATAGCTCATTTCTTTAGTTACTGGTCAGTCACACTTACGGGTGTACATATAAAAAATGTCATGGAGCTATTTGTCCAGTGAAACTGCGTGTATACTCATTACATAGGAATGGGGCAAAATCAAGTGTTACTAGGCTATTTTCCCTCCCGGTCAAATGTTGTTCTTCATACAGAATAGAGTGAATCGGAAAATACTACATTATGTCCACTAAATGGAGATGATGATATAATTGTCCACTCCATCTAATAGCCATAATGCAATATTTTCCTGATACTCTTTATTTTTAACAAATGTATAACATTTGACCTGGAGAGGAAAGAACATATCTAATAACAGTCGAACAAATGTACAGTACCTGTAGTTTCACAGAACAATTAGCTCTATGAATTTGTTATAAATACCCCTTTATTGTGTCCTATGCTGTAGACTTAGAAAAAAATATAATAAACTGTGAGTTCTTTGAAGATATTTATATTAACGATAATTTCTATAAATCACCTACCATGGGTAGCTGGTTATATTTTATGCCTTTGTTGTACATTTTCATTTATTTACTATATGGGAAAGAGCAGGCAAGAATGTCTGCTTTGTGTTACTGAATGGTTTACTCGGATCCAGAGGTAAATTAGATGAGACCCAGGACTGTATTGAGTTCCTATGTGCAACAAAACCAGCTGAATAATAGACCCGGACTGTTCAAAGGCAAAGCACATGTATAATGGCCAACAATTTGATACATGTGAGAATATCTGCATGTGTTTTAAACAATGGAAAACTGAGCGGTGTTTACATATTGGAGTTTGCCTACAATAGCAGGTTCCTGTTTTTCAGTCTGCTCTCATTGTATGCAAAAGTGATATCACAGCAAGATTTAAAGCTGCACTCCAGATTGGCTCACAAACATATCCTTGAAGTGGGTCACCCTGCACTGCAAGGGTAAATGCTCGTTTTGTTTTTTTTGTTTTGGGGGGGGTTGAGAAGTCTGTATGACTTGCCCTATTTTCTGTTCCAGCTGGCTCCAGCTCTTTCCTCTTCTCCCCGTAGCTCTGGCCTCGATGTCATCACGTATAATGCAGGGCCATTAACCCTGCATTGTATGTGGGGGGGAGCGGGGACAAGCATGCAGCCATGCCTGGGAGCACCTTAGGTAGGAGGCTACAACAATCTGGTCACACAGATAGAGGGTGCCTGCTGGAGCGCCTGTAAGGTAAGTACTGCTCCTTGCAGTGCAGGGGTTCCCACTGCAGGAGAATTTTTTTTTGTTAATATAAATGCACATGCAAGAAAATTTTATTCTATCCACTTCAGCTCTTGAAGATTTGACCCCCTTCATGACCAAACCATGTTTTGCTATGCAACACTGCATTACTTTAACTGGCATTTGGGTGGTCGTGCAACACCCAAACGAAATGTATAGAATTTTTTTCACAAAAATAGAGCTTTCTTTTGGAGGTATTTGATTACTACAATATTTTTTTTATTGTTTGCGATCTAAAAGACGGAAAATTACAAAAAAAAAATAATAATAACCCTTTTTACTTTCTGCTATAAAACACATCCATTAAAAAAAAAAATCTTCATAGATTTTGGCCAAAATGTATTCTGCTACATGTTTTTGATTAAAAAAATTGTGTGCGGAAGGCGCTCGTGAACAGCGCACGAAGATGGCCGTGAGGTAATACCGCTCCTCTGCTACTGACCACATTGGCTGAAATAAAGCCGCCTGGAGAGCTTTTCATCCCGGCTTCTGCAAGCATAGGATCCCCTGTACCCCCCGCGGATCGGATGGGGCACAGAACAGGCACGGAGCTCCACCGCAAAGCACGCCACTCACAAGTACTCTACGGCCTTCCCACCAGACGTCCCCCTGGAGACACCGGCATCCCCCCCCCCCCCCCTCCGGGACATTATAATCAAGTTCACGTACTTTAGAAACCAAGGTGACCCCCCTTAAAGCAGCATGCGACAAGCCTGATTTATGCTTCCAAGGGCACAAGTACCAGCTCTTCATGGACCTGGCACCCTCTACAGTACAAAAGCGGTGACAGTTGAAGCCATACACCTCAGTTCTGATGGAACGTCATATTAAGTATGTTTGGGGCTTCCCTTTCCACCTCACATTCACTTACCAAGGGGGGAGCCACACTATTTGCACCATGAAGGAGGCCCAGGCGACCTTCGATGCACTTCACCTGATGTCCACTCCGGATGCCTCCAACAGCCAGATGAGAGCCTCAGGCCCCCAGCCTTCTTCCAAGCAATTGGGTCGTGCGTGGGAGTCAGTCGGCAGCCGTAAACAGGCCCTCCCTAGCACCCCACTGCTTTCAAGATCCCCTCGCTCTGACCCCGGATGAATTATGGAATGGGTGAGCCCGCTTGCTACTCTTCTGTGAAGCTGAGACTTACTCGCTCCCTAGATGTAGTTTACCCCTGATGGGTAGACGGTTCCTGCTTGATTTGCATCGACTGTACCCCCCCCCCCCCCCCCACACACACACTTTTTTTTTTGTGTGTGTTTGTTTGTATAGCACTGTTGACCAATTTAGCATGTCCACCTATATACTCCCCTGTTGGCCTGATGCCTTACTAGTGAACTGGCCCTCCCAGGACTATTGTTTTTACTCACTGGGATGAATCTGGGGTCTCAACTTGGGCCTTATTGCTACTTTACGCCCTGGATCTGGGCGCCTGGGAGGTCGGATGGGAGTTGTAACTCTGGTGGCACCAGAGCGCCTCTTTGGAGGCTTGAGCCAAGAACTATTACATGCACTTTTTCTATCTTTGTAGAAATTTGTTAGCCGAAAGACCTGCTGTTCTTCCCACTCCCTCTATTTCTCCCATTCCCTCCCTCCACCTCTTCCCCTTTCCCTTCCCCTCTCCCCTCCCCTTTCCCTCCCCCTTCGTCCCCCTTTTTTTGTTATTTATTTCTTTTTGATACCAGTGTTGTGCCCATATCAGTGGTCTTCCAGATGGATCGTTGCCTTGTGCCTTGGTTGGCCCTCACCCCCGCCACCACCCCCCGTTGGGGGTAGTTTGGATCACTGGAGGTTCCGTGGCGCAGTTACGGCTGGGGACCTTTTGCTATCGACCTCCCTCAGGTGTTCCCTGACCAGAGACGCCTGACCAGAGATGTTAAATTGTGTTGCATTCATTTTTTTGTCTATTTTGATATAGTGTTCTGAACTTTCGAGGTGCGCTTTTTTTTTTTTTTTTCTTTTTGTTTTTGTTTTTTGTTTTTGTTTTGTTTTTTTTCCTTTTTTTTTTCTTTTTTTTTCCCTCTCTCCAGGAGCGGTTATATTTCATGCAATTTAAAGCCATGTGGTTGGTGGTAGAGCAACTCCTCGAGTATCCTACAGTTAGGATGCGATGCCCACCTTGTGTGGTGATTATGTGTATTAAACACAATTTCTTCTCATCTCTCTTCCCTATCTTTCTTTCTCTTCTCCCACACTCTCTTCCCTCTCCCTCTCGGACTCGGAGAAGCTCATCAGGACTTTGCAGTCGCAGGACAAGTCACACAAGTGTGAAAGGGGCCTTAGTAAATACATGAACCTTGTTATGTCTTATATTCGGATTTGAGGACTGCTGCTTCCTTCTTTTGCACTCAGCCCCAGTCTCTAAAGGAGGCTCAGCCTTCTATTTAGATTGTATGTTTATTATATACAACGTATATATTACAGCGCTCCGGTATAAACAGCCATGCATACCATACAAATATTTAAAGGCTGAAGGCATGTTCAGTTCAGTCTATGATTTGACTTCTTGATGCTGCTTGGATTTAATTTGGAGCATGGTGTAATAAAAATATGATGCTTATGTGTTTGTGCTGACAGCAGTTTTCATTTGATATTAAAACAAAATTTAAAATTATTTTATAGTAAAATCTAAAAATAATTAAAAGTAAAAAATAATTAAAAGTTTTCTGATATTTGGAGTTAGTGACCGATTGCACTATCATGGTAATACACTGTGCAGGCATTAGTACATATGGTGGACTTTTATCATCCATTCAATGTGCTATGGTGCATCAAAATACACAATTGTTTTGGCACTGCAAAAATGCCAAAACATTCAGCATGAGGTATATTTATTTTTAATTTTTTTAGCTCTAGCCCCCTTTCACGTGGTCAGACCATCTGTCCGTTTTTCATCCATCTGTTGACGAATGAAAAACGGACAGCAATGTATTTCTGTGGACCAACACATGACTGGTTGATCATCCGTTTACCATCCGTGCCTGTTCGTCTGTTGTTTTTAAACGGACAAGACTATGTCCAGATCTGTTGAAACAGAACAGATGTAAACAGTTGCCATTCGTTTACATCTGTTCCGTTTGTCTGTTTTTAGGCAAAAAAACTTTTTTGTTTATACTTTTGACACCTCTGATTGGTCTCTGCAACAAATATGTAAAAATGGATGCAAAAACAGATGTAGACTGAGGTAAACTGAAATGAAAACTGAAGTAAACTAACATAAACTGATGTAAACTAAATCAATTTGTTCTTTAAAAAAAAGTGACTTAACGAATGACACCTGTGTGAAAGGGGCGGGCTCTGATAGGAGTCTGCGTTCTTAGCGGGGGCTCTGTCTGCTGATCCCCGGATGGCTGGGCTGTGTCCGCTCATGCAGAGTGGACAAAGACGCAGCCCAATCTCCTCTATGGGCGATCCGATGTAAACGGATCGCCTGTCCGTTTACACCTGACTGACATTCAATCTCCTAGATGTCTGTTTTAGCGGATCGGATTAGATGTCGGCGAGTGTGAACGGACACATGTTTGTTTACACCCACTGCTCCATAGAGGAGAATGGAAGGACTGATCAGGTTTGCCTGAAAAACTGACAGGCGGACCCTATCGGTCTGCTCGTGTGAAAGGGGCTTTAACCACTTCAGCCCCGGAAGGATTTACCCCCTTCCTGACCAGAGCACTTTTTACAATTCGGCACTGCGTCGCTTTAACTGCTAATTGCGCGGTCATGCAATGCTCTACCCAAACGAAATTTGCGTCCTTTTCTTCCCACAAATAGAGCTTTCTTTTGATGGTATTTGATCACCTCTGCCGTTTTTATTTTTTGCGCTATAAACGGAAAAAGACTGAAAATTTTGAAAAAAAATGATATTTTCTACTTTTTGTTATAAAAAAAATCCAATAAACTAAATTTTAGTCATACATTTAGGCCAAAATGTATTCGGCCACATGTCTTTGGTAAATAAAAAGTCAATAAGCGTATATTTATTGGTTTGCGCAAAAGTTATAGCGTCTACAAACTAGGGTACATTTTCTGGAATTTACACAGCTTTTAGTTTATGACTGACTATGTCATTTCTTGAGGTGCTAAAATGGCAGGGCAGTACAAAACCCCCCCAAATGACCCCA
Organism: Lithobates septentrionalis; assembly: GCA_037952835.1. Lineage (NCBI taxonomy): Eukaryota > Metazoa > Chordata > Amphibia > Anura > Ranidae > Lithobates > Lithobates septentrionalis. The sequence goes on along the minus strand of JBBDGP010001110.1, from coordinate 1,425,097 downwards.
TTTTGGAAAGTAGACACCCCAAGGAAATTGCTGAGAGGCATGTTGAACCCATTGAATATTTTTTTTTTTTGTCCCAAGTGATTGAATAATGACAAAAAAAAAAAAAAAAAAAAAAAATTTACAAAAAGTTGTCACTAAATGATATATTGCTCACACAGGCCATGGGCATATGTGGAATTGCACCCCAAAATACATTCAGCTGCTTCTCCTGAGTACGGGGATACCACATGTGTGGCACTTTTTGGGAGCCTAGCCGCGTACGGGGCCCCGAAAACCCAGCACCACCTTCAGGATTTCTAAGGGCATACATTTTTGATTTTACTCCTCACTACCTATCACAGTTTTGAAGGCCATAAAATGCCAAGATGGCACAAACCCCCCCCCCAAATTACCCCATTTTGGAAAGTAGACACCCCAAGCTATTTGCTGAGAGGCATGGTGAGTATTTTGCAGCTCTCATTTGTTTTTGAAAATGAAGAAAGACCAGAAAAAAAAATTTTTTTTTTCTTTTTTCAATTTTCAAAACTTTGTGACAAAAAGTGAGGTCTGCAAAATACTCACTATACCTCTCAGCAAATAGCTTGGGGTGTCTACTTTCCAAAATGGGGTAATTTGGGGGGGGTTTGTGCCACCTGGGCATTCCATGGCCTCTGAAACTGTGATAGGCAGTGAAGAGTGAAATCAAAAATTTACGGCCTTAGAAAGCCTGAAGGCGGTGCTTGGTTTTTGGGGTCCCGTGCGCGGCTAGGCTCCCAAAAAGTCCCACACATGTGGTATCCCCGTACTCAGGAGAAGCAACAGAATTTATTTTGGGGTGTAATTTCACATATTCCCATGGCATGTTTGAGCAATATAACATTTAGTGACAACTTTGTGCAAAAAAAAAAAAAAAATTTGTCTCTTTCCCGCTACTTGTGTCACAATATAAAATATTCCATGGACTCGACATGCCTCTCAGCAAATAGCTTGGGGTGTCTACTTTCCAAAATGGGGTCATTTGGGGGGGGGGTTTGAACTGTCCTGGCATTTTATGCACAACATTTAGAAGCTTATGTCACACATCACCCACTCTTCTAACCACTTGAAGACAAAGCCCTTTCTGACACTTTTTGATTACATGAAAAAATTATTTTTTTTTGCAAGAAAATTACTTTGAACCCCCAAACATTATATATTATTTTAAAGCAAATGCCCTACAGATTAAAATGGTGGGTGTTTCATTTTTTTTTTTTTCACACAGTATTTGCGCAGCGATTTTCAAACGCATTTTTTGGGGAAAAAACACACTTTTTTAAATTTTAATGCACTAAAACACACTATATTGCCCAAATGTTTGATGAAATAAAAAAGATGATCTTAGGCCGAGTACATGGATACCAAACATGACATGCTTTAAAATTGCGCACAAACGTGCAGTGGCAACAAAATTAATACATTTTTAAAAGCCTTTAAAAGCCTTTACAGGTTACCACTTTAGATTTACAGAGGAGGTCTACTGCTAAAATTACTGCCCTCGATCTGACCTTCGCGGTGATACCTCACATGCATGGTGCAATTGCTGTTTACATTTGACGCCAGACCGCTGCTTGCGTTCGCCTTAGCGCGAGAGCAGGGGGGACAGGGGTGCTTTTTATTTATTTATTTTTTTTCTTTATTATTTTTTTGCTTTTTTATCTTATTTTTAAACTGTTCCTTTCATTTTTTTTTTTTTTTAAATCATTTTTATTGTTATCTCAGGGAATGTAAATATCCCCTATGATAGCAATAGGTAGTGACAGGTACTCTTTTTTGAAAAAATTGGGGTCTATTAGACCCTATATCTCTCCTCTGCCCTCAAAGCATCTGACCACACCAAGATCGGTGTGATAAAATGCTCCCCCAATTTCCCAATGGCGCTATTTACATCCGGCGAAATCTAAGTCATAAAATGCTCGTAGCTTCTGGTTTCTTAGGCCATAGAGATGTTTGGAGCCACTCTGGTCTCTGATCAGCTCTATGGTCAGCTGGCTGAATCACCGGCTGCATTCTCAGGTTCCCTGTTGAGACAGGAGAGCCAGAGAAAAACACGGAAGACGGTGGGGGGGGGGGGCATTCCCTCCCACTGCTTGTAAAAGCAGTCTAGAGGCTAATTAGCCGCTAGGATTGCTTTTACATGAAAGCCGACCGCTGGCTAAAAAGAATGATACCAAGATGATACCTAAACCTGCAGGCATCATTCTGGTATAACCACTCAAAGTCGTGAATGGCGTACCTGAAGACAAAAAAATGGTTAACAATAAAGCACAGTAAACGGTAAAGTATAAAAAATTGCATACCTGAAAAGCAAACATGATAAAACATAATAACAATAAAACATTGCAGAATAGAATACAGTAAAAAAGAGCAGAACAATAGAGAGAGAGAATAGAGAGAGAGAACAATAAAACGACAACTATTTTTTTTTATTTTTGTTTGTGTTTTTTTTTTTTTTTTTATACTTTTTTTTTGTAACTGTAACTTTTATAACTGTAACCGCTTCCAGGTTCGGGTCTCTCAAAATGCGATGGCATCTTGGGAGACCCTGTGAAAGTGTGCCTAGTCTGTGCAATGCTGCACCCTACGCTAATACTCAACTAGTGAATGGTAGCGTTCAAAACATTCACCAATGCAAAGACCAGGATTGTCAGGACAGGAGGGACAATAATAGCGGGTGTCATGCCTATATCCGCGCTTGCTGCAGACACAACATCTTTTTTGGGGGGGTTCGTTGGGTAGGGGTACTCGGGAGGACATAAAGAAAATGCCTCTCATGCAGCCGACTGCATTTGGTTGGGGATGTGAATGGGGGAAGTACGGGCGCTGCAGAAGCGGTGGGTTCCCAATTAGGATTGGCGAATGCAGTAGGAAGGGCACTATGGGCACGACGGGCCTGTGTTTGTCTTTTTGGTGGCAGCGGGACACTACTTGTGCTTGCCACCTCACCAGCTTGAACTGCACTTATGGGACTCGCCACGTCACCAAGTGTTACTGCAGTGCTGGTTTGACTACGACCGGGGTGTACTAGGGCGCTGGTGCTTGCCAGTTCACCAAAACGCTACAAAAAAAAGTGACAGTGATCGATCGATACTGCACTTGGGTGGGCTGGACTGGGCTGGGCCGGGCGGAGGGGCAAAACGCAGGTGCTAGCAGGTATCTGGGCTGATCCCGCTAACACTGCGTTTTTGGGAACCCTAAACTGCTGGGGACGCCAGTATAGATCTGATCGGATCAGATATTGATGCGTTCAGATACTATACCACTAAGGGAGGTGTACGGTGCGTGTACGGTGCGTGCATGGGTGTTCGCGGTACTGGTGCTAATCTGACGCTGCCTAGGGCGACGCATATCACCGCCGGGCGATCAGGGGGCTAAACCTTTTTTCGGTAATAAACGGCGGGTGCCCTGACACTATAAAAAATAAACAAACTAACCAGCGTCACCCGTAACGGTTATACGGTGATCAGTGGTAAAAGGGTTAACTAGGGGGCCATCAAGGGGTTAAAACATTTATTAGATAGTATATGGGGGTCCCTGTCGCTATAAAACACTGACGGCGAACCTAAATATTTACGTCCCTAACTAGCGTCACCAGCGACACTAATACAGCGATCAGAAAAATGATCGCTTAGCGACACTGGCGACAGGGGGTGATCAAGGGGTTAAAACTTTATTAGGGGGGGTAAGGGGGGTACCCTAGACCTACAGGGGGCTAAACTTTTATTTGGTAATAAACGGCGGGTGCCCTGACACTATAAAAAATAAACAAACTAACCAGCGTCACCCGTAACGGTTATACGGTGATCAGTGGTGAAAGGGTTAACTAGGGGGCAATCAAGGGGTTAAAACATTTATTCGGTAGTATATGGGGGTCCCTGTCGCTATAAAACACTGACGGCGAACCTAAATATTTACGTCCCTAACTAGCGTCACCAGCGACACTAATACAGCGATCAGAAAAATGATCGCTTAGTGACACTGGTGACAGGGGGTGATCAAGGGGTTAAAACTTTATTAGGGGGGGTAAGGGGGGTACCCTAGACCTACAGGGGGGTAACAGTCACTACCCTAACTGCTAACTGTCACAAACTGACACTATGCAGTAATCAGGAAAAAAAAAAAAAAAAAAAAAAAAAACCTGCTTGGTGTCAGTTTGTGACAGGGGGGGGGGGGTGATTGGGGGGGGATCGGGGGGCGATCGGGGGTGTAATGTATGCCTGGCATGTTCTACTGTGTGTGTGTGTGTTGGTGCACTTACATGTCATCTCTCCTCGGCGCTGGAACGGAAACTCCCGAACCGAGGAGAGATGACATCACATCCTCTGCCTCTGTGTACTATACAGAGGCAGGGGATGTTTGTCATTGGCTGGGAGCGATCGCGAGGGGGGGGCCACGATCGGATGGCCTCCCCCTCGTCTCCCATCGCTTCCAACCAAATGCCGACCGCAGCTGGCACCGGGGGGGGGTCCGATCGGACCCCCCACCCGCGGGAAGGCAATCACGTTTCAGGTACGTGATTTTGCCTGCCCGTGCCGCTCTGCTCACGTATATAGGCGTGAGGCGGTCGGCAAGTGGTTAAGGAACCTTATAGCTCATGCATTTTGAATGAACTACCTAACAACTGGACTGATAACTAGAAATGCTCATTAGTGGAAGTTTTCAATATTGTGCAGTAAAGCGGTTTAGATTTATCATCCCTCTGGTAAGAATGGTCTGAGCGAACAGTTTGTGTTCTGAAATGATGTTCTTCATTCAGAGTGGATTTGATTTAAATCATGTCGATTTTAAATCACTAGTAAAAAGGTTGATTTTTAAATCATAATTTTTAAAGAGCAACTGTCATCTCTGTCCCGCAGCAGTTCCTCCTCTGACACGCTGTTGTCTCATCAACAGTCCCATACATTTTAATGGTACGGCTGGTGATGCGGCAGTGACACAAGGTGAGGGACGTGGCGGCAGCAGGTGAGTGGATTCCCGCTAACGGGCGCTGCCATGATGGATCTGAAATGACAGGTGCTCTTTAAATGTAAGGACTTATTCTTGATGGTAGTTAGGAAACCTTTATTTTGTTTGCAAATAATAAAGATTCTATTTAGAATAATGAGCTGTCAGGTTAGTAAAACAGCGATATCAGAACTGAATCATACAGTTTGTAGTGTACATAGATTTGCAAAACAATGGCATAAAGGAATATTCCTGAACTTTGTTTTATCTCATGGTTACTGTGACATTGTGTGAATGCATCGCATGTTATCTCAGCTTGCAGAGCTGAATGAGTTTACAAAAAATTTAAATATTGCAGAATAAACAGCCTCATGCTACACAACTAAGCTCCATTTCATGCTGAAGAAACTAAATTATTAATGTATCTTAAATGGAAAACCATCTTTAGATAGATTTTTACTCCAAAAGCATTTTATTCAAATAAATTTGATAAAAATCCAAAAATTTAATACAAGTCAAAAAAAATACCACCTAGTGATGGTGGGAGGAGTTCAGCAGAGGTAGCATGTGATTTCTTTTCACTGAGCTAGCTTCTGAATCTCCCACAGGGAACTACATTTCCCATGAGTCCTTATGCCTTGTATCAGGCCCAGTCTATTTTACAACCACACGCCCATCTGTCAATCAATAGCTGGGGGTGTGTTATGTAAAACAGAATCGGCACAATCCAAGGTATGTGACTGCCAGTGCAGCTGAAGAATTGCTCTCAGTGAGAGTTAGAATCATTTTTTCATTTAAATAAGGACTAGCCTCGTTTTGAGATTTTGGTGTTTACAAGTTTAAAACAGTTTTTTTTTGCTAGAAAATTACTTAGAACCCCCAAACATTATATATTGTGTTTTTTTTCTAACACTCTAGAGAATAAAATGGCCGTCATTGCAATACTTTTTTTCACAACGTATTTGCGCAGCGGTCTTACAAGCGCACTTTTTTTTGGAAAAAAAATCACTTTTTTGAATAAAAAAATAAGACAACAGTAAAGTTAGCCCGATTTTTTTTTTTTTTATAATGTAAAAGATAAAGTAAATTAATACCCAACATGTCTCGCTTCAAAATTGCGCCCACTTGGCATCAAACTTTTACACCTAAAAATCTCCATAGGCGACATTTAAAAAATTCTACAGGTTGCATGTTTTGCGTTACAGAGGAGATCTAGGGCTAGAATTATTGCTCTCGTTCTAACGATTGCGGCGATACCTCACGTGTGGTTCGGCCACCATTTTCATATGCGGGCGCTACTCATGTATGCGTTCGCTTCTGCACGCGAGCTCGTCGGGACGGGGCACTTTAAAGAAAAAAAATGTTTTTCTTATTTATTTTACTTCATTTTATTTATTTTTTCACTTTTTTTTTTTTTTTAATTTGGGTCACTTTTATTCCTATTACAAGGAATGTAAACATCCCTTGTAATAGAAAAAAGCATGACAGATCCTCTTAAATATGAGATCTGGGGTCAAAAAGTACTCAGATCTCATATTTGGACTTAAATGCAAAAAAAAAAAATTGTCATGGGCGGAAGTGACGTTATGACGTGGCTTCCGCCATGCTATGGAGACAGGTGGGGGCCATCTTCCCCTCACTCGTCTCCATACCCAGCCACGGACAGGTCCCGATCACCTCCGCCGAGGCCGACGGATCCAGTAAGCGGTGGAGGGCGCGGGAGCCGATAACGGTGATCTCGCGGCAAATACGCTGCAGAGACCACCATTATCGTAAACATGACTGGCTGCTGACGAGATAGATACCTTGGTTGTGGCAGCTGCTGCCGTTACCGAGATATCCATCTTTAAAGTGCCGACGTATATGTACAGGAGCCGGTCAGCAAGTGGTTAATAATGGTATTGAAATGTATTACCTGCTGATAAATCTGCACTCACACACTGTGTGCTTTTCTCATGTTATCTCCTGTTATATGTAGAAGGTAGAAGCCAAGCAGACTAGAACAAGCTCAGTAAAGATAGGAAGGAGTGGGCAGGACATAGGCGGGAGTGGGTGGAGCATCACAGGGCAATTGTGAAAGGGAGTAGGAGGAGCCTTGCTGGGACATCTGTGATGCCTGAGATGAAAGAGCAACTCCCCCAATGATGTCAGTACGACACGTTGTAGTCTATACAGAGCGGCCAAGGGGACAACAGAGGCATTCAGAGAAGAGGAAGCACAATTGTCTCCTGATTACAGGAAATTAACCACTTAAGCCCCGGACCATTTGACTGGCAAAAGACCAGAGCGTTTTGTGCGATTCCGCACTGCGTCGCTTTAACTGACAATTGCGCGGTCGTAGGACGTAGCTCCCAAACAAAATTGACGTCCTTTTTTTCCCACAAATATAGCTTTCTTTTGGCGGTATTTGATCACCTCTGCGGTTTTTATTTTTTGCGCTATAAACAAAAAAATAGCGACAATTTTGAAAAAAAATGCATTATTTTTTACTTTTTGCTATAATATCCCAAAAAAATATATAAAAAACCCCATTTTTTTCCCTCAGTTTAGGCCGATATGTATTCTTCTACATATTTTTGGTAAAAAAATCGCAATAAGCGTTTGATTGGTTTGCGCAAAAGTTTTAGCGTCTACAAAATAGGGGATAGATTTATGGCATTTTTATTAATAAATTTTTTTTTTTTTTTACTAGTAATGGCGGCGATCAGCAATTTTTATCGTGACTGCGAGATTATGGCGGACAGATCGGACACTTTTGGCGCTATTTTGGGACCATTCACATTTATACAGCAATCAGTGTTATAAAAATACATTGATTACTGTGTAAATGTGACTGGCAGTGAAGGGGTTAACCACTAGGTGGCGCTGTAGGGGTTAAGTGTGTCCTAGGGAGTGATTCTAACTGTGGGGGGAGAGGCTATGTGTGACATGACACTCATCACCGCTCCCGATTACAGGGCGCGGTTATCAGTGTCCTGTCACTAGGCAGAATGGAGAAATGCTTGTTTAAATCAGCATTTCCCCGTTCCTCCTCTCCGTGAGACAATCGCGGGTATCCCCGCGGACATAGAGTCCGCGGGACCCGCCATCACAGTCACGGAGGTCGTGGCGGGCGCGCACCCGCAAACCGATTCTTAAAGGGCAACGTACAGGTACGTTAATCTGCCTGTTTGTGCCATTCTGCCGACGTATATCGGCGTGAGCCGGTCGTCAAGCGGTTTACATGAGAGCTTTCAGCTGCAGGGGGAAAAGGTAAGTATGTGAACAGCCTTACTGTTATTTGAAAAACAACTAGTGACATATTTTACAGGTTACAGCTTTATATGACATACAGATTTTTTGTTTTTGACCATAGTAGTTCTTTAAGTGTACCACACCATGTGTTTTGGTGCACAATTTCCCACGTATTAGCAAGGTGTGTTGTAGTGCCAGTAAGATATAATGGCACAGCTGCAAAAGGAATGTCATTTTGTGCAGGATATGCAGATAATCATCATTGTGCCATCTACAGAACAAAAACTCTGCACGATTTCTTTTGTAGGAATTGTTGACCTTTCACATCAAAATGTATTTATTTTTATTTATTTTTTTGCAGGAAAATTATTTATTCCTAAACAAAAGCCCAAAGATTTCCATACTGAGGAGAAGTTGTCACTTGATCCGGAGCTGGAAGAGGCATTGAGCAGTGCCACAGACACAGAACTATGTGACCTTGCAGGTTAGCATTTAAAAGGCAAAATAGCTCACAAATGGTTAATAATTCTGAACTAGACTTTACGGCTTGGTGAATGCATCTAGATTGAATGGTAGTAAGAAGAGCCGTCAGAACTGTAATCCTTGAAGTGTTGTTTATTGGTACAGCAGAGTGAACTACACTTCAAGGATTACAGTTCTGCCGGCTCTTCTTCCTACTGTTGCATTGGAGTGTGTTGGGACACATCGAGCCTCGGCACCTGTGAGTGGACCTGGTGTATGGATTGAGTTGTCCCTGCAGAGAGCGCTGTTACCTTTCCTCCTTTCCATCTAGATTGAATGAATGTGATTGCATGTGTTTTTTTGTTTTGTTTTTTTTAATACTTAAGGTGAAACTTTTATAAAATTTCGAGGTCTGCCTTGTTAACTGCCCCCACCTGCACTTCCTCAAGGTGCCCATGACATCGTTGCCCCCTTCCAGGAAAGCTGAGTGCTCAAAATCCCACAAAAATATGCCCCAGTACATTGCGGGAGAGTATTATCACAGGATTTCAAGCAGCCGGCTTTCCCAGAAGTAGTGAGGCACAGTGATATTGTCAGTACCTCCATGAACTGGGTCTACCCTTGGTCCATGGTAAGTCTTTTAGTTCCCCTCAAATCCCTGTATTTTGTAAATTTTCGATTTTTTTTTTAATTTTTGGGGTTCTGTAGACAAAGCAGATATTGTATTTTCCTGAAAGATCCACCTTAAAAGCCTTACTACTTTACTATATATCACCTGCTTTGTCTACAGCCCCCCAACCCCATAAATTAAAAAAAAATCAAAAATATATATATTATACGTTTCACACGGACCTTCAGTGATTTTTTTTCAACTTTCCATCTATTAAATCTTCTGCCCTTGTTGTTTTAGCTTTGGATAGTAAAACATTTTTTTTCTGCCAGTAAATACTTTTTACAGCCCACTTCCTGTTTCTTGTCTGGGGAAAAAGAGCCTAGGCTTATGACATCATACACAGCTCTCTCTCTCACTCTCGTGACAGTTTGCCAAGAAGGGAGGGGGGATGAGTCATAAGAGGACCAATGAGAGCTGCAGAGCTGGAGGTGTGCCTCTGTGCATCTGTGTAAATCCAGGCAATGAACAGGCAGCAGCTCCAGCTGCCCACAGTTAAAATGGATGCAGCCAGACTCAGTGGAGGGAGATTTCTGCAGCATATTTGGCAAGTACAGAATCACAGTATATATAAAATAATATGCAAAGTGGTTGGAGGGAAGCTCCAGAATGGCAAAGATGTTTTTATTACAAATTATGTGAGCAGACTGCAGTTTCTTTTTAACTTACCATTTTAGGAAAAAAATAAATAAAATTAAAAGCTGCATTTTACCCTACTTGAAGCTGTGATTGTGTGACATCGCTGGCCCAGGTCTTCTCCTCTTCTGTTTAGACCCTGGAAGGGTCCTACTTACTGTGTGTGGGTTGTGGACACTTCCAGTTAGATGACTGCCAGTATTGGATCAGCAGTCCCTCACACTGGAACTAGTGGCGGGTAAGGGACCTGGTCGGGGTACTTAGGTGAGTATATCTGCCTTTACCAGGAAGGGGGTTACAAGGTGTATCATAAGTTAAGCCCAGAGTGGGGCTTTAATTGCATTCAAGCGTAACTTTACTCAGAACAAGTTGATAAAAAAAAATAATGCTCTTTAGCAAGGAACATGCATTCCACATTAATAATTCTACTACAAAAATGAGTCTGTGCTGTAAAATGTCTTGAGCATTGTTTGTTTCTTCTTGCTAGAAGCTGCCATTTTGCTAAAGCCCAGAGCCCCTAAACAGCAGAAAATCATAAAACAGGACTCAATTCATCGATTTAATAAAAAATATGTGCTAACTGTCACATTTGCATGTGTCCTCAACCAAGCTGTCAAACCATCAAATGGCTGGTGTCATAACTGATCTCTTGTGCAGCACCAAAGCAGTTGCAGATCAAACAGAAGCAACTTCTTTGGTTGTAGAGGATAGGAGGGTTTAATTCCGCTTTAAGGCTGTCAGCAGATCGGCCTCTTTAAATTCGGCGGTGCCTGAAAGTGCCTAAAAATAGAGAGCAACTGAGCATGTGCAGAGCAGTGTGACAGTGTGTTATTGGATTTTAAACAGTATAGACACTTATTTTTAATATTTTACATATCATCTGTACCTGCAAAAGGGGCCAGCCTGAAGTGATCTAGCAGGAATTAATTTTCTGACTACAGTTCCACTTTAAGGTAAAATATGAGCAGCAATGCAGATGCATTTTTATATGAAATTTAAAAACTGATTGATTTGTACAGGCCCAACTATTTTAGTAGACAGTTCATTCATGGCAAAGTCATAATGTGAAGTCTTAATACATATTTGTTTATATATTTTTAGCAATCCTTGGAATGCCCAATCTGCTGCCAAATAACACCAGCAATGGCTATGATGTTCAAGGATTTCCAAGTAAGTAGTAAAGCCTTGTGTACATTTACTGATGATTAAAAATTTGGGACTAGAGATTAGGCTTGGTTTCTCAGAGATCATTAATTTTAGAGTATGTCTGATGGGGACTTTACAACATGTATACTTAGCAGGCACCACAGCGCTGATCACGTCATGTTTGCAGTGCCATTCATTGCTAATGGCACCCCAAATGCAGCAAACAGACATGCATTTTTAATGCGACCAATGCACCAAAACATGCAGTTAAATGTCAGAGCACAAAAAGTTGCAAAAGCTACTTTGCCTCACGTAGGGCAGCCAAATGAAACTATTGGGCGACTCTATGCGAATAGTGTGAATATGGACAAAATACAGTAAAACACGCATATGCATGGCGCCCGACATCATGGGCCTTAGGGGAACAATACCTAAATCAGTCTGGCCATTAGCCCCTATTCAAACCGATAAGGCTTTGAAATCGCTCTACTTCAGCATTAGTGCAATTTGCACCGCAGATTTCATTGTGGCTTGCAACTTTGTTTAACAGAAGTCTATGCAAGTCGCAATGAAATCGGCAAAAAGTAGTGCAGGGACCTTTTTCATAATTACTGCGATATGAACGGTTCCATTGCCGGCGATTTGGAACTGTCAAATGGCATGACAAGTCGCACCGGTGTGAACGGGGGCTTAGACTCATTCGGGTTCTGTGAGTAGCATATATTCTGAGCTTTGTTCCTTGCCAAATAACTCTACAGTTACTGTTACAAGTTTACAGTAACATTTGAATGCTCGCACTTGGACCCTTTTCACTCGGGGCGACTCCATCCGAGCAGAATCCGCCTGCTCAGCAAGGGATCTCTCCGCTGATCCCCGTTAAGCAGGCGGATGTCAGGTCTGTGTCTGCTCCGCTATGCAGAGTGGACAAGGACAGAGCCCGCTCTCACCTACGGGGCAGTAGGATCCATCCGACCCGCTGGATGGATGGAAAATGTATCTGTTTTGTCGGATTGGATGTCTGGCGGGTGTCAGCGAACACATGTCCGCTGATATCCGCCACCCCATAGGGAACAATAGGTGGCCTTATCAGGTCCGTCTAAAAAACGGACAGGTGGACCCAATCAGTCCTCTGGTGTGAAAAGGGCCTTAGATGAAAACCTATCCACGTTTGTTTCAACATTCAAAACTATAAGGCTAGGTGAACTAAGTACTGTTTATTCTCTGAGTGTAGCATGTAATTATAAATGGGACTTGTTACTCAATAAGTCTGTTGCCTACAAGGATGTAATTTCGCACAATAATTGGCTTCCTCTTGATTATGAGTAAGGGCCCTTTCACACGGGCTTTCCAATCAGGTCCACCTGTCAGTTTTTCAGGTGGACCTGATCAGATGCCCATGTGAAAGGAGCCTAAATGACTATACACACTATACAATTTTCTGTAGATTTTTTTTCTCTGATTTACCAAAACCATATAATATGAGGTCAAACCTTAAGCCCGGTTTCACACATGTGCGGTGCGAATTGAAGCTCAGGTTTCACTGGGGAGATAAAAATCTCCTGTTCAAAGGAATTACTGCGTTTTAGCTCAGGATCATTGAGCAGGGAGAGGGGGAGGTGTAGTGAGGAGAAGTAGAAAATCCATGTTCAGAACGCAATGCATCTGCGAAGCTAGTAATCAATCCTTGTAGTTAACCCCATCTCCTATTATAGCCGAGGTATTCTCCACCATATACAAACCAAACTGCTTATCTTTTGCATACTTTAATTGTTCTTTTTAGAAATTTGTGTATTTTCTACTTTTTAGATGTGGTGAAATCAGAGCCATTATTGCCTGTCCTTGATGAACCTCCAAATCCCACCAATGTGGAAGAGAGTTTAAAAAGAATCAAAAACAATGACCCACGATTAACTGAAGTTAATCTAAATAATATAAAGGTAATATTTTGGATGCATTAACATGTTTAGGAATTAATGTTAGGACTTTGTTTTAAATAATATAGTAAGGAGTCTGAGACTGTCCATACATTATACAATTTTCTTGTACAATTTTCCTTTAGATTTACAAAAACCATATAATATAAGGTCAAACCAAAACACTTCTAATTTGTATGCAATCTGGCAGGCCCTTGCACTACATAGTTGAAGATAATTCTAAAAGAAATCGAACAAGAAAATTGTTTAATGTATGGCCAGCTTGAATCACCTAGGGCTAGTTCACACCAGAACGCAGTGCGGCAAACCCATGTTTCGTGCACCGCGTTCAAAACGCACTGCATTTATAATTTGCAGTGGTTGTCGATGTTACACTCAGTCACACCCCAAACGCAGGTCACAAACCGTATGTACCATGCAATCTGGTTGCTGTGTGTTTTATAAAGTAGTACATGCACTATTTTTGCTGTAGTCGGTGCAATTTCACCCCATTCAAGTGAATAGGGTGAAATCGCACTGAACTCCGATCACATGTGAATCGCACAGATACACGCAGTACATTCCTGCATGATTCATGGTGTGAACCGGCCCTAAATCTGCAATATAAATGTTTTATTTTGCCAAGGTCTGCCTAACCTCTGTTGCTAAAATCAACTAAAATGGTGGCTGCGTACATCATGAATACCTGACCATCCATGTTCCTGTGTACTCTCCTGTACTCTACAAGTCCCAGCACTTCATGTACACGAGACTTGCTCCCTCCTACTCCTGCTTTTTGTCCTGCCCACCTGTATTGGATTGTTGAATATACCATGAAGAGATTTATCAGCATTCACCATTCTGGAACACAGAATAGAACTTCCCGTGTGCTCATTCTCTACAGCAGTTAAATGTGAAATGTGTTGGGCATCTGTTACTACCTTTATGTACCTCTGTCCTGGCATAACAGAGAACTTTGCATCATATGCTATATTATGCCATCATTTGTTGTCTATTTATAGTGTACTCTCAGTGGTGAGCTGGATATGTACCTGGGCAAGTGTGGACCAGCTTGAAGCGGCATTGATTATTTTGCCACTTACACTCAACTTGCCAGCCACACCCCCCCCCCCCCCCCGCCCCCATTCCTTTCTCCATCATAGCTGGTGTCAATACCTGGTACTTCCAGGTATAGGGGATCATTTGACAATGCTCGGGTCCAGCAGCTAATCGGAAGGCCAAATACTGTCACATGACTAAGGGTGTGATGTCACCACTGATTCCAGCAGACACTGCGGATTTTAGTGCCATGTTTAGCATGCACGAATTAAAAATAAATGTTTACTAGTACTTTAAGCAGTTGTAGCAACAGTTTAGGAAGATATATTTAATTCACATGATTTATAACTGTTTAAACACTCCTGTCAGTGTTATGGTTTATCCCAAAAAAATTTCATTTGTACTGGACACCTTGGTCTGTATGATTTAAAATAGAAATGTATATTCAAAATTCTGTAATTTAGGCTATGTGTCCACTATTGCGTCCCCAAAGTCGCGCGATTTTGCCGCGATTTTTTAACCGCAATTTTTACCGTGACTTTTTACCGCGACTTTTTACCGCGATTTGAAGCAATGCCTGTGTCTATGGACCTCAAGTCGCATCAAAGTGGGACCAAAGTAGTGCAGGGACTACTTTGAAGTCGCTGCGACTTGAAGTCGCACATATATGAACGGTACTCATTGGAAATCATGGGTTACTATTTGTCATGCGACTTTTCAGTCCCAAGTCGCATGAAAAGTCGCACTAGTGGAAACATAGCCTAAATGTATTCACTACTTCCCTATCTGAATGCAGTATTTTTTCTTATTAATATTTCACCACAAAATTATTACTTTGATTATCTGGGCATTACATCTTACCTTTTTTTTTGTTTTTTTTTTAGAATATCCCTATTCCCACCTTAAAGGAATTTGCAAAGGCTTTGGAAACAAACACACATGTTAAAAAATTCAGTATTGCAGCAACAAGAAGCAATGATCCTGTTGCAGTGGTAAATATTATGTTTTTTTATTTTTTATTATTATGAACCCATTTAATATGATGTTACTTCAGCAGCTATTTGGCATAGAAAGGGAGGAATACCTTCAGACCCCTTTCACACTTACCATCCAATCGGGACCGCTTGTCCGATTTTCAGGTGGACCTGATCGGACCCTCCATTTTCCTCTATGGGCAGTCAGACTTGTGTCCATTTACACTTCCTGCCTCTGATCCAATCCAGCTAAAACAAACAGAAGGGGGGCTCTATTCCACTCTGTCTGGCTAGATCAGGACAGTCAAGTGTAAACAGACAGCCGGTCCATTTACATCTGGCTACCCATAGAGCAGAGAGGGCTGTTTCATAAGCAGACACGGACCTGTCGTCCGGCTGCTCCACTCAGGAGGGGATCAATAGACTAATCCCTTGCTGAGCAAACTGGATCTGACCCGTGTAAAGGGGGCCTAAGACTATATTTCCACTACAAGATTAAAGAGTATTTCCCCTGTATCTGCGTATTTGCAAGCATTTATTATATGGCTTTACATTCGAGAGCCGCTGGAAACATCGGCTTGGGTGCCAACTTTGCTGGATTCCAGGACAGGTAAGACCGGACTCCGTCGGACAATTCGATCGTGTGTGGGCTCCAGCGGACTTTTTTTCCCCAAAAGTCTGACAGACCTAGAAATAAAACATGTTTCAAATCTTTCCGACGGACTCGAGTCCGGTCGAAAAATCCGCTCGTCTGTATGCTAGTCCGACGGACAAAAACAGACGCTAGGGCAGCTATTGGCTACTGGCTATCAACTTCCTTATTTTAGTCCGGTCGTACGTCATTACGTACAAATCTGTCCGACTTTGGTGTTATCGTGTGTGTCCAAGTCCGTTCGTGTGTACGTGGCATAACTGTCATATACATGTAAGATTAAAAGAAATAAATGCAGCTTTGTGTTGCTCTGCATAGTATAGCTGCCAGAGAGGGGGGCACAAACGCACTAGAATTTATTCACTTACTGACCAGGCCTTTTTCTGGCATTCTTTGATCACAAGTAAAAAGCAGTATTTTTTGCTAGAAAATTACTTAGAACCCCCAAACATATTATATATTATATTAGCAGATGCCATAGAGAATAAAATGGAGGTCATTGCAATTTTTTATGTCACACGGTTTTTGCGCAGCTATTTTTCAGACGCAATTGTTTTGGAAAAAAATACACTTTAATGAAAAAAAAAATACAATATATGCCCCAATTTTTTTGTGAAAGATGATGTTACGCAGAGTAAATAAATACCTAACATGTCACGTGTTAAAATTGCCTAGTGCTAGAATTATTGCTCTCGCGGTGATACCTCACATGTGTGGGGCAAACATCATTTACATATGACTTACGTATGTGTTCATCACTGCGCGCGAGCATGGGGGGATGGGGAGCTTTAAAAAGTTTTTTTGGGTTTTTTTTTATTACATTTTTATTTATTTTCCATCATATACATTACTTCATAATTTAAATCTACAATATTCAGGTTTATCCAAAAAAATACATTTTATCTTAGTTTTATTTATTTTATTACTTTTTATTTATTTTTTACACTGTCCTTTTAAAAAAAAAAAAAAAAAAAATGATCATGATGATCAAAAAATGTAAACATCCCTTGCTATAACAATATTGGTTTGGTTTCCCGGATTGGTTCCCGGAGCTACCAAATGCCCAGAAAGCGGCGGGGGAGGCTCCCATCGCCACTTCTAAAAATGAGTAAGGTGAAATGTGTAGCACTAATAATGTGTTTAGGTAAATAAACAAACCTTATTAAAGGCTATGTAATCAAAAATAATACTACAAAAATATGTCTCTCGTGATGAAGAGCACATAAATATATGTTCAACACAGTGAGTGTATATAAAAGACCAGATGCTATAACAAATCACAAAAAGTCACATAGGTGAGAAATAGGAAAATGCTAGCGTGAGTTATCTAATATTAGTGAATACTCAAAGTCACAATGGGGGTTATTTACGAAAGGCAAATCCACTTTGCACTGCAAGTGCACTTGGAAGTGCAGTCACTCTAAATCTAAGGGGTAGATCTGAAATGAGTGAAAGCTCTGCTGATTTATCATCCAATCATGTACAAGCTAAAATGCTGTTTTTTATTTTCCTTGCATGTCCCCCTCAGATCTACAGCGACTTTACTTCAAAGTGCACTTGCAGTGCAAAGTGGATTTTCCTTTAGTAAATAACTAAAATAGTAAATCATGAAAGTCCATGAGATTAAGACATCAAAAACAAGCAAAAATGCTGAGTTGTATGGGAAAACGCTGTTGCTATAGATATCTGACATTCTCTTGGATAGATGTGATGGGCAGTTTGTAACTACACCCGGGAGTGCCTCCACCGTCCAGGAATGGGTGGGGGGAAGGGATACACTTACCCGAAATGGTGGACCCAACTCACCGTACGGCAGTGAATCAATCAGGCATGAAACCGGAAACGTAGAATCGAACTCCAAGAGCAAAACATTTGGTCCCCTCCTCTATAGATCACTAAGAAATCTAAAACGCCAATTACCATGAAATTGGATAAGGCTCCTGGGGTGAGGTACTCCGTCTTCTCATGTGCCGACCAATGGGAGATTGTGAGCACAGTTCACCGAATACGTTTCCTTCAGATAGTAGAGATATTTTCAAGGCATAAAAGGGATAAAAAAAAAACCTAATGCGTCCCTCACTTCTAACTTGTGTCTGATGGCTGCAACCAAATAATTGTGTTCCCACACCTGCAAAGTTTTCAGGTAGGTCCGGTTTTCAAAAGGCATTCAGCAACTGTAGCCTTGTGTGCTGCACGTTGACCGGGTATCACAGCGCTCCCCTCCGCTCCACACTGGGCACTCTGTCAGCAGACCTGCTGTGATAAAACGGAGCCAAGAATCCCACGGGTGTCTGCCTCTCCCCAGGCTGCTTCGGTGCCGGTTCAGCAGTGGTCCCGCTCAGGCTTTGAGTCAGGTGCACGCCACCTGTATACCGGAGCTCGCTGCTGTGTGTGCCTCTCTCAAACGAATACAAGCATCCCCTATGTGCGTGCATGCTCCCATACGCTTAGCCGCAGCCCCCCTGCCTGCACTGCGCATGTCCAGTCCTTCACTTCGCACGTTGATGCTTATATTTGTTTAAGAGCGGCACACACAGCACCGAGCTCCGGTATACAGGCGGCGTGGACCTGACTCTCAGCCTGAGCGG
Organism: Lithobates septentrionalis; assembly: GCA_037952835.1. Taxonomy (NCBI): domain Eukaryota; kingdom Metazoa; phylum Chordata; class Amphibia; order Anura; family Ranidae; genus Lithobates; species Lithobates septentrionalis. The sequence goes on along the minus strand of JBBDGP010001110.1, from coordinate 1,406,804 downwards.
GACCACTGCTGAACCGGCACCAAGGCAGCCTGGGGAGAGGCAGACACCCGTGGGATTCTCGGCTCTGTTTTATCACAGCCGGTTTGCTGACACAGAGCGCCCAGTGTGGAGCGGAGGACAGCGCTGTGATACCCGGACATCGTGCAGCACACAAGGCTACACTTGCTGAACGCCTTTTGAAAACCGGACCTACCTGAAAACTTTGCAGGCTACACTTGCTGAATGCCTCGTGAAAGCAGGACCTACCTGAAAACTTTGCAGGTGTGGGAGCACAATTATTTGTTGCAGCCATCAGACACAAGTTAGAAGTGAGGGACACATTAGGTTTTTTCTCCCTTTTATGCCTTGAAAATATCTCTACTATCTGGAGGAAACGTATTCGGTGAGCTGTGCTCACAATCTCCTATTGGTCGGCACATGAGAAGACGGAGTACCTCACCCCAGGAGCCTTATCCATTTTCATGGTAATTGGCGTTTTGGATTTCTTATTGATCTATAGAGGAGGGGACCGAATGCTTCGCTCTTGGAGTTCGATTCTACGTTTTCCAGCTTCATGCCTGATTGGCCCACCATTTCGGGTAAGAGTATCCCTCCCCCTACCCCCCCATTCCTGGAAGGTGGAGGCACTCCCGGGTGTAGTTACAAACTGCCCATCACATCTATCCAAGAGACTGTCCGATATCTATAGCAACAGCGTTGTCTCATACAACTGCATTTTTGCTTGATTTTGATGTCTTAATTTCATGGACTTTCATGATTTTTGTCATATCTGTACAACATATTATTAATATCTTTGATTTTTTTTGTTTTTTTTATTGGTATTGACATTTTTTGAACTTCACCCTCAGTAGCACAATTGAAATTAGTATTGTGTTTCCTTTTTTTATCACACATTTATGATTTATGCTTATACATGGGTTTGCCTCATCCAGTATTTTTATACTACATTGTGTCTTTATTGAGTATTCGGTATTCATTTATATACACTCACTGTGTTGAACATATATTTATGTGCTCTTTATCACAAGACATATTTTTGTAGTATTTTTTTTTATTACATAGCCTTTAATAAGGTTTGTTGAGTTTATCTACCTAAACACATTATTAGCGCTACATATTTGTTTACAATTAGTCTTATTGTTGTGTTGGCTGCTCACATTTGGGGGTTGGCACAGTATTTTACTTCCTTTACTCCTAAAAGTCATCCAGCAGCAAATGCACCATTTGGACCACTTTTATCATAAAGACTGGCACCTGAGGGAAAAAAATAATACCGGGGTTATGGCATCTAGCTGCAGGCATAAGCCTGGTATTAAACATCAAAGTAGTGTTGTATTTTCCCATTTCGGTGGTCGGTAAGTGGATATGCAATAAAAAGACGCAAACAAATTAGTTGTTTTACCTATTGCACTTAAAGCAACATCTTAAATAGAATGTACCTCTTAAGGTAAATGTATTATTTTCCTTTCTTTTTTTTTCTTGTTCTAAGGCATTTGCTGACATGTTGAAGGTAAACCAAAGTCTGAAGAGTTTAAATATTGAATCCAACTTTGTCACTGGAACAGGCATCTTGGCTTTGGTAGAGGCACTAAAAGAAAATGAAACTTTACGAGAAATTAAAATTGACAATCAGGTAAGGCTTTCTTGATGTCTTTTGGTGCCATATGCTACACAGTCATTATGAAGCCTCATGGCCTCCTGGTGTTCCCCAAAACTTCAGTGCTGCTCAGGAAAATATGTAAACAGTTACAGTATGGCTGGGTCATTCACTTTGGTTGCAGTATGGCCGCTCCATTCACTTTGGTTGCAGTAGTGGCCACTCCATTCACTTTGGTTACAGTATGGCCGCTCCATTCACTTTGGTTACAGTATGGCCGCTCCATTCACTTTGGTTGCAGTAGTGGCCACTCCATTCACTTTGGTTACAGTATGGCCGCTCCATTCACTTTGGTTACAGTATGGCCGCTCCATTCACTTTGGTTGCAGTAGTGGCCGCTCCATTCACTTTGGTTACAGTATGGCTGCTCCATTCACTTTGGTTGCAGTAGGGCCGCTCCGTTCACTTCAGAGACTGAACCAGATCCAGCATTAGGCATTTAGCATGTTTACATCTACCACCATTTTGTATCTCGCTGCATTAGTAGAGATAAGCTTTAATACATTAAACATACCATACTTACAATAGGGAAATGGCACAAGCCATTTTAGGGAAGTACCCCAGACATTGCAAAACCCTTCATAGATGTACCCAACTTGTGTTCAGGAACTTTTCCATATGCAGAGTATCTGTTGTTCCTTTTTATATTGAAGCTAATGGCAGGCATGAGTGGTCATATTCAGTATGTGGCCCCAAGTGATCAAGTTAATGCTAACCACAACAGGAACTTTTAAAGCATTCTAGGCCACTGGCATGGTTTGTTTGTTTTTTTTTTTTTCATGATATTTAAAATATATTTCGCCTCATTTTGTTGCACAATTGATAAATTGCCCAAAGTATTTTAGAAGATGGAAGAAGTTTAAAGCTGACCATAGATGGATCAAAATTCATCCAGTTCAGCAGGGACCAGCTAAATTTTGATCCATCTTTTGCTGTTCTTGCTCAACAGAAGCCAATCTATCAAGATGTTGGAAACATTTTCTCAATCAGTGGCAGCAATTAGTTGGTTACAGTGCTGTATTTTTTATTTATTTATTTATTATTATTATTATTTAGCAAAAGGCATGGGTTTTATAGACTGTGTATACAGACACAGTAACATGGATGAGGCCGTTCAGACGCAGCTGAGGAGTCTGATCAGGAGTTCCGCTGTCGGAATACAATTACAAAAACCATATAATATAAGGTCAAACCTAAAGGAAAAAAATCTAAAGAAAGTTGTTTAGTGTGTATCCAGCTTTAGTATGGGAATCGCAGCTTACAGGCAGCAAGGTACCATGGGATATTTAGTTCTTAGTATTCAAAAGTAAACCAAAGGAATGAGCAGAGGGAAAGCTGCAAAGCATGCAGGGAATCCAGGAAGTTGTGTATATAGATGGCCTCAGACAGACAAAACTAACAACGTAAAAGTCGATTTTTCAAGTAAGCTTATACTGGATTGTCAAAAATAACTATTGTTTGTATTGTTATTTCAATGCTGATGTCATAAACTGAAATTGTATGCTGTGGGCATAGAACTCTTAACGTTACTTTAGGTGGTGTCATGTCTGTGTGGCAGAGCTGTATAAATCTCAAGACTAGATGGAAAGAAATACAAATCATTTGGCAGACAAAACAAACTCGCTTATATGTATTTTATTTGTACATTTAATTGTTTGCTGGGAGCTCAACTTTAATGTGAGGCAGAAACCACTTGTAACCAGATACCCATTATGTTGACATCAGCACAGAAAACTTCAGTATTTTTGTAAGAGTCCTAACTACTCACTTAATTGTAGAAGTGGGATCACAACTGCTGGCCATGGGATACAGTACTACAATGTGAAGTAATAAGAAGATGAGCTATAATCCGGTATAATTTTAACTTGAACACAGCCCTGCACTCTAGTATGACACAGTTTAAGGTCACATCTTGACTGCATATTCATTTTTCCAATCTAAAATAGTGCACATGATTGTGTAATTGAATATTTTGACATTTGATATTTGCATTATTTCTTAAGTGCAAAAACCACCGTAAGGTAGAAAGATTAATTTAAATTTCCATTTCATCTTGGCTATCGTGGTCTTTTTTTTAATTCCATTTTTCCATTTTTCAACAGAGACAGCAGCTGGGAACTGAAGTAGAGATGAAGATTGCTAAACTGCTCGAGGAAAATTCACCGATTCTTAAATTTGGCTATCGCTTCACACAGCAAGGTCCACGGACAAGGGCAGCCGCTGCCATAACAAAGAATAATGATCTCGGTAAGGCAAGATGTGTATTGCTTAATTGTACACATTGTTATGGCTGTTGCCTGTTATTTTCACAGTTTACCAAATTATGCACTGCAGATACTACTGTATATATTGAAACATGAACATAGCTTACTCCACAAAAACAATTGTCTGTGAGCTTAAAGAATGAAAAAATAAATTGGGAATAATTATCCAAAAGCAAGTTAACTCTTTCTTTTCTAACAATACTTCACAGTCAGATACTTTAAAGTTCCTCCAAGACACATTGTTCACATAGCTTTGTTCTTATTTTTTGGCAGGTAGTATGGGAAGCACATTTTGTGCTCCCTAAATTTGTAATAGAGTGGTTTTAGTAATGTACCTTCTTCAGTTGATGGTATATTTTGGCAAGTGTGAATTATTTCCATCTAGATATATTTTATATTATTAAAGTGGATGTAAACCCGATTTTTATATATATATATATATATATATATATATATATCATACTGTAGAGTATAAGATTTCCTATCATTTGAGCCCAGTCTTGCCATACAGAGTTAATCCATCTCTGAGCAATCCTCTTTTATTGTTCAGTGAGATAAATCTTGACAAACTGAGAAAAACTGTCAAATCCTCCCCCTTGCTGTGAGTGACAGGTGGTTTACATATCTCATGCACTAGCCTAAGAGACATGCAGTATTTTTTAATTCCCTCCCCCACTCCTTTCTTCAGCAGCTCTGCAAGGATTGGCTGTTCCACACCTGAGCGTGATTTGGCATGCTGAAGTCATGTGGTTACTTTCCTGTCTTTTCACTGGATGTTAGAGATCATAGCAGAAGTTCAGTGTAAGAAATACACAGGAGAAATGCATATTGACAAGGGGAGTGTAGAGGTGGGCGGGGAGTCTACTGACATCACGACTCCACCCACCGAGCTCCAGACAACAGACCCGCCCACAGAATCTGCAGTTTTTCGGGTCTCATAACAGACAGAGGGGAGACATTTGACAGGTAAAGATACATGCAGGAGGCATGTATATCCTTATAGATAACCACTATGGCAGTCGTTTATAAAGTATGACATTGGGTTTACATCCACTTTAAGGAGAAAATACATTGTTGAATTGAGGGCATTATTTATTTTTTTGAGGACTCTAGTTTTTAAAAAAGGTAATTGGGAAGGATTTTTTTTTTTTTTAAAAATGTATATTTTGTTACTTGCTAAATGAGATTAACGACCTTACAGCATACCAAAATCATTAATGGTTACACAGATGCAGCACTGAAAAACAAACATTTGTTGGCCTTGAAGTGCTTAGTCAAATTATGATTAAAAAAATAACTCCTAAACTGCATCTTAAACTGTCTCTTTCCATTAGCACATACTTTGGAGAAAGCTTTCATAGAAGTGTCACTTTTAAGACCTGTCCTAATCCTGAGTATAACACTCTTAATGTACCCTTAAAATTTAGCATGTCTCTGATTATAACTTTAGCATTCTGTGACCTGCTTAATAAGTCCCACACACCCTTGCTGGTTGTACGATATTTACAGGTCTATAGGGATTGACAATGTAAAACTGGTGAGGCTAAATAAACTAAGGGGCTCATTTTATAGCAAAGCTGAGATATTACTATTCATTCTTAATTACACTGAGCTATACAAACCGCGGCTCATCGATTTATAAAATTCTTAATGCAATGTGGAGCCATCAGAGATCCATGCGTTCTTACTTTTTAATGGAGCGGAGAGAGCTAATTGGAGTAAAGTTAGGCGCTCCTCCCTGCTCTTTTAACGGAATTTATTTCTTTGTGTGTTTGGGTTTTGCATTTTTATACAAGTCTATGGTAATGCAAACCCTGCATGAAGCCAGTAAGGAGGTCAACTGTAAGAAGCAAACTAAAACCATTGACACAGATTCTTAAGCTGGCTATACACTTTGATTTCTTTCATTCAGCGTGCTAGCTGAACAAATGGAATCTAACAGATTTCCCCATCCGTGCTAAATGGCACAGATGGAGAAATCCCTGCTGCTGGCTATTCTATTCTGACAGCCGGCACCAGTGGCTGTAAGAATACCTGAATATTGGCTGACCCTGATTTTTTGCAGTAACTGACAGTTTGTTTACCTGCTCCTTTAACAAAAGCCGGATGAAGCTTACAGTGGATTCTACAGCTTGAATTTTGGCCGAAAGTGAAAGCAAAAGAAAATCACAATTTTTGGGTTGTCCTCAGAAAGGTAAAAAGGGGGATATCTTCCAATGGAGACACTGGCTCTGGTGACCTGGGAATTCCCTTAATTGGCAGGGATTTCCTCTCACTTCCTAGAGGGCGGGAAGTGAAGGGAAACCTCCGCAATGGGACACAGATGGTGAAAAAAAAATATGACCGGGTTATAACCCTCCCTAACTATCCAAAATGAGAAAAAAACGTTTTGCCTATAGTTCTACTTTAAAACAATCTTGAAAGGGCTCTTCACAGAAAAGAAAAACTATTAAGTTTAAAAAAATAAAAAAGATATACTGTATTCGTTGGTTAATAAAATCTCGCTCTGTTATTAAGGACAAGGGAGTAACCTGTGTAATTCCAGCTGTTTGCTAAGTCTCTTCCAATGTGTTTACATTCCTCAGTGTGAAGTTTAGCAGTCTTTGTCACTTCCCATCTCCTGGCATTTCTTCAAACTTCACTCTGCAGGGACACAGGTTATACCGCTGCCAAATGCCCCATCTCTTTCCATTGTCCTGTCTGCCTTGTGTTATGCTTTGCTTGTCTGCTTTTATAAGACCTAGTTTAATATCTACAATGATTTGGTGTGTCCTTGAGCTCATTTGAATGTGTTGGCTGCATTCATCTGGTCATATACAATTAGAGGTGTTCATTTTAAAGTATAACTAAAGGCAAAACTTTCCATTTTAGTTTTGGATTGAGTAGAGAGGGTTAGAACCCCTGTCAGATTTGTATTGCTGTCTGTGCTCCCATTTGGGAGACTCACCTTCTCTATTTTGTCCTGGCGATGGTTATCAAGCAAAAGAAAACCCCAAATTATTGTCACCAGAACCACAATAGAGGGGAAATCTCCACATAGGGGGCCGAGTACTGGTGACAAGCAGAGATTTCCCTCACTTTGGAGGGATTTTCTCACTTCCTGTTGTGGCTATGGGACAGGAAGTGGAGGGAAATCTGCCGGGGGGGGGGTTTGGGGGACACTGACCGGGGTTCTAACCCTCCCCTACTGTACTCAGAATAAAAAAGTTTTGGCCTAAGTTCTAATTTTAAGATCTGTTGTATGTGTGTTTGTGTATTGTTATTCTAATAGCATGAGCCAACCTTTTAGACTAGCTGTCATGTATGCTACTACTATGTGTCATTTGTGGTGCAATACTAATGGCCATGATTAAAATACTATATACATGAGGATGTTGTCATATCCTCTGTACTTAATAAATTTGTATTTTTCTTGAGGCCAGGTACTGTAAATAAACTAGCTTACTTATCTGTCCCCTGTAAAAATATGGAAATTTCACAGAAAAAATCACAGAGGAAGAATAGAAAAAAAACAACTTCTTTGAGTTTCATTATAAAGATACAATCTCTTTTTAGTGGGTTATGGGTGCAGTGGTACTAGAGGCTGATATTCCTCTTCGCATACAGCTCCACCTGCTGGTATAAACTAGTCACAGCAGATGTCTTCAGAACTGATTTATTGGAGAGTTTTGGAGTTTTTTTATTATTGTAAACCACAGTGGGAAGGGAATTCAGATATTGGGACACTGCCATGCAGTTTATGTATAGAGGCATGAGAAGCTTTAGTTAAAGACCCGTTTTAAAAATGTGATTTCATTTAAGTTTTCTGTTCTCTTTACAGTCCGCAAGCGAAGAGTGGAAGGGGGCTACGAGTAAGCTTTATTTATTATTTGAAGAGCGCAACCCATTGCTGAAAAACATCAGCTCTGTTTGAGCAATCAGAGTCTCAGACCTGGCTGGGAAGAAGGGAAGATACTGGAAAACAGCAAAACCATTATCTGATCATTCTTTTCACTATATTAGACAACCCTCGCTTCTTTTTATTAAACCTAGTTTAAAATCGTTAGATGATGAACTGAAGAGCCATATATTGGATACTTGCAATTTAAAGTCTACCTATGAAATTATAGGAGTACCCATCATCCAAAAATCTTTGCTGCAAAGACCAACCGAAAGAGATGTGGAGTATGAAGACAGAAGCCTAATAGCATAAGTTGCTGGACCTTAAAAAGGGAATGTATTGGTTGCAAGGAACTTCAGTACTATGTCCTGTCATTTAATTTACAATTGTCCAAAAATATAATCGATGATATAATAAATGGTGAAGACTGTTACGTCAGAGTTGTTCTAGTGATAATAGTCCATCTCACTGCTATTTCATATGATAAATTGGTGACTTTAGAGGAAATTGTCCCAGAATGGGCATATATATATATTAATATAAAGAGTTTTCCTAATTGAACCAAAACGTTGTGGGCATGATGTAACTACCCATAATACCTTCATCTGACAGATTAGCATAATTTGAGTTAAAAATATATATATACCTTAGCATTTGGCTAAAGGTACCCAGACATAGTATGTCTTAAATGTTATAGATTTACACACCTTGCATGACAATCACACCCTGGTGTGTAGGATGAGACTGATCAGAACAGATAGCTTGGGTATGAAACATTGGAAGAAATGGAGATCCTGCACTCGAAATGCATTGTGTGCAGCTGATGGGGTACAATATGCACTGAAGACGATATCCCTCTATTAGGTGAAAGTGGCACACAGCTGCATTTCAGAGGTTGAATGGTTGGTAAAGGAGCAATGGAAAACCTCCATGTACAAGCACCTTTTTAAAGTGGAAGCATTCAGTTGTTGTATAGAGTACGGCGTGGGAGCGCCTTGTGGTGGCCATTAGACTCCAGCAATTCATACCTCCAACTTTAATTAGTAGCAGCAAAAATCTGGGCAATCTGTGAGGTAATCATCCCCTTTGCAGACACAATTAGGAGAAAAATACTATTGTCTGGGTTGGATTTTTTGCTCCCAGATAAATCCAGCTCAACCAGGTTCCTCGCAGTTTTCTCTAATAGATATTAGTGAATTAAGTAAGGTGCGGCTCCACAAGTAAAAAAAGGGGTTTTAGGCTCTTAAGGACTCTGCGCTGCCCTGGCTTACTGTTACCCCATTTTCTGACATCCAACTATTGTCTAATTTCTGTGACCAGCTTTAGAATAAACTTTGAGGGACTAATTAAAAAAAAAAAAAAAACTACAGCTGGTTCCTGTAGCAAGCCACTATACTCTTATTTAAAGGTTGAAACTTGATCGTTATGGGTGTCTACTCCAGTTCTATGTATGTTTTAGTCCTAAGGACATGTTGATTGGTAACATGAAGTGATGATCATTTGATTTCTGTATACCTAAATGCTGGATTTTGTTCCTAATTATTCAATTCGATGCAGACTTTATGAAAAGCACTCCTCCAGCAAGATGGCTTCTTCAGTAATACAAGGTATTGGATGATTTTCATCAGTTTTATGAAACCTTTATGCAGAAATGTCTTAATTTGTACAAGCTACAAAAAAAAGGAGCAATTTACTATTTTGCTAACTTCAGGGAAACAGAATGTACCAAATATCACGGCCCAGGCAGGTATATATCTGGGCATGCTATTTTATGTCTTAACTGCTTCTGCCTGCGGTTTTACAGTATAAAAGCAGGAATATGTCTTAACAATGTTCATGAATTAAGGGATACCCCAGTAAACATTGCTGTCATTTAGATTTCATTGTCTGAACTCCATGTTTACTTTCATAATTATGTGAGTAAAAAATACATATTATTTCCTTTATCATTCCTAATTTAGATGCTGAAATTATGTACATTGGCTGTATTTTTTGTTCTAGTTTCTACATCATTAAAGGGTGCCAAACACTGTATTGTGGTAGAAAAAAAAGTCATATGTAAAATATATACTACGTTTGTCTTCAAATGAAAGCCCTTTATGTTTTCAGCATTTATAAATAAAGATGTTTTTTTTCAAATTGTGTAGTGTGTGTGTGTATATGTATGTATGTATGTGTGTGTCTGTGTGTGTATATGTGTGTGTGTGTATATATATATATATATATATATATATATATATATATGTGTTAAAGCAGCTGTGCCTACATTGTACACAGATAAATAAAAATAATTTTCCAAAAATAAAGAAAAGTGATTCTACACATACTTTAAAGTTTTACTAAAACCACAACAGTAAAATCTGTATAGGCAGTAAAGCATGATTGTTATACTCACTGTGGAACCTAAGGGTTTAATCCTTCGCATTGTGTTAAAAGGCTGTTTGATCCTGTCTTCTCTGATCCTCACCTTCTTCTACTGTCCCCTATCCATCTCCTAATAAGACAGAACCTTCGGAGTCACTCTGCACATGCTCAGTTTGGTGTGTATTGTTACAGAGTTTTTCTTGGGAGGGTGCATGTGATCAGCACAGGGCCAATCGGCACAGGGGTCCTGCAGCCTTATAGGACAGTCGGAGTTGAATGAAAACTACTCCTACAGACTGTAACCAGACACTGATAGATGTCACAAGACTGCTATGTACTGCTGATGGTAAAAGGTATTTAGCAGTTTATATTTACTAGAACTTTTGCATTCCCATGTTCTGTGTACTGTGGGAGACCAGATATAGTTGATGCAGGGTCCTGGGTTTAGTAAGACGTTCAGTATAGAGTCAAGAATTGGTAAACCCCTGTCAGAATAATGAAAAGGTGAACTAACACTATAGTACAGTGGAACCTCGGATTGCAAGTAACGCGGTTAAAGAGCGTTTCGCAATAAGAGTACTGTATTTTTAAAAATCGTAACTCAGTTTGCGAGTGTTGTCTTGCAAAACAAGCACGATTCAGGCCAAAGTGGTGTGCAGTACCGCTTTTGGCCTGAGGTGGGGGGGGGGGGCGCGGGAGCTAAGCAGAGCCGAACGTCACGTTCGGAAAGGCCCGAGTACAGCATGGCTGACCTTGGCAAATCTCGGGTAGGAAGTCTTTCCGAGGTCTGCCGAGGTCAGCCGAGGTCAGCCGAGCTGTCCTCAGGCCTTTTCGGCCGTTTCCGAGGCTCTCCAGCGCCCCCCGCCTCTGGCCACATGCGGTATTGCATCCCATTAAAGTCAATGTGGAACAAATTATTTTCGTTTCCATTGACTTCAATGGGAAAACTCGCTTTGATGTGCGAGTATTTAGGATTACGGGCATACTCCTGGAACGGATTATGCTCGTAATCTGAGGTTCCGCTGTATACACTCTCCCCAACCCCTTTCCAGTCCCCTCTATACTTTCCTCAGATGGTAATTAGCTATCAGTGCCCACTCAGCCCAGTGCAGCAGTCTGGGGATTTAAAATCCCTGCTCTTCTGTCTGCAGCGCTTCCAGGATGGATCAGAACTTTTCTGATAGGTCAGTGACGGCACGGAGCAATAGCTCTGATCTGGCCAGAAAGCACTGCAGAAAGGAGGAGAGCAGGGATTTCAAATCCCTGGACGGCTGCGGGGGCACTGACAGCTAATCACCCACACGGGTAAGTACAGTGGGGGGGGGGGGTACAGGGTTAGTTCACCGTTTCAGAAAAAATTAAAGGTGAACTAACCCTTTAAGAACTAGTAATTCTGGGGATACTCTGAACCGATGGTAATACTTATAGACTACCAAAATATGCCTGTTTTAGAATAGACAGGTGATATTGTAGAGTGGGCAGGATGTGCAGGACATGAGTGCTCTCATGTTGCCATTTATTAGGCTGTTGGGACAAGAAGGTATTTTAGTGAGTGCCCCCTGCAAGCAAGATATTTCATCCTCGCCTCTCCTGCTGCCCGCAACATTAGCTGTCGCTTTGCCATTCCCCAAGTTACCACAGGACATAGTAGTGTGCCATGGGGGCTAGCTGGTGGAACCACAGCATGTGGCAGGAGACTAGCTCCAGTTTGGGAATGTTAAATACAGGTCTTAAGGTGTCACTAAATGCTCCATTCTTAAAATAACATCACAATTCAGCATACTTTATTGAAATCCATTGCAATATGCAAATTACTATAATATACTGTTATTTTTTTGTTCCATGCTCCCCATGAGGCTCTTTTCCCTTCACTTCTTTCAAAGTATGAGCAGTAGGCTTATATGTGGTCACATGCACAGCTTTCCCCATGCTACAATTCTCAGGGATCTTTGCACCTGTCTGTTACAATGTGCATGTCTCCCCACCAGAGATAACTATACATCAGAAAGAGACACTTCTTTTTCTGGCCCCTCTTTTAATTAGGAATCCTGTGGGTGGTTCTGTTTGGGCAGAGTTATAGGGACTGGGTAAATTACTTAAGCCCTGGTACACACTGGTGTGATTTGACAGTTCAAAGTCACACCCCATTGTTTGCAATGGAACCGTTCAAATTATTGCGACCAGTAAAAGGTTCCTGCACTATGTTTTTGGGATTTCATTGTCTAGACTTCTGTTTAAATGAAGCTGCAATGAAATCGTGCTGAAGTAGCGCGATTTCAAAGCTGCACTGGTGTGAACCAGGGCTACACATGCCAGTGGCGGCTGCATCAGGATGTACAACTGTAGTCCATCTCAGGAACACACCAAGGAGAGTGGTTGTGTCCCCACACACAGTAGAACTATGCAGACCAAACGTAGCTCCCTTTGTAATGTTGGTCTCCGCAACATCATTTAAAAATGTATATTTGGGTGCTGGCTAAGGTTATTACCAGGTACAAAGTTGTGATCAGATTAAGTAATGAAATAAGATATATATATATATATATATATATATATATATATATATATATATATATATATATATACACACACTTTTATTACTTTTTTTTTTCTTGTATATTTTTTTAATTTTCGTCCTCACTGTCATCACCAAACAATTCTTTATTGCTGGGTTTCACGGCGGATTGTCCATCATCGTCCCGTTCACTGTCACTTCCAGAAGGATTACTAACCGAGCCAACGTTCCTTGGTTCTGAATCAGAGCCGGATCCAGAATCAGAATCTAGAATAGAAAAAAACATATATATATTTTTTTTTTTTTTTTATAAAAAGTTTAAAACGCCTATACTAATCTATATTAAAAAGATGCATATAGCCACCTGTTTTGAACCTGCTCCAGTTACATGATTCCCTGTGGCTGCTGCAGGGAAATGGAGAGAGCACTCCAACAACAGCTGGGAAAACCGGGAGCGATGTCATCACCCATAGGCTCCCATGGTGCAGCAGTTGTCAGCGCTCCAGCCTCTCCCCTGCAGCCGCCACAGGGGAGCCAGAGTGGGTTTAAGATAGGTAAGCATATACATCCTTTTTTTTTTTTTTTTTATTTACACATGTTAGCTAGTATACGTGTTAGGAGGGCTGAAGCAGCATTTTTAAGACTAGTAAGGCTTTAGCAGGAATTCTACATTCACTTCCCCAATCTGCAAATATGTTGCTGCCATTAGGTATGGCTTTTGTACGTTAACACAACAGGAAGAGTGTCATGACTGAACAGGAACAGTATTGTGATGTACACCTGGAGATGGAAGAATCTGGTTGATGACTTATCCTACTGTTTTTACTGCTCTCCAGCCACCCACTGACTAGTTAGCATTGTGGCTGGACAGTGCTGTACACATTGCTGCGGCCATGATGCTTCACAGCAAAAATATTGCAAGCATGTCGCGTTTGGCGATCATACCTCCAAACATTCCAGTACAAGGACCATATTGTATATTTTCCAAATCTTTGTGGGCAAACATAAATCTGTTTTATAAAGGAACAAATCAAATTTAAATGAATGAAGTTTTGCTTGGGAGTTGTTTTCTTTTTTTGTTGCGTAATTGGCATGATGTGATTTAGGACAGAAAAAAGACTTTGGCAAAGAAATTCAAAATAAACTTGAGCCCATCCGAGTCTCCATCTGAAAGCCTCATAAAATTTTGCAGTTGGCCAGATTTGGGGACCCCTGTTCTAACTCAAAGCAAGCTACTGTATCTTTGTATAAGTAACATTTTATGTTTGTAATGCCTTCTATCCTTATGTTTGCATAAGTTTTGCAGTTGTTATCTATAGATTTTTTCACTGTTCTGAAGTATTCTCCAAACCCAGCTAGTGGGCCTGTAGCCTCCTTGGATGTGCGCAATGTTGCATGCTAGGAACCTGCAGATGGCCAACGGTACTTCATTATCTCCTAGTTAGGAATGAGGAAATGAGAGGGAGTGTCACAAAAAAAAAAAAAAAACTACTCTCTTCACGAAGCTCCCATCTTATCTGCCTCTTCTGCATCCAAAGTTCTTCTTTAGCACAGGGATAGGGGGATATGAGGGCCAGAGGAATGTGGGTTGTGGGGGATGAGGGACAAGGGATTAGGGATGGGGAGAGAGAGAAATGTGGGGGGGGTTTGCGGAGGGTCGAAGGGATGGAATGGGAGAGAGACGCAGAGGAATGAGGGATTGTGGTGGAGAGGTGAAGGACAAAAGGATGGGGGGGGGGGGTTAAGACAAGGGATTTGGGAGAGGGATGGAAGGACAGAGGGATGAGGAATGGAGAGATTTGGAAAGGAGAGACTGGGGGGGCAGAAAGATGGAGGGATGAAAGGATAAAGAACATAAGCTAGACGGATGAAGTGAAGGACAATGGATGAAGGATTGGGGTATGCAGGGACAGAGAGATGTGGGATGAGCAGAGGGATGGAGATGCTGAGGTGATGAGTGTTGGAGGGATAATGAATTTGATATGAAGGATTGGGATGGCAGTATGGAAGGATAGGGGGATGAGGGATTTGGGATGGAGGGATTTGGGATGAAAGTATTGGACAGAGGGATAGGGAGATGACGGATTTTCGTTGGGAGTATGGAAGGACAGAGGGATTTGGGATGGGAGTATGGAAGGACAGGGGGATGGAAGGACAGAGGGATGAGGGAAGGACTGGGGGGTTGACGGATGGAAGAACAGGGGGATGAGGGATGGAAGGAATGAGGAATGGAAGGACTGGGGGGATGAGGGATGAGAGGACAGGGGGATGGAAGGACAGAGGGATGGGGGATAGAAGGGCAGGGGGTGAGCTATGGAATGATAGAGGGATGGAAGGACAGGGGGTGATGGATAAAAGGACAGAGGGATGAGGGATGAAAGGATAGAGGGATGGAAGGACAGAGGGATGAGAGGACGGGGATGGAAGGACAGAGGGATGGGGGATGGAAGGACAGGGGGTGAGGAATGGAAGGATAGAGGGATAGAAGGACAGAGGGATAGAGAGGTGGAAGGACTGAGGGATGGAAGGACAGAGAGATGAAGGATGGAAGGACAGGGGGTGAGGGATGGAAGGACAGAGGGATGGAAGGACAGGGGGATGAGAGATGGAAGGACAGAGGCATGAGGAATGGAAGGACAGGGGGTGAGGGATGGAAGGACAGAGGGATGAGGGATGGAAGTACAGAGGGATGGGGGATGGAAGGACAGGGGGGTGAGGGATGGAAGGACGGGGGTGAGGGATGGAAGGACAGGGGGGTGAGGGATGGAAGGACAGGGGGATGGAAGGACAGGGGGGTGAGGGATGGAAGGACAGGGGGATGAGGGATGGAAGGACAGACTCACTCAATGCCCAAGAGATTGCCAATCACTTCAAAGACAAGATTGATGCAATTTGTGAGGATACCTCCACTGTGCGTACATCTTCCCCACCCAACATACCTTGGCTAATAGCACATTCAACACTCTCCTCTTTTGAATTGGCTACTACTGAAGAGGTTACAAAACTTTTCTCAGATGCCCACCTAACCAATTGTCCCCTGGATCCTGTTCCCTCACAACTACTACGGTCACCCTCTTCTTCTATCTTATGCTCCTTCACTCACATCTTCAATCTCTCCCCCTCAAGTGGCACCTTCCCCTCCCCTCTAAAACATGTGCAGATCACTCCCATACTCAAAAAGCCCTCACTGGACCCTACCAACCTGAACAACTTAAGACCCATCTCATTGCTCCCATTCACCTCTAAACTTCTAGAACGCTTAGTCTACAACCGTCTTAGCTACCTCAGTGAAAATAACCACCTTGACCCTTTACAGTCTGGCTTTCGCTCACAGCACTCCACAGAAACTGCCTTACTAAAACTCACTAACGATTTATTAACTGCTAAAACCAACAGCCAGTATTCCATACTCCTACTACTTGACCTCTCTGCGGCCTTTGATACAGTTGACCACCTGCTCCTTCTCAATAAACTACATTCCCTTGGCCCCTGAGATTCTGCTCTATCCTGGTTCTCTGCCTATTTATCACACGCTCCTTCAGTGTCACCTACAATTCTGTCTCCTCCTCTCTCTTTCTGTGGGGGTCCCCCAAGGCTCTGTTCTTGGACCCCTTCTCTTCTCTATCTACACCTCCTCCCTTGGTCACTTGATAACCGCCCACGGCTTCCAATACCACTTATACGCTGATGACACCCATATCTATCTGTCTACTCCTCATCTCACTCCTTTAGTCTCCTCTCGCCTTACTAACTGACATATCAGCATGGATGTCGCACCACTTCCTTAAACCAAATCTCTCTAAAACTGAGCTATTAATATCCCCCCCCCCCCCCGCCCGTGCCCCCCTTCACGACTTTTCCATCAAAATCAACAATGCAACCATCAGTCCCTCCCCTCACGCCAGGGCACTAGGTGCAATCCTAGACTCTGACTTGTCATTTCAGCTTCAAATCCAATCGTTGTCAAAAGTTTGTAGAATTCACCTCCATACCACCTCTAAAATTCGCCCCTTTTTAACAAATGAAACCACCAAGCTCTTCATTCACTCCATTATTATCTCTTTTGACTATTGCAACTCCCTTCTCACTGGCTTACCTCTCCACAGTCTCCCTCTTCAGTCTATCATGAATGCTGCTGCCAGACTTATCCACCTTACCAACCGCTCAGTGTCTACCAACCCTCTACTCCAATCCCTACACTGGCTCCCAATCACCCAGCGAATTAAATTCAAAATACTAACCACAACATACAAAGCCATTCACAACTCTGCCCCGAGCTACATCATTAATCTTGTCTCCAAATATCACCCAAATCGTCCTCTCCGCTCTTCTCAAGACCTCCTACTCTCAAGCTCTCTCTTCTCCTCCTCTCATGCTTGTCTCCAGGATTTCTCCAGAGCCTCTCCCATCCTCTGGAACTTGCTACCTCAACCTGTCTGGCTATCCCCTACTCTTGCTACCTTCAGGCGATCCCTGAAAACTCATCTCTTCAGGAAAGCCTATCACGTCTCCAACTAATCTCCTACCACTTCCATCAGCTCATTCCCCACAGTTACAACCTTTTGTACCACCTGCCCCACCCTATTAGATTGTAAGCTCTTCTGAGCAGGACTCTCTTAATCCTCCTGTATCTTATTGTATTAAAACTGTATTGTCTCCCTTTTATATTGTAAAGTGCTGCGTAAACTTTTGGCGCTCTATAAATCCTGTATAATAATAATAATAATGAGGGAAGGAAGGACAGTGAAATGAGGGATGGAAGGACAGGGGGATGATGGATGGAAGGACAGAGGGATGGAAGGAAGGGGGGATGGAAGGACAGAGAGATGAAGGATGGAAGGACAGAGGGATGAGGGATGGAAGGACAGAGGGATGAGGGATGGAAGGACAGAGGGATGAGGGATGGAAGGACAGGTGGATGAGGGATGGAAGGACAGAGGGATGAGGGATGGAAGGACAGAGGGATGAGGGATGGAAGGACAGAGGGATGAGGGATGGAAGGACAGGTGGATGAGGGATGGAAGGACAGAGGGATGAGGGATGGAAGGACAGAGGGATGGAAGGACAGAGGGATGAGGAATGGAAGGACAGAGGGGTGAGGGATGGAAGGACAGAGGGATGAGGGATGGAAGGACAGAGGGATGAGGGATGGAAGGACAGGGGGTGATGGATGGAAGGACAGGGGGTGATGAATGGAAGGACAGAGGGATGAGGGATGGAAGGACAGGGGGATGGAAGTACAGGGGGGTGATGGATGGAAGGACAGGGGGATAGAAGGACTGAGGGATGGAAGGACAGGGGGTGAGGGATGGAAGGACAGGGGGATGGAAAGACAGGGGGATGAGGGATGGAAGGACAGAGGGATGAGGGATGGAAGGACGGGAATAGAAGGACAGAGCGATGGAAGGATGGAAGGACAGGAGCGTGATGGATGGAAGGACAGGGGGATGAGAAATGGAAGGACAGGGGGATGAGGGATGGAAGGACAGAGGGATGGGGGATGGGGTGATGGATGGAAGGACAGGGGGATGAAGGATGGAAGGACAGAGGGATGAGAGATGGAAGGACAGAGGGATGAGGGATGGAAGGGCAGAGGGATGGAAGGACAGAGGGATGAGGGATGGAAGGACAGGGGGATGAGGGATGGAAGGACAGAGGGATGAGGGATGGAAGGACAGAGGGATGGAAGGACAGAGGGATAAGGGATGGAAGGACAGAGGGATGAGGGATGGAAGGACAGAGGGATGGAAGGACAGAGGGATGGAAGGACAGGGGGTGATGGATGGAAGGACAGGGGGATGGAAGGACAGAGGGATAGAAGGACAGGGGGGTGAGGGATGGAAGGACAGATGGATGGCAGATGGAAGGACAGAGGGATGAGGGATGGAAGGACAGGGGGATGGAAAGACAGGGGGGTGAGGGATGGAAGGACAGAGGGATGGAAGGACAGAGGGATGGAAGGAAAGGGGGTGATGGATGGAAGGACAGGGGGATGAGGGATGGAAGGATGGAAGGACAGAGGAATGAGGGATGGAAGTACAGGGGGGTGATGGATGGAAGGACAGGGGGATGAGGGATGGAAGGACAGAGGGATGGAAGGACAGGGGGTGAGGGATAGAAGGACAGGGGGATGGAAAGACAGGGGGATGAGGGATGGAAGGACAGAGGGATTGAAGGACAGAGGGATGGAAGGACAGGGGAATGGAAGGACAGAGGGATGGAAGGACAGAGGGATGAGGGATGGAAGGACAGGGGGGTGATTGATGGAAGGACAGGGGGATGAGGAATGGAAGGACAGAGGGATGGGGGATGGAAGGACAGGGGGGTGATGGATGGAAGGACAGGGGGATGAGGGATGGAAGGACAGAGGGATGGGGGATGGAAGGATAGGGGGATGAGGGATGGAAGGACAGAGGGATGAGGGATGGAAGGACAGAGGGATGAGGGATGGAAGGACAGGGGGATGAAAGGACAGAGGGATAAGGGATGGAAGGACAGAAGGATGGAAGGACAGAGGGATGAGGGATGGAAGGACAGAGGGATGGAAGGACAGAGGGATGAGGGATGGAAGGACAGGGGGTGATGGATGGAAGGACAGGGAGATGGAAGGATGGAAGGACAGAGGGATGGAAGGACAGAGGGATGGGAGATGGAACGACAGAGGGATGAGGGATGGAAGGATAGGGGGTGATGGATGGAAGGACAGAGGGATGGAAGGACAGGGGGATGGAAAGACAGGGGGATGAGGGATGGTAGGATGGAAGGACAGAGGGATGGGGGATGGAAGGACAGAGGGATGGGGGATGGAAGGACAGAAGGATGGAAGGACAGGGGGTGATGGATGGAAGGACAGGGGGATGAGGGATGGAATGATTGAAGGACAGAGGGATGGGGGATGGAAGGACAGAGGGATGGGGGATGGAAGGACAGAAGGATGGAAGGACAGGGGGTGATGGATGGAAGGACAGAGGGATGAGGGATGGAAGGACAGAGGGATGGAAGGACAGGGGGTGAGGGATGGAAGGACAGGGGGATGGAAAGACAGGGGGATGAGGGATGGAAGGACAGATGGATTGAAGGACAGAGGGATGGAAGGACAGAGGGATGAGGGATGGAAGGACAGAGGGATGGAAGGACAGAGGGATGAGGGATGGAAGGACAGGGGGTGATGGATGGAAGGACAGGGGGATGAGGGATGGAAGGACAGGGGGATGAGGGATGGAAGGACAGAGGGATGGGGGATGGAAGGACAGAGGGATGAGGGATGGAAGGACAGAGGGATGGGGGATGGAAGGACAGAAGAATGGAAGGACAGGGGGTGATGGATGGAAGGACAGGGGAATGAGGGATGGAAGGACAGGGGAATGAGGGATGGAAGGACAGAGGGATGAGGGATGGAAGGACAGATGGATGGAAGGATGGAAGGACAAAGGGATGGAAGGACAGAGGGATGAGGGAGGGAAGAACAGAGGGATGAGGAATGGAAGGACAGAGGGATGAAGGATGGAAGTACAAGGGGGTGATGGATGGAAGGACAGGGGGATGGAAGGACAGGGGGATGAGGGATGGAAGGATGGAAGGACAGAGGGATGGAAGGACAGAGGAATGAGGGATGGAAGGACAAGGGGTGAGGGATGGAAGGACAGAGGGATGAGGGATGGAAGGACAAGGGGGTGATGGATGGAAGGACGGGGGATAAGGAATGGAAGGACAGGGGGATGAGGGATGGAAGGACAGAGGGATGGGGGATGGAAGGACAGAGGGATGGAAGGACAGGGGGATTGAAGGACAGGGGGATGGGGGATGGAAGGACAGGGGGATGGGGGATGGAAGGACAGGGGGATGGGGGATGGAAGGACAGAGGGATGGAAGGACAGGGGTATGAAGGATGGAAGGACAGGGTGGTGATGGATGGAAGGACGGGGGATGAGGAATGGAAGGACAGGGGGATGAGGGATGGAAGGACAGAGGGATGGGGGATGGAAGGACAGAGGGATGGAAGGACAGGGGGATTGAAGGACAGGGGGATGGGGGATGGAAGGACAGGGGGATGGGGCATGGAAGGACAGGGGGATGGGGGATGGAAGGACAGAGGGATGGAAGGACAGGGGTATGAAGGATGGAAGGACAGGGTGGTGATGGATGGAAGGACAGAGGGATGAAGGATGGAAGTACAGGGGGTTAATGGATGGAAGGACAGGGGGATGGAAGGACAGGGGGATGAGGGATGGAAGGATGGAAGGACAGAGGGATGGAAGGACAGGGGGATGGAAGGACAGAGGGATGAGGAAGGGAAGGGCAGAGGGATGAGGGATGGAAAGACAGAGGGATGAAAGATGGAAGTACAGGGGGGTGAAGGATGGAAGGACAGGGGGATGAGGAATGGAAGGACAGAGGGATGGAAGGACAGAGGGATGGAAGGACAGAGGAATGAGAGATGGAAGGACAAGGGGTGAGGCATGGAAGGACAGGGGGATGGAAGGACAGAGGGATTGAAGGACAGAGGGATGAGGGATGGAAGACCAGGGGGATGGAAGGACAGAGGGATGGAAGGACAGAGGGATGGAAGGACAGAGGGATGAGGGATGGAAGGACAGGGGGAGATGGATGGAAGGACAGGGGGAGATGGATGGAAGGACGGGGATGAGGAATGGAAGGACAGGGGGATGAGGGATGGAAGGACAGAGGGATGGGGGATGGAAGGACAGAGGGATGGAAGGACAGGGGGATGGAAGGTCAGGGTGATGAGGGATGGAAGGACAGGGGGATGAGGGATGGAAGGACAGAGGGATGGGGGATGGAAGGACAGAGGGATGGAAGGACAGGGGGATGGAAGGACAGGGGGATGAGGGATGGAAGGACAGAGGGATGGAAGGACAGAGGGATGAGGGATGGAAGGACAGAGGGATGGAAGGACAGAGGGATGAGGGATGGAAGGACAGGGGGTGATGGATGGAAGGACAGGGGGATGAGGGATGGAAGGACAGGGGGATGAGGGATGGAAGGACAGGGGGATGAGGGATGGAAGGACAGGGGGATGAAGGATGGAAGGACAGAGGGATGGGGGATGGAAGGACAGAGGGATGAGGGATGGAAGGACAGA
This sequence comes from Lithobates septentrionalis, assembly GCA_037952835.1. Lineage (NCBI taxonomy): Eukaryota > Metazoa > Chordata > Amphibia > Anura > Ranidae > Lithobates > Lithobates septentrionalis. Next base: position 1,385,021 of record JBBDGP010001110.1, on the reverse strand, counting down.
GGGATGGGGGATGGAAGGACAGAAGAATGGAAGGACAGGGGGTGATGGATGGAAGGACAGGGGAATGAGGGATGGAAGGACAGGGGAATGAGGGATGGAAGGACAGAGGGATGAGGGATGGAAGGACAGATGGATGGAAGGATGGAAGGACAAAGGGATGGAAGGACAGAGGGATGAGGGAGGGAAGAACAGAGGGATGAGGAATGGAAGGACAGAGGGATGAAGGATGGAAGTACAGGGGGGTGATGGATGGAAGGACAGGGGGATGGAAGGACAGGGGGATGAGGGATGGAAGGATGGAAGGACAGAGGGATGGAAGGACAGAGGAATGAGAGATGGAAGGACAAGGGGTGAGGGATGGAAGGACAGAGGGATGAGGGATGGAAGGACAAGGGGGTGATGGATGGAAGGACGGGGGATGAGGAATGGAAGGACAGGGGGATGAGGGATGGAAGGACAGAGGGATGGGGGATGGAAGGACAGAGGGATGGAAGGACAGGGGGATTGAAGGACAGGGGGATGGGGGATGGAAGGACAGGGGGATGGGGGATGGAAGGACAGAGGGATGGAAGGACAGGGGTATGAAGGATGGAAGGACAGGGTGGTGATGGATGGAAGGACGGGGGATGAGGAATGGAAGGACAGGGGGATGAGGGATGGAAGGACAGAGGGATGGGGGATGGAAGGACAGAGGGATGGAAGGACAGGGGGATTGAAGGACAGGGGGATGGGGGATGGAAGGACAGGGGGATGGGGGATGGAAGGACAGGGGGATGGGGGATGGAAGGACAGAGGGATGGAAGGACAGGGGTATGAAGGATGGAAGGACAGGGTGGTGATGGATGGAAGGACAGAGGGATGAAGGATGGAAGTACAGGGGGTTAATGGATGGAAGGACAGGGGGATGGAAGGACAGGGGGATGAGGGATGGAAGGATGGAAGGACAGAGGGATGGAAGGACAGGGGGATGGAAGGACAGAGGGATGAGGAAGGGAAGGGCAGAGGGATGAGGGATGGAAGTACAGGGGGGTGAAGGATGGAAGGACAGGGGGATGAGGAATGGAAGGACAGAGGGATGGAAGGACAGAGGGATGGAAGGACAGAGGAATGAGAGATGGAAGGACAAGGGGTGAGGCATGGAAGGACAGAGGGATTGAAGGACAGAGGGATGAGGGATGGAAGACCAGGGGGATGGAAGGACAGAGGGATGGAAGGACAGAGGGAAGGAAGGACAGAGGGATGAGGGATGGAAGGACAGGGGGAGATGGATGGAAGGACAGGGGGAGATGGATGGAAGGACGGGGATGAGGGATGGAAGGACAGAGGGATGGGGGATGGAAGGACAGAGGGATGGAAGGACAGGGGGATGGAAGGTCAGGGTGATGAGGGATGGAAGGACAGGGGGATGAGGGATGGAAGGACAGAGGGATGGGGGATGGAAGGACAGAGGGATGGAAGGACAGGGGGATGGAAGGACAGGGGGATGAGGGATGGAAGGACAGGGGGATGAGGGATGGAAGGACAGAGGGATGGGGGATGGAAGGACAGAGCGATGGAAGGACAGGGGGATGGAAGGACAGGGGGATGAAGGATGGAAGGACAGGGGGGTGATGGATGGAAGGACATGGGGATGAGGGATGGAAGAACAGAGGGATGGAATGACAGAGGGATGGAAGGATAGAGGGATGAGGGATGGAAGGACAGAGGGGTGAGGGATGGAAGGACAGAGGGATGGAAGGACAGAGGGATGAGGGATGGAAGGACAGGGGGTGATGGATGGAAGGACAGAGGGATGGAAGGACAGGGGGGTGATGGATGGAAGGACAGGGGGGAGGGATGGAAGTACAGGGGGATGGAAAGACAGAGGGATGAGGGATGGAAGGATGGAAGGACAGAGGGATGGAAGGACAGAGGGATGGGAGATGGAAGGACAGAGGGATGGGGGATGGAAGGACAGAGGGATGAGGGAGGGAAGGACAGATGGATGAGGAATGGAAGGACAGAGGGATGAAGGATGGAAGTACAGGGGGGTGATGGATGGAAGGACAGGGGGATGGAAGGACAGGGGGATGAGGGATGCAAGGATGGAAGGACAGAGGGATGGAAGGACAGAGGGATGAGGAAGGGAAGGACAGAGGGATGAGGGATGGAAGGACAGAGGGATGAAGGATGGAAGTACAGGGGGTGAAGGATGGAAGGACAGGGGGATGAGGGATGGAAGGACAGAGGGATGGAAGGACAGAGGAATGAGAGATGGAAGGACAAGGGGTGAGGGATGGAAGGACAGGGGGATGGAAAGACAGGGGGATGAGGGATGGAAGGACAGAGGGATTGAAGGACAGAGGGATGAGGGATGGAAGACCAGGGGGATGGAAGGACAGAGGGATGGAAGGACAGAGGGATGGAAGGACAGGGGGATGGAGGGACAGAGGGATGGAAGGACAGAGGGATGGAAGGACAGGGGGATGGAGGGACAGAGGGATGGAAGGACAGAGGGATGAGGGATGGAAGGACAGAGGGATGGAAGGACAGAGGGATGGAAGGACAGGGGGATGGAGGGACAGAGGGATGGAAGGACAGAGGGATGGAAGGACAGAGGGATGGAAGGACAGGGGGATGGAGGGACAGAGGGATGGAAGGACAGAGGGATGAGGGATGGAAGGACAGGGGGGAGATGGATGGAAGGACGGGGATGAGGAATGGAAGGACAGGGGGATGAGGGATGGAAGGACAGAGGGATGGAAGGACAGGGGGATGGAAGGACAGGGGGATGAAGGATGGAAGGACAGGGGGGTGATGGATGGAAGGACAGGGGGATGAGGGATGGAAGGACAGAGGGATGGAAGGACAGAGGGATGAGGGATGGAAGGACAGGGGGGAGATGGATGGAAGGACGGGGATGAGGAATGGAAGGACAGGGGGATGAGGGATGGAAGGACAGAGGGATGGAAGGACAGGGGGATGGAAGGACAGGGGGATGAAGGATGGAAGGACAGGGGGGTGATGGATGGAAGGACAGGGGGATGAGGGATGGAAGGACAGAGGGGTGGAAGGACAGGGGGTGAGGGATGGAAAAACAGGGGGATGGAAAAACAGGGGGATGAGGGATGGAAGGACAGGGGGTGATGGATGGAAGGGCAGGGGGGTGATGGATGGAAGGACAGGGGGGGAGGGATGGAAGTACAGGGGGATGGAAAGACAGGGGGATGAGGGATGGAAGGATGGAAGGACAGAGGGATGGAAGGACAGAGGGATGGGGGATGGAAGGACAGAGGGATGGGGGATAGAAGGACAGAAGGATGGAAGGATGGAAGGACATGGGGTGAGGGATGGAAGGACAGAGGGATGAGGGATGGAAGGACAGATGGATGGAAGGATGGAAGGAGAGAGGGATGGAAGGACAGGGGGATGGAAGGATGGAAGGACAGAGGGATTGAAGGACAGGGGGATGATGGATGGAAGGACAGAGGGATGGAAGGACAGAGGGATGAGACAAATAAAATAATAAGGACAGATCTAGGCAACATTTAGCACCACATCCCATATATACCGAAGAGAAAAAATCAGGAGGGGGGGGGGGGTCCTAAAACATAAAAATTGCAAGAAAAAAACACAATAAGCAATGCAGTTCGGAGCACAGCCTCTGTGTGGGTGAGACATGGCTGCGCAGGGACACTTACTAGTTGGAGAAGAACCGGCAGGTACACGATTTGGGGAGAGACATAAAGTCTCCCCTGTGATGAAGAGCCTGCAGCATGTCTCACCCACACAGAGGAACATTATTTAAACTTCACCGTCTGGAACTTCATATATATGACTCCCAGATGATGAAGTACGCCCCCTAGTGGATGCTGATCAATACAGCGCTTTGTAAATTGTCTATGAGGTTATGGTGCCTCTAGCACAGAGATTTTTTGATTCTATTAAAGGTACTCTTCATTTTCCATCATTATGATGAGCATGGTTGCCCTCCTTAAACTCATGAAGTCCTTATTTATCTTATATTTTCTTATCCTTATATTTAGGAAACACAAACTTTACATCCCTCTGTGGCCAAAACTGATGGGAACTCTTGATGTGAGAGAGATGTAGTTGAGTATATCCTGTATCACTGATGCCATTCATTGGCTTGGTTCATTAAACATCATTTTGCCTTCTATGTGCGGCAGCCTGGTAAGACTATCAATATTGTGGTATCATTATTATTTTGCTGATTTATGAATATTTTGGATACTCTTGAGCTGTATGAATCACTTATCTATATATATATATATATATATATATATATAGATATATATATATATATATATCATCTATAAACTGCATCAACTATAACAGTACATCTTATTTCTGTTTTCTTTATTATCTACAATGTACCTTACTTTATTGTATTGCCAAAACTCCTGAGGAAGCTTCGAATTGAGTGAAACATGTAGAGCGGCTTTTTAGACAAGTGGTTCTTTTTCGATTAATTGCCCACTAACAGATGTGGCGTCTTTGATACCCAAACACTGTTTTTAAGTGATTAACTGTTTTGTCATATTATTCGTTTTAAATGTAATAAATACAAACTATTTTTATGGATAAAGTTATACGTGTTTTTCTACTTTAATGTGCAAGCACCTTAAGAGTCCCAGGGTTTCCCCCCCCCCCCCTCCTGATTTTTTCTCGACAGAGGGATGAGGGATGGAAGGACAGAGGGATGGAAGGACAGGGGGATGATGGATGGAAGGACAGAGGGATGGAAGGATGGAAGGGATGAGGGATGGAAGGACAGAGAGATGGAAAGACAGAGGGATGGAAGGACAGGAGGGTGAGGGATGGAAGGACAGAGGGATGGAAAGACAGAGGGATGAGGGATGGAAGGAAAGATGGATGGAAAGACAAAGGGATGGAAGGACAGAGGGATGGAAGGACAGGAGGGTGAGGGATGGAAGGACAGAGAGATGGAAAGACAGAGGGATGAGGGATGGAAGGAAAGATGGATGGAAGGACAGAGAGATGGAAAGACAGAGGGATGGAAGGACAGAGGGATGGAAGGACAGAGGGATGGAAGGACAGGAGGGTGAGGGATGGAAGGACAGAGGGATGGAAAGACAGAGGGATGAGGGATGGAAGGAAAGATGGATGGAAAGACAAAGGGATGGAAGGACAGAGGGATGGAAGGACAGGAGGGTGAGGGATGGAAGGACAGAGAGATGGAAAGACAGAGGGATGAGGGATGGAAGGAAAGATGGATGGAAGGACAGAGGGATGGAAGGACAGGGGGATAGAAGGACAGAGGGATGGAAGGACAGGGGGGTGATGGATGGAACGACAGAGGGATGAGGGATGGAAGGACAGAGGGATGAGGGATGGAAGGACAGAGGGATGGAAGGACAGAGGGATGGAAGGACAGGGGGATGAGGGATGGAAGGACAGAGGGATGAGGGATGGAAGGACAGAGGGATGAGGGATGGAAGGACAGAGGGATGAGGCATGAAAGGACAGAGGGATGAGGGATGGAAGGACAGGGGGGTGATGGATGGAAGGACAGAGGGATGGAAGGACAGAGGGATGGAAGGACAGAGGGATGGAAGGACAGGGGGATGGAAGGACATGGGGATGGAAGGACTGAGGGATGAGGGATGGAAGGACAGAGGGATGAGGGATGGAAGGACAGGGGGACAGGGGTGGAAGGACAGAGGGATGGAAGGACAGAGGGATGGAAGGACAGAGCGATGGAAGGACAGGGGGATGGAAGGACAGGGGGATGGAAGGACAGAGGGATGGAAGGACAGAGGGATGAGGATTGGAAGGACATGGGGATGAGGGATTGAAGGACAGAGGGATGAGGGATGGAAGGACAGAGGGATGAGGGATGGAAGGACAGAGGGATGAGAGATGGAAGGACAGAGGGATGAGGGATGGAAGGACAGAGGGATGAGGGATGGAAGGGCAGGGGGATGAGGGATGGAAGGGCAGGGGGATGCGGGATTGAAAGACAGAGGGATGGAAGGACAGAGGGACGGAAGGACAGAGGGATGGAAGGACAGAGGGACGGAAGGACAGAGGGATGGAAGGACAGGGGGATGGAAGGACAGGGGGATGGAAGGACAGAGGGATGGAAGGACAGAGGGATGAGGGATGGAAGGACAGGGGGATGGAAGGACAGAGGGACGAGGGATGGAAGGACAGGGGGATGAGGGATGGAAGGATAGAGGGATGAGGGATGGAAGGACAGGGGGATGAGGGATGGAAGGACAGAGGGATGAGGGATGGAAGGACAGAGGGATGGAAGGACAGAGGGATGGAAGGACAGAGGGATGGAAGGACAGGGGGATGGAAGGACAGAGGGATAGAAGACCAGAGGGATGAGGGATGGAAGGACAGGGGGATGGAAGGACAGAGGGACGAGGGATGGAAGGACAGGGGGATGAGGGATGGAAGGATAGAGGGAGGAGGGATAGAAGGACAGGGGGATGAGGGATGGAAGGACAGAGGGATGAGGGATGGAGGGACAGGGGGATGAGGGATGGAAGGACAGAGGGATGGAAGGACAGAGGGATGGAAGGACTGGGGGATAGAAGGACAGAAGGATGGAAGGACAGAGGGATGAGGGATGGAAGGACAGGGGGATGGAAGGACAGAGGGACGAGGGATGGAAGGACAGGGGGATGATCAATGGAAGGACAGAGGGATGAGGGATGGAAGGACAGAGGGATGGAAGGACAGGGGGATGGAAGGACAGAGGGATGAAAGGACAGAGGGATGGACGGACAGGGGGATGGAAGGACAGGGGGATGGAAGGACAGGGGGTGAGGGATGGAAGGACAGAGGGATGGAAGGACAGAGGGATGGAAGGACAGAGGGATGGAAGGACAGGGGGATGGAAGGACAGGGGGATGGAAGGACAGAGGGATGGAAGGACAGGGGGATGGAAGAACAGATTGATGTAAGGACAGAGGGATGGAAGGACAGGGGGGTGGAAGGACAGATGGATGGAAGGACAAAGGGATAGAAGGACAGAGGGATGAGGGATGGAAGGACAGAGGGATGAAAGGATGGAAGGACAGGGGGGTGATGGATGGAAGGACAGAGGGATGAGGGATGGAAGGACAGAGGGATGGAAGGACAGGGGGGTGAGGGATGGAAGGACAGAGGGATGGAAGGACAGAAGGATGATGGATGGAAGGACAGAGGGATGGAAGGACAGGGGGGTGAGGGATGGAAGGACAGAGGGGTGAGGGATGGAAGGACAGAGGGGTGAGGGATGGAAGGACAGAGGGGTGAGGGATGGAAGAACAGAGGGATGGAAGGACAGAGGGATGGAAGGATAGAGGGATGAGGGATGGAAGGACAGAGGGGTGAGGGATGGAAGGACAGAGGGATGGAAGGACAGAGGGATGAGGGATGGAAGGACAGAGGGATGGAAGGACTGGGGGATGAGGGATGGAAGGACAGGGGGATGGAAGGACAGGGAGATGGAAGGATAGAGGGATGGAAGGATAGGGGGATGGAAGGATGGAAGGACAGAGGGATGGAAGGATAGGGGGATGGAAGGACAGAGGGATGAGGGATGGAAGGATAGGGGGATGGAAGGATAGGGGGGTGGAAGGACAGGGGGATGAGGGATGGAAGGACAGAGGGATGGAAGGACAGGGGGATGAGGGATGGAAGGACAGGGGGATGGAAGGATGGAAGGACTGGGGGATGAGGGATGGAAGGACAGGGGGATGAGGGATGGAAGGACAGGGGGATGGAAGGATGAAAGGACTGGGGGATGAGGAATGGAAGGACAGGGGGATGGAAGGACTGGGGGATGAGGGGTGGAAGCACAGGGGGATGGAAAGATGGAAGGACTGGGGGATGAGGGATGGAAGGACAGGGGGGTGGAAGGATGGAAGGACTGGGGGATGAGGGATGGAAGGACAGGGGGATGGAAGAACAGGGGGATGGAAGGACAGGGGGATGGAAGGACAGGGGCGTGAGGGATGGAAGGACAGGGGGATGGAAGGACAGGGGGGGGTGAGGGATGGAAGGACAGGGTGATGAGGGATGGAGGGACAGGGGGATGGAAGGACAGAGGGATGGAAGGATGGAAGGACAGAGGGATTGAAGGACATGGGGATGATGGATGGAAGGACAGAGGGATGGAAGGACAGAGGGATTGAAGGACGGGGGGATGGAAGGACAGAGGGATGGAAGGACAGAGGGATGAGAAAAAATAAAATAATAAGGACAGATCTAGGCAACATTTAGCACCACATCCCATATATACCGAAGAGAAAAAATCAGGAGGGGGGGGGGGGACAAAAGGGGTTGAAAAAACCCCGGGACTTTTAAGGTGCTTGCACATTAAAGTAGAAAAACATGTATAACTTTATCCATAAAAATAGTTTGTATTTATTACATTTAAAACGAATAATATGACAAAACAGTTAATCACTTAAAAACAGTGTTTGGGTATCAAAGACGCCACATCTGTTAGTGGGCAATTAATCGAAAAAGTACCACTTGACTAAAAAGCCGCTCTACATGTTTCGCTCAATTCAGAGCTTCCTCAGGAGTTTTGGCAATACAATAAAGTAAGGTACATTGTAGATAATAAAGAAAACAGAAATAAGATGTACTGTTATAGTTGATGCAGTTTAAAGATAATATATATATGGATAAGTGATTCATACAGCTCAAGAGTATCCAAAATATTCATAAATCAGCAAAATTACCCTGTCCTTCCATCCCCCTGTCCTTCCATCCCCCTGTCCTTCCATCCATCACCCCCCTGCCTGGGATAAGTGATTCATACAGCTCAAGAGTATCCAATATATTCATAAATTAGCAAAATAATAATGATACAACAATATTGATAGTCTTACCAGGCTGCCGCACATAGAAGGCAAAATGATGTTTAATGAACCAAGCCAATGAATGGCATCAGTGATACAGGATATACTCAACTACATCTCTCTCACATCAAGAGTTCAAATTATTTTTGGCCACAGAGGGATGTAAAGTTTGTGTTTCCTAAATATAAGGATAAGAAAATATAAGATAAATAAGGACTTCATGAGTTTAAGGAGGCCAACCATGCTCATCATAATGATGGAAAATGAAGAGTACCTTTAATAGAATCAAAAAATCTCTGTGCTAGAGGCACCATAACCTCATAGACAATTTACAAAGCAATGTATTGATCAGCATCCAGTAGGGGGCGTACTTCATCATCTGGGAGTCATATATATGAAGTTCCAGACGGTGAAGTTTAAAAAATGTTCCTAAAACATAAAAATAGCAAGAAAAAAACACAATAAGCAATGCAGTTCGGAGCACAGCCTCTGTGTGGGTGAGACATGGCTGCGCAGGGACACTTACTAGTTGGAGAAGAACCGGCAGGTACACGATTTGGGGAGAGACATAAAGTCTCCCCTGTGATGAAGAGCCTGCAGCATGTCTCACCCACACAGAGGAACATTATTTAAACTTCACCGTCTGGAACTTCATATATATGACTCCCAGATGATGAAGTACGCCCCCTAGTGGATGCTGATCAATACAGCGCTTTGTAAATTGTCTATGAGGTTATGGTGCCTCTAGCACAGAGATTTTTTGATTCTATTAAAGGTACTCTTCATTTTCCATCATTATGATGAGCATGGTTGCCCTCCTTAAACTCATGAAGTCCTTATTTATCTTATATTTTCTTATCCTTATATTTAGGAAACACAAACTTTACATCCCTCTGTGGCCAAAAATAATTTGAACTCTTGATGTGAGAGAGATGTAGTTGAGTATATCCTGTATCACTGATGCCATTCATTGGCTTGGTTCATTAAACATCATTTTGCCTTCTATGTGCGGCAGCCTGGTAAGACTATCAATATTGTTGTATCATTATTATTTTGCTAATTTATGAATATATTGGATACTCTTGAGCTGTATGAATCACTTATCCCAGGCAGGGGGGTGATGGATGGAAGGACAGGGGGGTGAGGGATGGAAGGACAGGGGGATGGAAGGACAGGGGGATGAGGGATGGAAGGACAGGGGGGTGGAAGGATAGGGGGGTGAGGGATGGAAGGACAGGGGGGTGAGGGATGGAAGGACAGGGGGTGAGGGATGGAAGGACAGGGGGGTGAGGGATGGAAGGACAGGGGGGTGAGGGATGGAAGGACAGGGGGGTGAGGGATGGAAGGACAGGGGGATGGAAGGACAGGGGGTGAGGGATGGAAGGACAGGGGGTGAGGGATGGACGGACAGGGGGGTGAGGGATGGAAGGACAGGGGGTGAGGGATGGAAGGACAGGGGGTGAGGGATGGAAGGACAGGGGGGTGAGGGATGGAAGGACAGAGGGATGGAAGGACAGGGGGATGAGGGATGGAAGGACAGAGGGATGGAAGGACAGGGGGATGAGGGATGGAAGGACAGAAGGATGGAAGGACAGGGGGATGAGGGATGGAAGGACAGAGGGATGGAAGGACAGGGGGATGAGGGATGGAAGGACAGAGGGATGGAAGGACAGGGGGATGAGGGATGGAAGGACAGAGGGATGGAAGGACAGGGGGATGAGGGATGGAAGGACAGAAGGATAGGGGGGTGAGGGATGGAAGGACAGGGGGATGGAAGGACAGGGGGGTGAGGGATGGAAGGACAGGGGGGTGAGGGATGGAAGGACAGGGGGGTGAAGGATGGAAGGACAGGGGGTGAGGGATGGAAGGACAGGGGGGTGAGGGATGGAAGGACAGGGGTGTGAGGGATGGAAGGACAGGGGGTGAGGGATGGAAGGGCAGGGGGTGAGGGATGGAAGGACAGGGGGTGAGGGATGGAAGGACAGGGGGTGAGGGATGGAAGGACAGGGGGTGAGGGATGGAAGGACAGGGGGGTGAGGGATGGAAGGACAGGGGGTGAGGGATGGAAGGACAGGGGGGTGAGGGATGGAAGGACAGGGGGTGAGGGATGGAAGGACAGGGGGGTGAGGGATGGAAGGACAGGGGGGTGAGGGATGGAAGGACAGGGGGGTGAGGGATGGAAGGACAGGGGGTGAGGGATGGAAGGACAGGGGGTGAGGGATGGAAGGACAGGGGGTGAGGGATGGAAGGACATGGGGGTGAGGGATGGAAGGACAGGGGGTGAGGGATGGAAGGACAGGGGGGTGAGGGATGGAAGGACAGGGGGTGAGGGATGGAAGGACAGGGGGTGAGGGATGGAAGGACAGGGGGGTGAGGGATGGAAGGACAGGGGGGTGAGGGATGGAAGGACAGGGGGTGAGGGATGGAAGGACAGGGGGGTGAGGGATGGAAGGACAGGGGGGTGAGGGATGGAAGGACAGGGGGGTGAGGGATGGAAGGACAGGGGGGTGAGGGATGGAAGGACAGGGGGTGAGGGATGGAAGGACAGGGGGGTGAGGGATGGAAGGACAGGGGGGTGAGGGATGGAAGGACAGGGGGGTGAGGGATGGAAGGACAGGGGGGTGAGGGATGGAAGGACAGGGGGATGAGGGATGGAAGGACAGGGGGGTGAGGGATGGAAGGACAGGGGGTGAGGGATGGAAGGACATGGGGGTGAGGGATGGAAGGACAGGGGGTGAGGGATGGAAGGACAGGGGGGTGAGGGATGGAAGGACATGGGGGTGAGGGATGGAAGGACAGGGGGTGAGGGATGGAAGGACAGGGGGTGAGGGATGGAAGGACAGGGGGATGGAAGGACAGGGGGTGAGGGATGGAAGGACAGGGGGATGAAGGACAGGGTGATGAGGGATGGAAGGACAGGGTGATGAGGGATGGAAGGACAGGGGGTGAGGGATGGAAGGACAGGGGGTGAGGGATGGAAGGACAGGGGGATGGAAGGACAGGGTGATGAGGGATGGAAGGACAGGGGGTGAGGGATGGAAGGACAGGGGGTGAGGGATGGAAGGACAGGGGGTGAGGGATGGAAGGACAGGGGGTGAGGGATGGAAGGACAGGGGGATGGAAGGACAGGGGGATGAGGGATGGAAGGACAGAGGGATGGAAGGACAGGGGGATGAGGGATGGAAGGACAGAAGGATAGGGGGGTGAGGGATGGAAGGACAGGGGGATGGAAGGACAGGGGGGTGAGGGATGGAAGGACAGGGGGGTGAGGGATGGAAGGACAGGGGGGTGAAGGATGGAAGGACAGGGGGTGAGGGATGGAAGGACAGGGGGGTGAGGGATGGAAGGACAGGGGATGATGGATGGAAGGACAGGGGGGTGAGGGATGGAAGGACAGGGGTGTGAGGGATGGAAGGACAGGGGGTGAGGGATGGAAGGGCAGGGGGTGAGGGATGGAAGGACAGGGGGTGAGGGATGGAAGGACAGGGGGTGAGGGATGGAAGGACAGGGGGGTGAGGGATGGAAGGACAGGGGGGTGAGGGATGGAAGGACAGGGGGTGAGGGATGGAAGGACAGGTGGTGAGGGATGGAAGGACAGGGGGTGAGGGATGGAAGGACAGGGGGGTGAGGGATGGAAGGACAGGGGGTGAGGGATGGAAGGACAGGGGGGTGAGGGATGGAAGGACAGGGGGTGAGGGATGGAAGGACAGGGGGGTGAGGGATGGAAGGACAGGGGGGTGAGGGATGGAAGGACAGGGGGGTGAGGGATGGAAGGACAGGGGGTGAGGGATGGAAGGACAGGGGGTGAGGGATGGAAGGACAGGGGGGTGAGGGATGGAAGGACAGGGGGTGAGGGATGGAAGGACAGGGGGTGAGGGATGGAAGGACAGGGGGTGAGGGATGGAAGGACAGGGGGTGAGGGATGGAAGGACAGGGGGTGAGGGATGGAAGGACAGGGGGGTGAGGGATGGAAGGACAGGGGGTGAGGGATGGAAGGACAGGGGGGTGAGGGATGGAAGGACAGGGGGTGAGGGATGGAAGGACATGGGGGTGAGGGATGGAAGGACAGGGGGGTGAGGGATGGAAGGACAGGGGGTGAGGGATGGAAGGACAGGGGGGTGAGGGATGGAAGGACAGGGGGTGAGGGATGGAAGGACAGGGGGGTGAGGGATGGAAGGACAGGGGGGTGAGGGATGGAAGGACAGGGGGGTGAGGGATGGAAGGACAGGGGGTGAGGGATGGAAGGACAGGGGGGTGAGGGATGGAAGGACAGGGGGTGAGGGATGGAAGGACATGGGGGTGAGGGATGGAAGGACAGGGGGGTGAGGGATGGAAGGACAGGGGGATGAGGGATGGAAGGACAGGGGGGTGAGGGATGGAAGGACAGGGGGTGAGGGATGGAAGGACAGGGGGGTGAGGGATGGAAGGACAGGGGGTGAGGGATGGAAGGACAGGGGGATGAGGGATGGAAGGACAGGGGGGTGAGGGATGGAAGGACAGGGGGATGAGGGATGGAAGGACAGGGGGGTGAGGGATGGAAGGACAGGGGGTGAGGGATGGAAGGACAGGGGGGTGAGGGATGGAAGGACAGGGGGTGAGGGATGGAAGGACAGGGGGTGAGGGATGGAAGGACAGGGGGATGGAAGGACAGGGGGTGAGGGATGGAAGGACAGGGGGATGGAAGGACAGGGTGATGAGGGATGGAAGGACAGGGGGGTGAGGGATGGAAGGACAGGGGGGTGAGGGATGGAAGGACAGGGGGATGGAAGGACAGGGGGTGAGGGATGGAAGGACAGGGGGTGAGGGATGGACGGACAGGGGGGTGAGGGATGGAAGGACAGGGGGTGAGGGATGGAAGGACAGGGGGTGAGGGATGGAAGGACAGGGGGGTGAGGGATGGAAGGACAGAGGGATGGAAGGACAGGGGGATGAGGGATGGAAGGACAGAGGGATGGAAGGACAGGGGGATGAGGGATGGAAGGACAGAAGGATGGAAGGACAGGGGGATGAGGGATGGAAGGACAGAGGGATGGAAGGACAGGGGGATGAGGGATGGAAGGACAGAGGGATGGAAGGACAGGGGGATGAGGGATGGAAGGACAGAGGGATGGAAGGACAGGGGGATGAGGGATGGAAGGACAGGGGGTGAGGGGAGGCACAGGGATGGAAGGACAGGGGGTGAGGGATGGAAGGACAGGGGGTGAGGGATGGAAGGACAGGGGGGTGAGGGATGGAAGGACAGGGGGGGTGAGGGATGGAAGGACAGGGGGGTGAGGGATGGAAGGACAGGGGGGTGAGGGATGGAAGGACAGGGGTGAGGGATGGAAGGACAGGGGGTGAGGGATGGAAGGACAAGGGGGTGAGGGATGGAAGGACAGGGGGGGGGTGAGGATGGAAGGACAGGGGGTGAGGGATGGAAGGACAGGGGGGTGAGGGATGGAAGGACAGGGGGTGAGGGGATGGAAGGACAGGAGGGGGTGAGGGATGGAAGGACAGGGGGTGAGGGATGGAAGGACAGGGGGGTGAGGGATGGAAGGACAGGGGGTGAGGGATGGAAGGACAGGGGGGTGAGGGATGGAAGGACAGGGGGTGAGGGATGGAAGGACAGGGGGGTGAGGGATGGAAGGACAGGGGGGTGAGGGATGGAAGGACAGGGGGGTGAGGGATGGAAGGACAGGGGGTGAGGGATGGAAGGACAGGGGGTGAGGGATGGAAGGACAGGGGGTGAGGGATGGAAGGACATGGGGGTGAGGGATGGAAGGACAGGGGGTGAGGGATGGAAGGACAGGGGGGTGAGGGATGGAAGGACAGGGGGTGAGGGATGGAAGGACAGGGGGTGAGGGATGGAAGGACAGGGGGTGAGGGATGGAAGGACAGGGGGGTGAGGGATGGAAGGACAGGGGGTGAGGGATGGAAGGACAGGGGGGTGAGGGATGGAAGGACAGGGGGGTGAGGGATGGAAGGACAGGGGGGTGAGGGATGGAAGGACAGGGGGGTGAGGGATGGAAGGACAGGGGGTGAGGGATGGAAGGACAGGGGGGTGAGGGATGGAAGGACAGGGGGTGAGGGATGGAAGGACAGGGGGGTGAGGGATGGAAGGACAGGGGGGTGAGGGATGGAAGGACAGGGGGATGAGGGATGGAAGGACAGGGGGGTGAGGGATGGAAGGACAGGGGGTGAGGGATGGAAGGACATGGGGGTGAGGGATGGAAGGACAGGGGGTGAGGGATGGAAGGACAGGGGGGTGAGGGATGGAAGGACATGGGGGTGAGGGATGGAAGGACAGGGGGTGAGGGATGGAAGGACAGGGGGTGAGGGATGGAAGGACAGGGGGATGGAAGGACAGGGGGTGAGGGATGGAAGGACAGGGGGATGGAAGGACAGGGTGATGAGGGATGGAAGGACAGGGTGATGAGGGATGGAAGGACAGGGGGTGAGGGATGGAAGGACAGGGGGTGAGGGATGGAAGGACAGGGGGATGGAAGGACAGGGTGATGAGGGATGGAAGGACAGGGGGTGAGGGATGGAAGGACAGGGGGTGAGGGATGGAAGGACAGGGGGTGAGGGATGGAAGGACAGGGGGTGAGGGATGGAAGGACAGGGGGATGGAAGGACAGGGGGATGAGGGATGGAAGGACAGAGGGATGGAAGGACAGGGGGATGAGGGATGGAAGGACAGAAGGATAGGGGGGTGAGGGATGGAAGGACAGGGGGATGGAAGGACAGGGGGGTGAGGGATGGAAGGACAGGGGGGTGAGGGATGGAAGGACAGGGGGGTGAAGGATGGAAGGACAGGGGGTGAGGGATGGAAGGACAGGGGGGTGAGGGATGGAAGGACAGGGGATGATGGATGGAAGGACAGGGGGGTGAGGGATGGAAGGACAGGGGTGTGAGGGATGGAAGGACAGGGGGTGAGGGATGGAAGGGCAGGGGGTGAGGGATGGAAGGACAGGGGGTGAGGGATGGAAGGACAGGGGGTGAGGGATGGAAGGACAGGGGGGTGAGGGATGGAAGGACAGGGGGGTGAGGGATGGAAGGACAGGGGGTGAGGGATGGAAGGACAGGTGGTGAGGGATGGAAGGACAGGGGGTGAGGGATGGAAGGACAGGGGGGTGAGGGATGGAAGGACAGGGGGTGAGGGATGGAAGGACAGGGGGGTGAGGGATGGAAGGACAGGGGGTGAGGGATGGAAGGACAGGGGGGTGAGGGATGGAAGGACAGGGGGGTGAGGGATGGAAGGACAGGGGGGTGAGGGATGGAAGGACAGGGGGTGAGGGATGGAAGGACAGGGGGTGAGGGATGGAAGGACATGGGGGTGAGGGATGGAAGGACAGGGGGTGAGGGATGGAAGGACAGGGGGGTGAGGGATGGAAGGACAGGGGGTGAGGGATGGAAGGACAGGGGGTGAGGGATGGAAGGACAGGGGGGTGAGGGATGGAAGGACAGGGGGGTGAGGGATGGAAGGACAGGGGGTGAGGGATGGAAGGACAGGGGGGTGAGGGATGGAAGGACAGGGGGTGAGGGATGGAAGGACATGGGGGTGAGGGATGGAAGGACAGGGGGGTGAGGGATGGAAGGACAGGGGGATGAGGGATGGAAGGACAGGGGGGTGAGGGATGGAAGGACAGGGGGTGAGGGATGGAAGGACAGGGGGGTGAGGGATGGAAGGACAGGGGGGTGAGGGATGGAAGGACAGGGGGATGAGGGATGGAAGGACAGGGGGGTGAGGGATGGAAGGACAGGGGGGTGAGGGATGGAAGGACAGGGGGTGAGGGATGGAAGGACATGGGGGTGAGGGATGGAAGGACAGGGGGTGAGGGATGGAAGGACAGGGGGTGAGGGATGGAAGGACAGGGGGATGGAAGGACAGGGGGTGAGGGATGGAAGGACAGGGGGATGGAAGGACAGGGTGATGAGGGATGGAAGGACAGGGTGATGAGGGATGGAAGGACAGGGGGTGAGGGATGGAAGGACAGGGGGTGAGGGATGGAAGGACAGGGGGATGGAAGGACAGGGTGATGAGGGATGGAAGGACAGGGTGATGAGGGATGGAAGGACAGGGTGATGAGGGATGGAAGGACAGGGCGATGAGGGATGGAAGGACAGGGTGATGAGGGATGGAAGGACAGGGTGATGAGGGATGGAAGGACAGGGTGATGAGGGATGGAAGGACAGGGTGATGAGGGATGGAAGGACAGGGTGATGAGGGATTTGGTCCCTGGTTGGGCTCTCAGGGGAAGGAGTCAGAGAGGAGAGCTGTGATGAGGAGCAGTGAAGAGAACCAATCACACGTCACACTCTCTTCTCCTCTATAGATAGGACAGTGTTGATCTATAATCACACGTGATGTAGACATGCTCCCCGGACACATGAGTACTGATCGCTGATTGGTGCACACATTCACACACATCCTCTGCTCTGTAGTGTCATCCTCACTTCCGCTTCTACTACTTCCGCTCTCACGACACTTCCTTCGCTTTGCGGCAGCCGCGGCGGCTCCCAGCTATGGACGCGTTGGAGGGTCTGTTCGGTAGTGATGCCGAGTCTGAGCCCGAGCAGAAAGCGGACGGTGAGTGGTGGGGTGATCGGCTCTCATACATCTCTATGGCGGTGTGGTTGGTCTGAGGCTCCTATGTGGAGTACAGGAGAGAATGGGATCGGGGGATGTGGGGTCACTGATGGGATCGGGGGATGTGGGGTCACTGATGGGATCGGGGGATGTGGGGTCACTGATGGGATCGGGGGATGTGGGGTCACTGATGGGATCGGGGGATGTGGGGTCACTGATGGGATCGGGGGATGTGGTGTCACTGATGGGATCGGGGGATGTGGGGTCACTGATGGGATCGGGGGATGTGGTGTCACTGATGGGATCGGGGGATGTGGTGTCACTGATGGGATCGGGGGATGTGGGGTCACTGATGGGATCGGGGGATGTGGTGTCACTGATGGGATCGGGGGATGTGGGGTCACTGATGGGATCGGGGGATGTGGTGTCACTGATGGGATCGGGGGATGTGGGGTCACTGATGGGATCGGGGGATGTGGGGTCACTGATGGGATCGGGGGATGTGGGGTCACTGATGGGATCGGGGGATGTGGGGTCACTGATGGGATCGGGGGATGTGGGGTCACTGATGGGATCGGGGGATGTGGGGTCACTGATGGGATCGGGGGATGTGGGGTCACTGATGGGATCGGGGGATTTGGGGTCACTGATGGGATCGGTGGATGTGGGATCACTGATGGGATCGGGGGATGTGGGGTCACTGATGGGATCGGGGGATGTGGGGTCACTGATGGGATCGGGGGATGTGGGGTCACTGATGGGATCGGGGGATGTGGGGTCACTGATGGGATCGGGGGATGTGGGGTCACTGATGGGATCGGGGGATGTGGGGTCACTGATGGGATCGGGGGATGTGGGGTCACTGATGGGATCGGGGGATGTGGGGTCACTGATGGGATCGGTGGATGTGGGGTCACTGATGGGATCGGGGGATGTGGGGTCACTGATGGGATCGGGGGATGTGGGATCACTGATGGGATCGGGGGATGTGGGATCACTGATGGGATCGGGGGATGTGGGATCACTGATGGGATCGGGGGATGTGGGATCACTGATGGGATCGGGGGATGTGGGATCACTGATGGGATCGGGGGATGTGGGATCACTGATGGGATCGGGGGATGTGGGGTCACTGATGGGATCGGGGGATGTGGGGTCACTGATGGGATCGGGGGATGTGGTGTCACTGATGGGATCGGGGGATTTGGGGTCACTGATGGGATCGGGGGATGTGGGATCACTGATGGGATCGGGGGATGTGGGATCACTGATGGGATCGGGGGATGTGGGATCACTGATGGGATCGGGGGATGTGGGGTCACTGATGGGATCGGGGGATGTGGGGTCACTGATGGGATCGGGGGATGTGGTGTCACTGATGGGATCGGGGGATTTGGGGTCACTGATGGGATCGGGGGATTTGGGGTCACTGATGGGATCGGGGGATGTGGGGTCACTGATGGGATCGGTGGATGTGGGGTCACTGATGGGATCGGTGGATGTGGGGTCACTGATGGGATCGGGGGATGTGGGGTCACTGATGGGATCGGGGGATGTGGGATCACTGATGGGATCGGGGGATGTGGGATCACTGATGGGATCGGGGGATGTGGGATCACTGATGGGATCGGGGGATGTGGGATCACTGATGGGATCGGGGGATGTGGGATCACTGATGGGATCGGGGGATGTGGGGTCACTGATGGGATCGGGGGATGTGGGGTCACTGATGGGATCGGGGGATGTGGGGTCACTGATGGGATCGGGGGATGTGGGATCACTGATGGGATCGGGGGATGTGGGATCACTGATGGGATCGGGGGATGTGGGATCACTGATGGGATCGGGGGATGTGGGGTCACTGATGGGATCGGGGGATGTGGGATCACTGATGGGATCGGGGGATGTGGGATCGGGGGATGTGGGGTCACTGATGGGATCGGGGGATGTGGGGTCACTGATGGGATCGGGGGATGTGGGGTCACTGATGGGATCGGGGGATGTGGGGTCACTGATGGGATCGGGGGATGTGGGGTCACTGATGGGATCGGGGGATGTGGGATCACTGATGGGATCGGGGGATGTGGGATCACTGATGGGATCGGGGTTGTGGGATCGGAGGTCACTGATGGGATCACAGTTGGTAGAGCTCCAGGAATGGATGTAGTATACATCGGTGTTTTGAGAAGATTTGACTTCCAGAGACACAATAATAAGTGAAAATCTCTCCTTAGTACTTAGTAAGATGAAGTTCGTTGTCACCACATTGGGTGACACCTTTGGAAGATTTCTCCTCTGTTCCACGCTAACATTTTGAATCCCTCATCTTCTATCCGGGGGATATCGATCACCAGAACAAGCTGGGAGAGCGAATCTCCCCAGTGAGGACACAGACAGCAATAAATACCTGATGGGGCTTTAACAGTGAACTCCGGGGACAGTGAAGGTCCTCCCTGTGGGACTGCCCCCCGCACAGCAAGGGTTAAATACTTGTTTAGGTCTAGGGGAGAGGAGAGACATTTTACTCACCCAATCCATCGCTCCAACAAGTGTCCTCCAGGTTGTAAAGCTGCTTGGCTGTACATGGTTTAGTTTTTTTCATTCAACCAGCAGGCTGCATGAAAAAACGGAACCAATTTCCCCATCCGCACACTCAATATGGATGGGGGAATCCTTCCTGCACTGTTGTATTCTGACAATGGGGAGACTTCCTCACTATCACAATCCACAGATCAGCACTGGAGCCGCTGATCGCGCAGATTTTCTCTTATGGGTTGGCTGAACAGAAGTCAATTGATCAACTGCAGTGGCCACACATGGATCAAAATGCAGCCTGTCTCTGCTGAACCTGCCTAATTTTGATCCATCTGTGGCCATCTTGGGACCGGTCTCCGCAGCCTCTTCTCCCCTACATTTGGTCGGTGGGATGCCCACTCACATCATCAAGTACAGCACAGAGCTCATATGGGATTGAGGATGCTGAGGGACAGTCAGGAGAGTGCCTATAGACCTGGCAGAGACCTGCAAAGTGTTGGGCCAAGATGGTGGCGTGGGAACACATTGACAAAAAGAACGCTGAGCTGCAAGGAGGACAACACTAAGCTGACATGAGTATGTTTTTTTTTTTTTTTTTATTTGCACACAAGAACAATTAAAACAAAATGAGTGAAGTTCCTCTTTAACCCCCAACTCCAGGAATTAGAAAATATCTCCCTTGCAATGTTATGCTGGTCTCTAGCTTGAAGACTTCTCTTATTCTGTACACCAGCAGCTTCCACAATTTCCTTTCTAGGTCACTGATGGCTGTGGTTGCTTGCTCACCTCCTCCATGTACAATGCATAGTAAATAATAGCCCTTCGTTATACATGATGATGCCCAGGGACCCCTCACAGACAGGAGCTTCTGGGAGATGAGTGGAGATGAGCATGTAACCCTCGCAGAGTGGGTAGGCCTCGCTGCAAGGGTAGATTATTTTTTTTTTTTTTTCCCCCCTAATTCTTGGAGTTGGATTTAAAGGATAAGTTCACCTTTTCAGAAATAAAGAAAAGGAGAACTTATAGCCTGCACCCTCCTCCCTGCTGTACTTGCCTCCATAGGTGATTACCTGTCATCGCACATGTAGTCCAGAGATTTGAATTCTCCTCTTCTTCCCCTTCTGTCTGTAAAGATTCTGGGACTGATCAGAACAGTCATGTGCCCGCTTTGACCATTTGGAATCATTCTGATCTGTCCCTGGAAGCCCTACAGAAATAAGAGCAGCAGGGATTTCAAATCCCCGAACCACTACACCAGCTGTGTGGGCACTCTCAGCTCATCGCCTACAAAGGTTAGTACTAGGGATGCATCAAAATTTCTGTGGCTGAAACATATTGGCCGAAAGAGGTGTTTTCGGCATATTGCCGAAAGAAAAAAATTGCCGATAATTGTGCATGCGCAGTAGCTGCCCATTGCGGGATGTCATCCTGGCGGCTTAAGGTCCTGTCCTCCCGGTCCTCTCTTCCCCTCCCTCCCACTTCCTCCTCCTCCTCTCCTTGCAGAGCGGCGATCTCCCAGTGTCAGGGAGCTGAATTGTCCCAGCAGCCGCAGTAACAATGTCCCGCCTCCTGTGATAGACCGCACACTGATCCAATGACGGGACATTGAATCAGTGTGATGTGATCACAGGAGGCGGGACATTGAATCAGTGTGATGTGATCACAGGAGGCGGGACATTGAATCAGTGTGATGTGATCACAGGAGGCAGGACATTGAATCAGTGTGATGTGATCACAGGAGGCGGGACATTGAATCAGTGTGATGTGATCACAGGAGGCAGAACATTGAATCAGTGTGACGTGATCACAGGAGGCGGGACATTGAATCAGTGTGACGTGATCACAGGAGGCGGGACATTGAATCAGTGTGACGTGATCACAGGAGGCGGGACATTGAATCAGTGTGACGTGATCACAGGAGGCGGGACATTGAATCAGTGTGACGTGATCACAGGAGGCGGGACATTGAATCAGTGTGACGTGATCACAGGAGGCGGGACATTGAATCAGTGTGACGTGATCACAGGAGGCGGGACATTGAATCAGTGTGACGTGATCACAGGAGGCGGGACATTGAATCAGTGTGACGTGATCACAGGAGGCGGGACATTGAATCAGTGTGACGTGATCACAGGAGGCGGGACATTGAATCAGTGTGACGTGATCACAGGAGGCGGGACATTGAATCAGTGTGACGTGATCACAGGAGGCGGGACATTGAATCAGTGTGACGTGATCACAGGAGGCGGGACATTGAATCAGTGTGACGTGATCACAGGAGGCGGGACATTGAATCAGTGTGACGTGATCACAGGAGGCGGGACATTGAATCAGTGTGACGTGATCACAGGAGGCGGGACATTGAATCAGTGTGACGTGATCACAGGAGGCGGGACATTGAATCAGTGTGACGTGATTACAGGAGGCGGGACATTGAATCAGTGTGACGTGATCACAGGAGGCGGGACATTGAATCAGTGTGACGTGATCACAGGAGGCGGGACATTGTTACTGCGGCCCAGGCAATTCAAATCCAGCTCCGTGACACAGCGGGAGATCGTCGTTCTAAATCCGGGCACTGGCGAGGCTGCATTGATCTCTTGTATCATGTCTGCAATCTCTGACCATCGCCTGTATCATGTCTGCTAGAGGTGCACCAAATAGAAATTTTGCTAATACTATAGCAGTGTGTTTAAGTTTAAGAGAGTGCAGACATGATACAAGAGATGGTCAGAGACTGCAGACTGCATTTTTCTTGAGTTTTTCTTGCACTAAAGGTGCCAATAATGGCCAACAATAAATTCATATTAATTTAAATTGATATTAATTAAAAAGTCACACATAATATAAATATATTATATTTTTTAAAAACTGTTATTTTCGGTTTTCGGCAAAGTGCATTTTTGTTTGCCGCACCAAAATTTCCATTTGGTGCACCCCTAGTAAGTACAGCAAGTGTGTGAGGTGGTAATCTACCTCTTAATATTTCCTTAAAAGGTAAACTAAGCCTTTAAACAGGTGAAGGAAGAATAGCTACCAGTAAGTGATACAGTACTTTGTTTTAGGTATGTATGCACATTTACAACCCCTGTATGGGCTGTTCAGATCACTGCGATGCATTACAGTGTGGAAAGAGAAGGTCCCTGCATGGTTTCCTTCTGCCGTAGTATAAGTTGAGGAGGCCCCTAGGAATGAATTTTGCACATAACACTTTTATTTGGAAAAGATCAATACAAAGAAGAGAGATGTATATTATGTACAGCTGTGTGATTGCCACTTAGGGATAATCAATAAAAAGTCTGCTGTACTGGACTTATACATGAACAGCTGCAGTGAGAGTTCATAGATCACCATTTACTACATGTTTACATGACATGTTTTTATTAGAAAATTCCAATTATATGTATTTGTGTGTTTTTTTTTTTTTTCTATTCTAGATTCTGATTCTGGATCCGGCTCTGATTCAGAACCCAGGAACGTTGGCTCGGTTAGTAATCCTTCTGGAAGTGACAGTGAACGGGACGATGATGATGATGGACAATCCGCCGTGAAACCCAGCAATAAAGAATTGTTTGGTGATGACAGTGAGGACGAAGCTGGCTCTCAGCACAGTGGTAGTTACAATCGTTCAGAGAGATCTGATAATCCGTCCGAAGGCAACGTTCACTCCGATCAGGAAAACGATCAGTCAGATGCTGAACAACATAGCGGTTCTGAAACCTATCATGATGAAGACAACGACGAAGATGGGGGGCACAAATCCGATCACAGTAGCCGTCACTCAGATGCTGAAGGCTCAGAAAAAGAAGCTCATTCTGAGGATGAAAAGTGGGCTAGGGATGATAAAAGTGATCAATCAGACGAAGAGGAAAAAATGCACAACTCCGATGATGAGGTCCAACATTCTGATGAGGACGTTAACCTTCGATCAGATGACGAGATGCACAGGCAGTCTGATGGAGAAGACCGTGAAAGCCACCACTCTGATGGTGAAGATCACAGGCAGCACTCAGATGATGACAATGAACACAGACATTCTGATTATGAGAGGCAGCACTCTGATGGAGACGACCATGACCATCAGCGATCAGATGATGAAGAGGAGCTAAAGATTCAACATTCAGATGATGAAATGGAGCGACAGAGATCAGATGACGAGCGGCAGCACTCGGATGATGAAGATCAGGAGCACAGACAGTCAGACGATGAACAACGTCAACATTCAGATGATGAAGAAATTGAGCGCCATCGATCAGACGATGAGCCACAGCATTCTGATGGTGAAGAACAAGAACACAAATCAGGTTAGTTGTACAGAGCTCTTTTTTTTTTTTAAGTAGAATTCCAGGATAAACCTAAATGATCTTAAAAATTCTGTCTCCCCCTCCAAACCTGTGTAAGAAAGATGTGTATATACTTGTCTATTTTCTGGCCACTCAGGTCACATAATGTTCCCCCGTGTCGGCCAACAGTGGCTGCAGGAGAGAAGGGAGAGCGCATGACAATGGATGGCAATGCCTGGGAGCGGTGATATTATTATGGTACATCCGTTGTCAGCTTGCCCTCCTCTCCTGTGCAGCTGGCTGACGCAGGGGAGGCGGATCACGTGACCAGACTGGAGCAGGCTGAAAATACATAAGTACAGATGCATCTCAAAAAATTAGAATATCATTAAAAAGTTAATTTATTCAG
Source organism: Lithobates septentrionalis (assembly GCA_037952835.1). Taxonomy (NCBI): domain Eukaryota; kingdom Metazoa; phylum Chordata; class Amphibia; order Anura; family Ranidae; genus Lithobates; species Lithobates septentrionalis. The sequence goes on along the minus strand of JBBDGP010001110.1, from coordinate 1,360,397 downwards.
TAATTCAATTCAAAACGTGAAACTCGTATATTTTATATAGATGCGGTACACACACAGCAATATATTTCAAGCATTTTTTTTTATTTTGATGATTATGGCTTACAGCTAGTGAAAACCCTAAATTCAGTATCAGAAATTTAGAATTTTACATAAGACCAATAAAATCAAAGGATTTTTAATACAGAAATGTTGGCTTAGTGAAAAGTATGTCCATGTACAGTGTAGTATGCCCTCAATACTTGGTCGGGGCTTCTTTTGAATGAATTACTGCATCAATGCAGCATGGCATGGTGCATACTATACTGTACATGGACATAAGCCAACATTTCTGTACTAAAAATCCTTTTTTTTTTTTTTTTTTTTTATTGGTCTTATGTAATCTAATTTTATGGGATACTGAATTTTGGGTTTTCACTAGCTGTAAGCCATAATCATTAAAAAAAAAGAAATGCTTGAAATATATCACGCTGTGTGTAACGCATCTATATAAAATATGATTTTTCACTTTTTGAATTACTGAAATGAACTTTTTAATAATAATATTACAATTTTTGGAGATACACCTGTATATACATCTTTTTTACACAGGTTAGTCAACATAGGTGTTAGGAGAGGGGAGGGAGCAATTTTATGTTTCTGTTTTAACTGAATGTACCGTTGTTCTTTCTCTTCCGATTGTGACTGAAATATATATGTCCCAGTGTTTGTAAAATTCTTTGAGATCATATAGCTATATTGTCGATTTTTAAAAAAAAATTTTGGTGTCCTTTGCAGTGTCTGGAAAAGGAAGTGATAGTGAAGAGGAGATTGTTCAAAAGAGGCATAAGAAGGCAATCGCGTCGGACTCTGATGAGGATAGTGATGCAGAAGGTGGTAAAGGTACATTCTTATTCTTTTTGTAAAACCGGATGTGGTGATAAGCTTCAGATCAGATCTTGGCATTTTGTTTTAAAATGATCTACTGGTGTAATCTATCCATTTTATACTGTTGTGGCAGTATAAAACATTCAGCATTGAGCTAATGAAATGTATTTATGGAGGCTTGATGCAGCTGCAGAAAACAAACTAAACATGACCAAGCAAGCCATAGGGCAGGTTTTCCAACTTTTTTCTCCAGTACCCCCAACAGGCCTTGTTTTAAGAACTTCCCTTATAGAACAACTGTCATAAATACCAAACCGTTGATGATAATTTAAAGCACCTGTGCAAGGTGAGGGAAATCCTGTTAATGTGACCTGTTGGGGGTACTTGAGGACCCACTGCTCTGGAGGGACTTTTTATACTTTTTCATACTTCCTGTCCTAAGGGGACAATGTTCACTTAGGGCACTGTAGAGGAACAGTGTTGTCACCATTAGACCAGATTACAGAACACCTCTCACTCTTATCTCTATAATAATGGGAGGTGTTATGTAGTTCACAGAGGTAACTGGGAACAATAATATGATGATATAAAAACCTAGTTGGCTTACTGTCCTGCAGATCTCATGCCTACTTCCTGTGTCAATGACAAAAAGCAAGTCAGGTCTTTCACCCTCGCTGGTTGCAACTTGCATGCATGCTACATGCCGGTAACTCTGAAAGTCTTGAATTTTAAAGTGGCACAGCTGCCAGGAAATTTGCCTTTTTTTTTTAACCACTTCAGCCCCAGAAGATTTTACCCCCTTCCTGACCAGAGCACTTTTTACAATTTGGCACTGCGTTGCTTTAACTGACAATTGCGCAGTCATGCAATGCTGTACCCAAATAGAGCTTTCTTTTGGTGGTATTTGATCAGCTCTGCGGTTTTTATTTTTTGCGCTATAAACAAAAACATTGCGACAATTTTGAAAAGAGAAAACTATATTTTTTTACTATAATATCCCCTAAAATGTTTTTTTTAAAAAGAAGTCTTCATCAAAATATATATTCTTCTACATATTTTTGGTAAAAAATCGCAATAAGCCTATATTGGTTTGCACAAAAGTTATAGCATCTACAAACTATGGGATAGATTTATGGCATATTATTTTTTTTTATATGTAATGGAGGTGATCAGCGATGTTTTTTTTTTTCGGTACTGCGACATTGCGGCGGACAGATCGGACACTTTTGACACATTTTTGGGACCATGATTGACATTTATACAGTGATCAGTGCTATAAAAATGCACTGGTTACTGTGTAAATGTCACTGGCAGGGGAGAAGGCAGAGACCACAGGAAGGCAGGTGCAGCTGACAGAAGCGGTGCCCAGTGACGAAAGGTGGTACAGCTTTCTTGGGGGGGCACCTATCCCCTCCCCTCCCTCCACAATGGCAGAACTCCGGGGCCCGGTCACAAGTGCGACCATTAGAACCCTAGTAGTTCTGCCACTGGTTGAGGCTGAATTGTGCCCGAAGCTGCATGTCTGGGGCGGTGGGAGTTGTTGATGCCTGGTGCCAGATATGTTGAGCCCTGGCATATACCATACTTGGCCGATGCCCCTGGATGCTGAAAATCACTGGAATAGCAGTGCCTTTATTCAGTGATTTCCGCTTGCTTCTGGGTCCTTTGCTGAGCGCCAGGTCTGATGCAATCTGAATGCAGGAGGTCAGCCACTCAGCACAGGCACCATCCAGAGAATCCTTTGCATTTTCTGAATGAAAGCAAAGTGTTCTCTACTTTGATGAGGTGGAGAGTATGACATTATCACCGCACCTTTCTGCTTGTCCAATCGGAATACATATACATGACTACATTGATCCAAGCTGGAGTTATGTGCAATAGAGCCATGCCTGGAATATTCCTTCAACATTTATGTGGCGGAAAGCAGTACTGACATGAATACAAGTCAGCTGACATAGGCCTTGCACAATTCTACATCATTCCCCTTTTAATCAGTTAATGTTCTCTTTTAATAGGGGAGAAAAAAGAAGCTGCTGATCTTTTTGGTGATGCGGATGACATTTCTTCTAGTGATGGAGAAGGAAAGCCTCCCACGCCTGGACAGCCCATGGTAAGTGTCTGTAAGCACACATTATTCCAGACATAGCTTTTCTCATTGATGTAATTTGCTTGCAGCCATCTTATGAGACCTGTCATCAGTCAAGGCCCTTGCTTGGAGACCAGACCTACTCTGACAATCCTTTTAAAATGTGTACTATATGTCAGCATCTGCATATTGTCTGAGTTTATTTCTAGCTCTATCACTCATATAGATTAGCTTTTTCTTTGTGCACCTCCCATGTCTCTCATTACTAGTAATAGGTTATTGCATGATATACAGTATATTCTCCATTGTGTCCTGTTTAATTCCATGTGTGGTTTATGCTTGTGTTAAAAATGCATTAAAGCCTAACTAAACCCACCAATTTAATGTTTTTTCAAAACCGTTACATTCAAGGCATGCCGTGCATGATGACTGTCACAACCAAACTGTCACACCATCAAATGGCTGGGGTCATAGCTGATCAGGTGTGCAGCACATGGCAACTGCAGATCAAACAGCGGCAAAGATGGCAGCTACCTTGGCTGTAAAGGTTAGGAGGGTTTAGTTTTGCTTTAACAATTACAATAAACCATTAGATATATCTATTTTCTGTTTACCAGGAGGATTTTCATTGCAGTTTACCTCTTATTCTTTTATGTGGTCTTGTCAATAATTGCACTGTTTGTATATTTCTTCCAGGATGAGGATGGACTAGATCAAGACCAGCCAGAGGAAGAACCTGCTCCTGAAACCAGAATAGAAGTAGAGATCCCCAAAGTGAACACAGATCTCGGGAATGACTTGTATTTTGTCAAGCTTCCTAACTTTCTCAGTGTGGAGCCCAGGTAAAGTATTGGCCTTTGTACTGTGGAGGGAATTTAGAGAAACTAGAGCAGACAGAATCTGGAGCTGTGCATAGCAACCAATTGGCTTCTATGTTCAACTTATTCTTTTGAAGGGTAACTTCACTTTTGTAAATAAAAAAAAACAGCACAGATACTTAAATATATAACAGCATTTACAATTGCCACACAAGTGATATTGTAATTGAATGTTATTAAAAAGTACCTTTCCTCTTCAATCTGCAGCTGTAAAAATCTATGCAATATGGCAACCCGCAGGCCATCTGCACATAGTTGGTGTATGATACATCCCCAGAAATATCATTGCCTGCTTGTGTTATTTGGCTCACTGATTTTTCCCAGAAATCTGCACTAAGATACCAGTCAAATTTTAAGCATCCGCTGCAATGGGAATTCTATTTTTAGTGAGATACTCTCAAAGAGCTAATTACTTCTAAAGGTATACTAACACTGCAACTTTCCTCATTAGAAGACCTCTAGAAGTGCAACTGTATATATTGAACATAGAAACTCCCATTCAGGAACCAGACTTCCAAGGACATAGCAGAACATACAGCTTTTTATTAAATCTGTGTTCCAGCCGCAAATTTTTTTTTTTAAAGTCAGCAGCTACAAACACAGCTGTTGACTTTTAATGAGGACACTTACCTGTCCAGGTAGCCCACTCTGCCTGTCCCCCGAGGCCAATCTGTCCATCGGATCGTGTGCAGACGCTGCCATTCTAACTCGGGAAAACCGGCAGTGGTCACGTGGCGCTTTCTGAATGGCCCCGTCGTCTTCTGGGACACACACAGGTCCCAGAAGGCAGCGGGGGAGCAGGAGGAAAATGACGCACTGGGCCATGGTGAGATAGGACGGAAGTACACTCAGTACTTCAGAAAAGGCAAGAAAGAGAGAGAAAAATAAAAACGTTATTCAAAAACAAGTGGTGGGGAGGGGTGGTCTTTCCTTTAAGGTAAAGTTGTAGTGTTTGTTATTTTATTTAAAAAAAAAAAGTAGAACTCTGCTCCAAAGTTTGTTAAAATCTATGCAATGTACATTGATCATCCAGAGGGGACTTTTTAGTTAAGGAAAAAAAAATGTAGTTCCCCTTTTTAAGCTTTGAAAATTGAAAATGATTGGTTGACATACGCTGCTCCAGATTCTGTCTGCTCCAATCTTGTTAAATTTCCCTCTGTGTTTTACAGCGAGGGAAAAAAGTATTTGATCCCCCGCTGATTTTTGTACGTTTACCGACTGACAAAGAAATGAGCAGTCTATTTTTAATGGTAGGTTTATTTTAACAGTGAGAGACAGAATAACAACAAAAATATCCAGAAAAATGCATTTCAAAAAATTATAAATTGATTTGCATTTTAACTGCTTCCCGACCGGCGCACGCCGATGTACGTCGGCAGAGCGGCACGGCTGGGCAAATGGGCATACCTGTACGTCCATTTGAATTTCCCGCCGTGCCAATGCGTGCGCGCGCCGGCCGGGGGCTCCGTGAGTGGGGTCGCGGGTCCCGCGGACTCGATCGCCGCGGGGATACCCGCGATCGCCTCACGGAGCGGATGAACGGGGAGATGCCGTTGTAAACAGCATCTCCCCATTCTGCCTAGTGACAAGTGTCACTGGATCTCTGCTCCCTGTCATCGGAGCAGAGATCAGTTACGTCACCCACACAGCCCATCCCCCTACAGTTAGTAATCACTCCCTAGGACACACTTAACCCCTCCCCGCCCCCTAGTGGTTAACCCCTTCACTGCCAGTGTCATTTACACAGTAATCAGTGCATTTTTAATCGCACTGATCGCTGTATAAATGACAATGGTCCCAAAAATGTGTCAAAAATGTCCGACATGTCCGCCATAACGTTGCAGTCACAATAAAAATCGCTGATCGCCGCCATTACTAGTAAAAAAAAAAATATTAATAAAAATGCCATAAAACTATCCCCTATTTAGTGAACACTATAACGTTTGCGCAAACCAATTAATAAACGCTTGTTGCGTTTTTTTTTACCAAAAATATGTAGAAGAATACGATCGGCCTAAACTGAAGAAAAAAAATGTTTTTTTTATATATTTTTGGGGGATATTTATTATAGCAAAATGTAAAAAATAATGCGTTTTTTTCAAAATTGTCGCTCTTATTTTGTTTATAGCGCAAAAAATAAAAATCGCAGAGGCGATCAATTACCACCAAAAGAAAGCTCTATTTGTGGGAAAAAAAGGACGTCAATTTTGTTTGGGAGCCACGTCGCACCACCGTGCAATTGTCAGTTAAAGCGACGCAGTGCCGAATCGCAAAAAACGCTCTGGTCAGGAAGGGGGTAAATCCTTCCGGGGCTGAAGTGGTTAATGAGTGAAATAAGTGTTTGACCCCTTCGCAAAACATGGCTTAGTACTTGGTGGCAAAACCCTTGTTGGCAATCACAGAGGTCAGACGTTTCTTGTAGTTGGCCACCAGGTTTGCACACATCTCAGGAGGGATTTTTTTCCCACTCCTCTTTGCAGATCCTCTCCAAGTCATTAAGGTTTTGAGGCTGATGTTTGGTAACTCAAACCTTCAGCTCCCTTCACATATTTTCTATGGGTTTAAGGTCTGGAGACTGGCTAGGCCACTCCAGGACCTTATTGTGCTTCTTCTTGAGCCACTCCTTTGTTGCCTTGGCTGTGTGTTTTGGGTAGCTCTGGGCTGATTCCTCACCATTCTCATGATCATTGAAACTCCACGAGGTGAGACCTTGCATGGAGCCCCAGACCGAGGGAGACTGACAGTTATTTTGTGTTTCTTCCATTTGCAAATAATAGCACCAACTGTTGTCACCCTCTCACCAAGCTTCTTGGCAATTTGGTCTTGTAGCCCATTCCAGCCTTGTGTAGGTCTATTATCTTGTCCCTGACATCCTTGGATGGCTCTTTGGTCTTGGCCATGGTGGAGAGATTGGAATCTGATTGCTTCTGTGGACAGGTGTCTTTTATACATTTAACAAGCTGAGATTAGGAGCACTCCCTTTAAGAGGGTGCTCCTAATCTCAGCTCATTACCTGTATAGAAGACACCTGGGAGTCAAAAATCTTGCTGATTTTATAGGGGATCAAATACTTATTTCTCTCATTAAAATGCAAATCAACTTATTTTTTTAAAATGTGTTTTTCTGGATATTTTTGTTGTTCTGTCTCTTGGTGTTAAAGCAGAGTTCCCACAAAAAAAAAAAAAATTAAAAGTCAGCAGTTACAAATACTGCAGCTGCTGACTTTTAATAATCAGACACTTACCCTGCTCGTCTCCCCCTCCTCTCTGCGCGCTGGCATTTCAACTGTGGGCGCCCGGCTGTGTCTTCAAAGCCGGGCACCCACTGCGCATGCGCGAAGCGCGCCGCACAACGTGACTGGCCGCGCAATCATCTGGGACGCCCTAGCAACCTGTCACGTGTCCCAGATGATTGCCTAGTGGGAGGGGGGGAGCTGATCTCCCTTCCTGCGCCGAGGAAAGTGACGTCAGGAGCCCAGGTGCTGAAGCAGGCAGATTGCGAGGGACCCCCTAGCAACAGGTATTAAAGAGGTGAGTAAAAAAAAATAAATTCTCCAAATTTTTTTTTTGTTTGTTTTTTTTTTTTGTTTTTTTTTCATGCACATTAATGATTTTTTTTTTTTTTGGGTGGAACTCCACTTTAAAATAAAATAAACCTGCATTAAAATTATAGACTGATCATTTCTTTGTCAGTGGGCAAACGTAGAAAATCAGCAGGGGATCAAATACTGGCAAAAAATGGCCTTTTCTATCCTTGTTTTGGTTTTAATTTAAATATTAAAGCCTTTTTCCCTTTTTACTACAGTCTAACCCAAACCATTTTGTATTGTAGACCTTTTGACCCTCAATATTACGAAGATGAATTTGAGGATGAAGAAATGTTAGATGAAGAGGGTAGAACTAGGCTGAAATTGAAGGTATCTTTTATTTATTATTATTTTTTTTATATATCTTAGATGATATTGAAGACCTTTCGACATGTTAGAGCTGCCTTTAGAAAGCTGGGGCATAGTTTAGCTTTTGTGGTATATCTGTGACTGGAAAAATTAAATAAGGATTCTGTTTTCTATGGGCAGCTGTCCAATAAGTGCTGCATTTTGCTTCCTTCCTTCCTTCCTTCCGACAGTGATGAAGCAGTGGACCAGTGCTGCAGCCAGTTAGGTCAGTATGCAGGTTTGCTTTTTGCTATACCACACTTCTCCTTTAATAAAAAAGGGAGCAATCACTGAAATTAAAGTTCTAAAGTCAGAAGGTTTTTTATCTTAATGCATTCTATGCATTAAAATCACCTTCTGTGTGCAACAGCCCTCCTCAGCCCCCCTAATACTTACCTGAGCCCCCTCCCAATCCAGCGATCTTGTCAGCTGCCTGCTACCAGCTCTCTGCTATTCCAGCGCTCACTGGAGTGCTAGGCTGTAGAGCAGGTGGATGCCGCTGGCTTGGTGGTGCATTGAGAGGCTGGCTAGCTGCCGGTCAGGCATCTGGGTGGATCCTGACCTTAAAGTAACGGCAGCTGTACATTTTTTGGAAATTGTGATTGTAAAGGGTTTTTTATTTTTATTTTTTTATTTATTAAATGACAAACCTCATACTTGCCTGCTCTGTGCAAGGGTTTTGAACAGAGCAGCCCCGATCCTCCTTTTTTGGGGTGCCCTGGCGGCGCTCCTGGCTCCTCTTCATCGGTTGCCCCCCACGGAGAGCTGCTTTCCTTGGGGACACCTGTGCAGGTGCGCTCACGAGTCCCGCTGCTGCATCCATTGACACAGACAGCAGTATTTGTCCCTGCGTTACTGGATTTGATTGACAGCAGCGGTAGCCAGTGGCTCCTGCGGTTATCAATCTATACAATGAGGAGTCGCTGGAACGATCGGGTTCAGGTAAGAAAAAGGTGGGGGGGGGGGGTCCGGAGGGCAGCTGAAGCACAGCAATAAGGTGAAAAACCATGAGACTTTACAACTCCTTTTAAGCATCAGTGATGCCCAGCCCCTGCAGCAATTCTACCTGTGCATTTACAGCTCGGAAAACTCAGGCTGAATATGGTCTGAGACCGCGTTTAGCGTTTTACTTGCAGAGATTGATATTTACTGTTTTATGAAGGAGAGCCTGGCATCTGGAAACAGACAATACTCCCTTTTCATACAGTGTCGTATGTTCTTTTTATTCACATTTACTAAAATGTGAGGGGTGTACTCACTTTTGTGAGATACTGTATGACTTAATTTTGGCCTAGGCCAGAAACCAGGAAGCAACATAAGGTAAAAAAAAAAAATGGTTAAAACACGTAAATTTAACCTAAAATAGTCAAAATTCTGCTGGTACCCTCTCTGCTTGGGGCCAGACTTTTTTTCTTGGGATTCATAAACAAGTACCAGTAAATGTTAATTCATGGTCCAAATAGGACTGGCCTTTTAGACAGGGATTTGCAGTTGGTGAAGCTTAACCATGAATTCTGGAAAACTCATAGAGGGGGGATCTTCTGAAGCCTGCTGTCACTATTTGAAATAAAGTGGTCATGCGGGTCTCTGCCCACACGCCTGCGTCATTCATTCAGTTTCCTGTACATGACTTGAACTACAAGTACCGCCATCCATTGTGGCTGACAGCTTGCAGTAGTTCTGAATGGACTGCAAGGTCACTGATGAGTAGCCTCGTAGTTCATTCACAAGCCCTGCAGCTGGGACACAGCCAGCCCATATGCAGGTATGGGCTGAAAGCTGCAGGGCTTTTCTGCAGGGTCCACTGATCATGGGTGCAATGCTTACTCCTTTGGGAAAAAATAATAAATGCATTTTTTTTCCTGCAAAAATATGTACATTTATTTTATAATCATTTAAGTTTATTTTTTTTCCTCAATGTACACACAGCACCCTATATTGACAGAAAAACACAGAATTGTTGACATTTTTGCAGATTTATTAAAACAGCAAAACTGAAATATCACATGGTCCTAAGTATTCAGACCCTTTGCTCAGTATTTAGTAGAAGCACCCTTTTGATCTAATACAGCCATGAGTCTTTTTGGGAAAGATGCAACAAGTTTTTCACACCTGGATTTGGGGATCCTCTGCCATTCCTCCTTGCAGATCCTCTCCAGTTCTGTCAGGTTGGATGGTAAACGTTGGTGGACAGCCATTTTTAGTTCTCTCCAGAGATGCTCAATTGGGTTTAAGTCAGGGCTCTGGCTGGGCCATTCAAGAACAGTCACGGAGTTGTTGTGAAGCCACTCCTGCGTTATTTTAGCTGTCTGCTTAGGGTCATTGTCTTGTTGGAAGGTAAACCTTCGGCCCAGTCTGAGGTCCTGAGCACTCTGGAGAAGGTTTTCGTCCAGGATATCCCTGTACTTGGCTGCATTCATCTTTCCCTCGATTGCTACCAGTCGTCCTGTCCCTGCAACTGAAAAACACCCCCACAGCATGATGCTGCCACCACCATGCTTCACTGTTGGGACTGTATTAGACAGGTGATGAGCAGTGCCTGGTTTTCTCCACACATACCGCTTAGAATTAAGGCCAATAAGTCCTATCTTGGTCTCATTAGACCAGAGAATCTTATTTCTCACCATCTTGGAGTCCTTTTAGGTGTTTTTTTTTTTTTTTGTTTTTTTTAGCAAACTCCATGCGGGCTTTCATGTGTCTTGCACTGAGGAGAGGCTTCCGTCGGGCCACTCTGCCATAAAGCCCCGACTGGTGGAGGGCTGCAGTGATGGTTGACTTTCTACAACTTTCTCCCATCCCCCGACTGCATCTCTGGAACTCGGCCACAGTGATCTTTGGGTTTTTCTTTACCTCTCTCACCAAGGCTCTTCTCCCCCGATAGCTCAGTTTGGCCGGACGGCCAGCTCTAGGAAGGGTTCTGGTCGTCCCAAACGTCTTCCATTTAAGGATTATGGAGGCCACTGTGCTCTTAGGAACCTTAAGTGCAGCAGAAATTTTGAGGTAACCTTGGCCAGATCTGTGCCTTGTCACAATCCTGTCTCTTCAGGCAGTTCCTTTGACCTCATGATTCTCATTTGCTCTGACATGCACTGTGAGCTGTAAGGTCTTCTATAGACAGGTGTGTGGCTTTCCTAAGCAAGTCCAATCAGTATAATCAAACACAGCTGGACTCAAAGTTGTAGAACCATCTCAAGGATGATCAGAAGAAATGGACAGCACCTGAGTTAAATATATGAGTGTCACAGCAAAGGGTCTGAATACTTAGGACCATGTGATACTTTAGTTTTTCTTTTTTAATAAATCTGCAAAAATTTCAACAATTCTGTGTTTTTCTGACAATATGGGGTGCTGTGTGTACATTAATGAGGAAAAGAAATGAACTTAAATGATTTTAGCAAATGGCTGCAATATAACAGAGTGAAAAATTTTAGGGGGTCTGAATACTTTCCGTCCCCACTGTATACAGTATGAGGTTCTCCTGTTAGTGCAGCTTTTAGTGAAATTTCAGCAGGTTACATCTTTTCATTCTGTATTCTCATTCTAGTTTTTCTTGGACATCATTCATGAATGCAGAGAAAGAGTCCTATGTTATATGTTGAATCCCTCGGCAGTTGTATGAATTTTATTGACCTAAACATAGCTGTACATCTACTCCGCACTGCTTCAAACTGAGCACATTTTATTAAGTGTAACTATGGTGGTGCTGCAGCTTCCGTTGTCTGTGTCACACTAAAACGTACTCAGTTTTTGTTTCTTTTGTCCTTTTTAACAGGTTGAAAACACAATCCGATGGAGGACACGACGGGATGAAGAAGGGAATGATGTCAGAGAGAGTAATGCCCGTATTGTTAAATGGTCTGATGGCAGGTAAGCTTGTGGGTTGTTGTACTAAATTTCCTTTGTTTCCCTTCCCATATCTACTGCTGCATCCATAATCTTCCTGTCAGTAGATTAATTTTTTTGTTTTTATATTTTTTTCAGATTAGCAGTAAAATAGTAATGTACTTGTAATAATTGCTCTTCAGTTCTGTAAACATATATGCAAGTCTCCTCACAATCTGTATAGATGTGTAATTCTCTGTTCTGATTCTGGCAGCATGTCCTTACACTTGGGAAATGAAGTTTTTGATGTATACAAAGCTCCACTGCAAGGGGACCACAACCATCTCTTTATCAGACAAGGAACAGGTTTACAGGGGCAGGCTGTATTCAAGACCAAGCTTACATTCAGGTTTGTGTTTCTTTCAAAACTGGGTAAAAATTGTAAAGTGTATGTATATAAAATTGGATTTTCAGTCCTTTTTAAGGCTTTTTCTTATAGGAAATTTTATGGTGGTTCTTGGTCAGTGTTTTTATTATTTTTTTTGAACATTTAAAAACTGATGATATGTTATATAATTTTATGTAATTAAAAAAACCTGGTCCCTCTGCAGGCTCATGTCACAATGTGCTACTAGGCACCGCCTACTAGCACGTTATCTCTGACTTGCCTAAAAAGGCAGATCCCTGCAGCAGCGCACTGTCACCACTGACAGGGAACCCATCTTCACTTGGTCTTCCTTCCAGGTTCGCAGGCCCCAGCCATTTGAATGGCCGAGCCACGATGACGTCACTTCCGTGCAAGTCACCTGACAGTCACCACCTCTCTGCTCACGGAACCCTGAGAACTGAGCGATCGGCAGTATTTGATCGCTCGGTTCTCAGACTAAGGCCACTTTCACACAGAGACGCTTTACAGGCGCTACAGTCCTAAAAATAGCACCGGTAAAGAGCCTCTCCTGTGTCTCCAGTGTGAAAGCCCGAGGGCTTTCACACTGGAGTGGTGCGCTTGCAGGATAGTAAAAAAAGTCCTGTAAGTCGCATCTTTGCAGCGCTATAGGAGCGGTGTGTACACCGCTCCTAAAGTGCCTCTACCTATTGAAAACAATGGGGCAGTTCTGCCAAACCGCCGGCATAGCAGCGGCGCTATGCAGGCGGTTTCAACCCTTTTTCGCCCGCTAGCAAGTGTTAAAACCGTCCTGCTAGTGGCCGAATAGCGGCGCTAAAACGACGATAAAGCGGTGCTAAAAATAGCGCCACATTACCGTCGGCGCCCGCCTGCCCCAGTGTGAAAGTAGCCTGAGAGCCGGCGGGGGACAGATGCAGCATCAATGCTGCATCCACCTAAGTGAGTATGATCCTTGGGAAAAAAAAAAACCCTTAAACTTCTCTTTTAAACATTTAATATTATTTCATATATTTACCTGTCTAAAAATCATTTAAAAAAAAAAAAACGGGTTTTCATTTTTAGTCCAGGACATGATGCATGGGTTTAGAACCTAAAATAAAGCACTGTACTATATATTCAGTTTAAGCGGTCAATGTAGGACATTCATTTATTGCCTAGATCTTCAACATTATACGGATCTATGCATTCTTTTGAAATTTTCTCACCAAATTTTTATATTGTCTGCATGATCACATTTTTCCTTCTTGTAGGCCTCATTCAACAGACAGTGCCACTCACAGGAAGATGACTCTGTCTCTGGCAGACAGGTGCTCTAAGACTCAGAAGATCAGAATACTTCCAATGGCAGGACGTGATCCTGAGTCTCAAAGAAATGAAATGATTAAGGTAATAGTGAAGATCTATTGGCAAACAGGGGTAGCATGTGTTCCAATAAATGGAATCTATAATCATTTTGAGGTGAAAATGTATAGATTTATTTTATAATTCATATTTTTTAGTTGATACGTTTTTTTTCAACCAAGGGTTTTTAGTTGCAAATCTGTACAGAGCTATGCACCGCACTGTTGCAGCGTAATGGTTTTTTTTTTTTTTTTTCCTAAAACTTTTTAATTAGTTGTGTGGCATCATTGAGGATGACACACGGCTAAAATTTTGCTGGATCTGGGACAGCTGAAAAAGAGTGCCAAATAAGTGTAATACATCTTATTTCATGTATAAATCATTTATTCACAGATGTATTACAGATATACATTACATGGCACATAACATATATATTACAAAATTTGCAAAGCCTGCTGGGCTTCCTATGATAACCTATCACTACTTTTTTAAAAGATAAGTTCGCGTTTACAAAAAAATTGCTTTTTATTTATTTATTTTTTGGTAAAAAAAAGTGCATTTACATTATTATTACTATTATTATTATATATTTTTTGGAGCCTTGAAAGCGTTGCACAAGCTATCATCATATCACTGGTGCCATGCAGGTCTCCTGTAGACTGTCAGTGTGAACGGTCTGCCTGTACATCGTACATTGAAGCAGTTTCACACTGACAGGAAGACTCAATGAACTCAACAGCGCTTTGGTTGTTCATTGAAAACTACAAGCCGATAGCGGCAAAGGATGCCGGGACTTGTTCATTCATACACAGGACTTTGTGTATGAATCTCGCGCGGGTGGAGCCCCGCATGGCCACGCTGTTTTCAAAAAGTGACAGCTAGTACAGGGAACTTCTCCCTACACTGCTGTCACAGAAAGAGAAGGCAGCGGGGAGAGGCTGCAGCAGTGGGAATATGTTACATGTTCCACCCTAAAAATGGGTGGAACATGTAATATGGTTCCTAAAGGTGAACTTATTCCTTTAAGCTTTATGGCAGGTTGTGTTAAAGGATAGGCTCACCTTTGAACAAATAAATAAATGCACATGTTTTTGTAGGAAAAAAATACGGGCATTTTTTTTTTTTTTTTCTACAGGAGCCTGCAAATCATTGCACTGGTCTGGGTGCAATGTCCGGCTCCTGCAAGCGCTTCCTCCATCTCTCTGCCCATACCCCTGTACGGGCTGTCAGTTGGAGAGCTAAAAGTCCATCTGCTGCAGTGGAAATGGGACTTGTAGTTTTTGTTCATACATAGAACCCTGATAATGATAACGCGTCTGTGCAAGCGGAACAGCTGCGAAGGGATAAGAATCCCCGCCTGCTGTCACATCGGTTGGGCGATCTATTTGATGGTGATAGGGGAGGCATGTGTAACATGGAGCAAAAGGTGAACTTTGCCTATAATACACTAGTAAAGGAGTTGCTGTGTTTCCTAGCAGTGTTTGGAGGGGGGGCATTCCCTCTTCTGTGTCGGTCAGATCTCTGTTTATCACAACTTGCTTGGAGCTGCTGCTTGCAAGTGGTTAATACTATATGTAATGTTTCAAATTGACTTGATTAATTTTTAGCACCTTATTTTTATTTTATAAAAAAAAAAAAACTACAAATGCCCTTAAACTTTAATGTATTACCCATACGTTAACAGGGAGTATGAAGGTGAAATTTGCTATTTGATTGCAGAACCTCAGCATTTTAGTGCATTTCCCCTTTATACATAATGTTATAAGTTTGTGTTGTGGTGCAATTCCTTATCACTATATTTTTAATGGCAGAAAGAAGAGGAGAGATTGAGGGCCTCAATCCGCAGAGAGTCTCAACAGCGCAGAATAAAGGAGAAGCAGCACCAGCGTGGACTGAGTGCTAACTACCTGGAGCCTGATCGCTATGATGATGAGGAGGAAGGGGAGGAGTCTATAAGCTTGGCAGCCATTAAAAATAAATATAAGGGAGGAAGAGGTAAATTTTGTATTTCTAAGGCACGCAGTTGTGATGTGTATATATTGTTTCCACTTGGGAAAATCCCAGTTACCTCTGTCAGTACTCAAAAAATACAGATTTTGGTTTTCTATTTACACAAATGTAATATGTTAGGCCTGTCACAAACACACTTTTTTTTTCTTCATATTTTTAAATTCTTGAGCAATTTTGTCTTCTATGTGCAGACTCAAGTTTATTTGCTAGTTATTTGAAAGATTCTTTGTGTTGTCTCGTACATGCAGAGTTAGGTTCTGTAAGCAATCAATTTATTTAGGTATATTCATATACAAAAAAAATGCATGTTCCAGTCTAACCTGAAGAAGGGCGCAAGCTTTACAGCCCGAAACTGTTGAACTGGAACGATATGCAATTTATTTGAATATACCTAAATAAATTATTTTAAGTGCAGCAAACCTTGGACTCGTTTCTATATGTGGCCATTTGGGAAGGCCTGATTGCATGCACTGAAAGACTGGCGTGGTGCTGTTTGAAGCTTTATATATATATATGTGTGTGTATATATAGTGTGAGTTGTTGTGAAGTTGTGGTATGATGCGTTTTTTCACAGCATAGCGCAGAGTTTTTCTGAAATGCACATAAGGGGTGTGATCTGGATCTGCAGCAGATCACCACCACCAAAGATGTGGTATTATTTTTGTAGGTATCTATCACTTAGACAATCAATCCTGGTAAAATAAAAACCTGGCAAATAGTATACAGTATATGTTCAACTGGGTTCTGACCAGGTTAAATATAAAGCCCTGCTTTTAGGCAAACCGATGTTGGGCTGGGCAGACACATTGCAATCAGATTGTACAATCTTCTTTAGATTATTCAGGTAGATCCTATCTGACACTGGTCAGCTTTTATTGCTCACTGAGTGGTGTGATGATGTGGGCTGAAGTCACTTCAACTTTTGAGTTCAGCTTAGTACACTTGAAGGACAATCTCAATTTTACAAAATAAACCGGCACACTCTGCTAGCCCCCTAACCCAATCTTTACTAGAGCCCACCCCACCAACCCAGGTACTTTCCTCTTGTTTATGGCCGTGGACTCCTCCAGTGTTTACACCCTAAGCTTAGAAGTTTTTGCCAACATGAGCAGCACGTAGACAATAACTTCCAATAGCCCTGAATGTAGTTGTACACCTAGCAGCTAGCCGTATGGACCAATTAAAGTCTATCAGGAGTTACTGTACATGCATGGCCAATGATAGAGGAGAGCTCTGTGCCAAGATAACACCGGAGGAGGTAACCGCCATCACAAGTGGTAACTAAGTACTTTGTGCTTTAGGCTGGGTTCACACTGCTGTGCGGAGCGGCTCACAGCAGGGGTTCGGTGCGTCAATGTTCACCATTTCAGGACCGAACCTTTTCAGGACCGAACTTCAGTCCGAATTATTTGCTGAATTCGAACCTGAAACGGACCAGAAAGTGCACAGGACTCCCTGTGCAATTCACTCTGGATCGGCTCCGGAGATGTGTGAATTGGCTCCATAGAGAGCCTGTGACAATCTCCTGACATGTGAATTGAATGCGGGGAAACCCATATCCAACTCGCAATAGTGTGAACCCAGCCTTAAGGTGTTGCATATTGCCTTATTAAGTAGAGGCATCCTTTTTTTTTCATGCCTACCAGGTTGTGCAATGGCTATGAAGCTTGCTGTATGCTGTTTGTAGAAAAAGATTTCGATAAATGCTCATAGTAATTTTTGTTTATCGAAAAAGTACCATTTTGTGGTTCAGAATAGTAAAGGTAACTTTAACCACTTGACCTCCGGAAGGTTTTAAGTGCTTTATGACCAGGGCATTTTTTTTGCTCTTCAGCACTGTGCTATTTTAACTGGCAATTGCTCAGTCATGCAACACTGTATGCAAATGAAATTCACACAAATAGAATTTTCCTTTTGGTGGTATTTGATCACCACTGTTTTTTCTTTTATTTTTTATTAAATAAACAAAAAAAGGCCAAAAATTTTGAAAAAACAAAACAATATTTTGTACTTTCTTTTTATAAAACCCTTCAAATTTCTTCTAAATTTAGTGCTGGCAGTGATCGGGGCTTATCATGCTAACGCTGCATTTTTTGGGGATACTATACTATTGGGGATACTAGCATATTTCTGATCGTAAATAGGATGCTGATCTGTACAGACCCTACTCTAGCAATGGCGGTGATCAGCGACAATCTGGTGCTGACTGGCTAGGAGGGACACTAACTGACATTGCAAGCGACACTAATACAGTGATCAGGGATAATACTGTACACTGACACTGTACAAATGGCACTGGCTGGGTGACGGGTGATCCGTAGGGCAATCAAGGGGTTAACTGTGTGCCAAATAAGTGCATGTGTGCTGATTTTACATTGATCTGGCTGGGTTTCTCTCTTTGCTTTCATTTATGAACTGCAGGGAGAAATCCAGCCAGAGCCTGTGTTTAACCGGGTCAATACAGGGCATTTTCACCCCCTTCCTTCCCAAGGAAGGGGGTGTCACACTTTAAACGACAGTTGCACGGTCGTACGACGCTGTACCCAAACAAAATTGCCGTCCTTTTTTTTCCCCCACAAATAGAGCTTTCTTTTGGTGGTATTTGATCACCTCTGCGGTTTTTATTTTTTGCACTATAAACAAAAGAGCCACAATTTTGAAAAAAAACACAATATTTTATACTTTTTGCTATAATAAATATCCCCATTTAAAAAAAAAAAAAAAAGTTTTTACCTCAGTTTAGGCCGATACGTATTCTTCTATATATGTTTGGTAAAAAAAATCGCAATACGCGTATATTGATTGGTTTGCGCAAAAGTTATAGCGTCTACAAAATACGGGATAGATTTATGGCATTTTTAAAATGTTTTTTTTTATTTTTACTAGTAATGGCGGCTATCTGCAATTTTTTTTCGTGACCGCAACATTATGGCAGACACATTGGACACTTTTGACACATTTTTGGGACCATTCACATTTCTACAGCGATCAATGCTATAAAATTGCATTGATTACTGTATAAATGTGACAGGCAGTGAAGGGGTTAACCACTAGGGGGACACGAGGGGTTAAATGTGTTTCCTAGGGGAGTGATTCTAACTGTAGGGGGCGGGGACTCACAAGGGGAGGAGACCGATCGATGTTCCTCTGTACTGGGAACACAGATCGGTCTCCTCTCACCTGACAGGACATGGATCTGTGTGTTTACACACAGATCCACGGTCCTGCTTGGTTAACGGGCATCGTGGGTGCCCGGCAGACATCGCGGCCGCCGGGCACACGCCCCAGGTCCCGAGCAACGCGGTGTGCGCCCCCTAGACGGCCGGGAAGCCCAGGACGTCATATGACGGCCACCAAGGATGGGAGATCCCATCTGCGGCCGTCATTTGTCTATACGCGGGTATTGAATTGGTTAAAAACCAGTCCATCAGCAGGCATACAGCCTAAATGATTGACTGTAACCTGCTGACAAACTCGTGCTGTGTCCAATCACAGGAGGTACGTGCATGCACATCTCTAAACCCGGAAGTACACTGCGACGTACAGCTACGTCACAGTGCCTTGCTGTGCCGTCCACTAGCAGTAAATGTACTGTTAGTGGGCGGCAGGTGGTTTAAGTGTGGTTGTTAAGGTAGGTTATTTACATTAATTCACTGCATTAAGATAAAAACCTTTCATGTGCAGCTCCCATCCCTCCAGCCCCTTTTTATATTTACCAGAGCCTGATCTCCAGCCAGCGCTGTGCCTGAGAACAGCGGCTTTCTCTCTCTCCTCATTGGCCATGGTGGTAGGAGCGGGAACCATTGGCTCCTGCGGCTGTCAATCACAGCCTGTGAGGAGAGAGCAGGGGGCGGGCGGAGCTATGCCGTGTGTGTCTACAGACACACAGAGCCTGGCTCGGGATCGCACAGGTGTCCCCATAGCAAGCTAGGGAGCCCAGAAGAGTAAGATCGGGGCTGCTCTGTGCAAAACCGTAGCACAGAAGAGGTAAATAAAAAATTGCATTTACAATCACTTTAATCTCGATCAGATTTGATCAATTGTTTCAGCATATGATATTGAAATTCTTTGTTTGTGATGAACTTTCCTATTATTATTATTATATATTTTTTTATATTTCCGCAGAGGAGCGTGCCCGCATCTATTCATCGGACAGTGATGAAGGCTCAGATGAGGATAAAGCTCAGAGGTTACTCAAGGCAAAGAAACTGAACAGTGATGAGGAGGTGAGCGCTCACATATGAATCTTTCACCTACATCCTCTACCCAACTAAATGCTCCCAGCAGTATAATTGTACTTCTTAGTGAATGCAGTTGAGTGAACACATCTTCTATGCGTATGAGGAACCCTTGGCACAGATCTCCCTTCCAGTGGGAGGCTATTCAGATTAAGATGAAAAGGAAAAAAAGGCGCCTCTAAGTTCAGAAGTAAAACTTTATATTTCCCAAAAGGGTTAAAAACACTTACAAAAAGGTGGATTGGTAGAAACACATCATATTAGTAATATGGCAGGTGGTCCAGCGTTCTGGTAGTCCCGAGGAGTCTCAGTGATATCCGCAGGTGTGATTCTATGGCAGCATATTCTGAAGTGGCCGACAGATGGAAGCCACAACTCTCCTGGATACTGGGAAGACAGCATGGAAGCCGAATCCAGAAAGTGACGTCAGCAGGAAGGAACCAGCAAGCTGGAAGTGATGTCATCAATATGCGTCACATATTGATGACATCACTCCTGGGCTTGCTTGTCCAACCTGGTTGCTGGTCTCTTCCTGCTAACTTCACTTCCTGGATTCGGCTTCCATGCTTTCTTCCCAGTATCCAGGAGAGTTGTGGCTTCCATCTGTCGGCCACTTCAGAATATGCTGCCATAGAATCGCACCTGCGGATATCACTGGGACTACCAGAACGCCGGACCACCTGCCATATTACTAATATGATGTGCTTCTACCAATACACCCTTTTGTAAGTGCTTTTAACCCTTTTGGGAAATATACATTTTTACTTCTGCACTTAGAGGTGCCTTTTTTTTCTTTTCATTTTGCTTCTCTCTGCCGAAAGTGCATGAAGACCCTCTTCAATTACTACATAGACTGATATATGCTTGGTTTGTTACTCAGAGTGCCCTTATACACACTTGTATCTGTTTTTTCAGATTAGCATTCAGTTTAAGGCCTTACAAATATGAACAGCGAGAAGCTGAAAATATGTTGGGCATAAAATTCCAGGAGGTTTCTGGCACCCAGAGAGCTGCAAGTGCCGCATACAGCCTGCTGAAACCAGTGAATGGCTGTATGCGAACATTCTCTTGTAACCGTTGATTCTTCAGTGCATCACCGATTTACCTATGCATGGGCAGACTTCAGACTTCTTGAACTTAAAACCTTTGTTTAGTTGGCTATAACTGTTATTGAAGGTGTTCTTACCAGTTAGAAATTTTATTTTTGTGTCCTTTTCGGAAGGGCATCTGCTGGAAAGGAGCTTCTGATGGCACTCTGACTCATGTGCCAGTTCCTTGTTGTAGGGTAGGGAGATGAAATCTATCCAAAAGTTACTATCTTGGAACTGATGTCTATTGGCAGCTACCTGCCTGCCACAGTCATGCTAGGCTGGGAAACTTAAACCTTCACTATAAAGGTCTGTTCTCTGTGTTCCATTGGAATCTTTGGCAAAAGGCAGAGAATTCACACGTCTTCCCTGGTAAGGGGTGTGTGAGGTGTTGGGGAACCCCCTTTCAAGGAGGGTCTCTCTATTTTTCGATGGTGCTCAGGCCTTCTCAGCCCGCCTCTCTATTGCAAGAGGTCTGGGCTCTGAGCGAGACATCTACATTGTATGGATAAGGAGGTACTCCCTAGCATGACCAATAGGCCTCTTCAAGTAAGTAGGTGGTCTCTTCTCACTACCCAGGCCCCCCCACTTGCTGGGGTTTCTTCATACCCAGGGCTCCAGTCTGGCTTTTTAGAACACGTTACCTGTCTATGCTGTATGATGCCAAGAGTACCACTCTCTGAAATGTGTAGCTGAGGTGGTGGATTCAACTTCTGGATCACGGTTTGAGGAGATTAAACAAATTTGTTTGAGGCACAGTGGCTCCGGTGAGGCCACGCAGAACAGGGTACCCCCCCAAACCCAGGGACCTTAATTTTGAGAGTTACGTATAGAGTCCAAAGAGATCACCAGACCGGGGGGGTGGAGAATATTTGAGTCCTCGAAATGTGCTTGCTGTTTTGCATTATCCTGCTGAACAAACCACAATATTAATTGTTTCTTGACTCTCAGTTCATTGGTCTGGCCTCTTTTTGGACTTTGTTTAAGAGCGTACTACTCCCAGCACAAATGTCTTCCCCAAGAGCAATGTTTTGGTATCTACCTCTACTCATCCAAGTCATACAAAAGGGAGAGGTCTGTGCACCTGGGTGCTCTTTATTTGCTGTTTGGCAGGCTGAAACCATTGCTGGAGGGCTTTGAACCACCCTGGACTGTCAGTGGGTGGAACACCCTGGGTGCAGGTATCCCCTATTGGAAATGAGGTGTATCTGAAGGACTTTCTGGGATCTGATTGCCTAGACCTGATTGTCCAGCCTTGTGCGGAAAGTTCCCCAGATACTTTCCCTTGTTCTAATCCTAATCAGATGAA
Organism: Lithobates septentrionalis; assembly: GCA_037952835.1. Taxonomy (NCBI): domain Eukaryota; kingdom Metazoa; phylum Chordata; class Amphibia; order Anura; family Ranidae; genus Lithobates; species Lithobates septentrionalis. The sequence goes on along the minus strand of JBBDGP010001110.1, from coordinate 1,338,421 downwards.
TGTGCTTAGCGATACGGCTAAGCATCCTGCTCCATGGCTACAGATGCTTTGCTGGACCAAGAGGGTCATAAGACTACTAGAACCATGTTCTGTTCTTAAGGTTGAACAGATCCTACAAGGTTCTTCTGTCAGACCCCAGAGATGCTTCAGGGTTTTAAGTGGATCATTTTCCTTGTTCATCCTCCTTTCTTCTGGTTTCCCTTTCACCAGCCTGGGTTTGCAGTATACGGTTTCTCTGCCTACCTTTTGGAAGGGAGTCTCTTGTGCACCATTCCCCCCCTTTGTCCAGCTGACTTCATGGGTTTGTTACCCTTGAGTTCCCAAAGATCACTTTGCAACTCCTATGTGATGTCATGCTGTGATGATTCCTACATTCTTTGCACATTCCGTTTTAGCCAGATTGGAAATTTGCTTTACCAGAATTATAAGGGTTGGGTGTTTAAGACTTGGGCCTTCCTGTGTATACCGGCTTTTTTTTTCCTTTCTTCTTCTTCTCCAAACCTGGGTTTGTTTGATGTTCCTTTGGGGTTTCATATATTACACATGTTGTGGGCCTTTTTTTTTTTTTTTTTTTTTCCCTTAATGAGGTTATTTTATTGTTCAATTTGTTTTGGTTGGTTCTTGGCTCACATCCTGTGTTCCTTCGGATAGAGTTATTTCCAACTGGTGGTGCTCCTCTCTATCCTGGTCTTGTGCATCAGGGTAATGTGTGGCCTCTACTTATTCGTTGGCAGCTTCCCCTGTCTTTCAGTTGGCTTTATTTAAACTAGTCAGATTAAGGTATTGGTCCTTCGGGTAGTCCTGAGTTGCAGACAGGCCTCACTCTCCCTTTGGGCCTGTCAGTGGATGTTACCCACCCTTTAGTTGGCTTGTTCCACGTTCGCCCCGTCTGGATCTGAATTCCTATGTCCCTGAGTAGCAAAAAAAAAAAGACTTTTGTAGTTGCTGTATAATTTTTTTTGTTAACGTTCATTGAGAGACACAGGTCTTTTCCCCCGTTTTTGCTTTTTGCAATTTCACAAAACGTAGGCATGCTGGATTATACAGAGGCTGGCTTTAAATTTTTCTGTCTGCCAGTGATCAAACCCCCCTATAGGCAGCAGTATTACCTAACTATATCTGAACTCCCTCAATGAAATTCAAGAAAAACCTTTTGAGAAAAGGACAAAAATGTTATTAATTTGCATTTTTCATGGATGTTTTGTAGTACAGATAATACCATGGCAAAGGTTTTATTAAAGATTCCAAAAAAAATGATGGCCGAACACTGAATTTCTTTGACACATGCAAGTGTGCAACACACAAAAAGGATGGTGAAAGAACTACAAATTCTTCCACCATCATGCTGCTATATCGACTGCTATTGTAAACCAAGGCAATGCTGCTTCTGACCACTAGAGGACGGAATTTACAAAAAAAAAAACTTGAGTAAGCTGGACATATAGTACATTCTGCATTTATCTGACAGATAAGCACACCTAACACTAGGTAAATGTAAATGTTCATGTCTATTACCAGCCCAGGTCTCATGCTTCTTTTTTTTTTTTTCTCTTATTCAGGAAGGTGAACCTTCAACTAAAAGAAAAGCAGAAGATGAAGACAAAGCAAATAAGAAACCTAAGAAATATGTAATTAGTGATGAAGAGGACGAGGATGAGGATTTGTAATATGTGTATATACTTTTTTTTTTTTTTTTTTATTCTGTACACTGATTGTAGGTAATATTTTTGGATTTGTCAATCATGTGACAGTCTCCCCCCTTTTTTTTTTTTTTTTTTTTTTTCTTTTTTGGATTCCAATAAACAAATACATTGTAGTAATGTATTCATTCGCCAATGTATACCTTCAGACATTTCTGATTCTAAGGATTGACACCTATGCAAGACTAGTGGATGGGTTTATAAAGTGGTTCCACAATTTTCACACCTCCCATCCTGTTCTTGGACAATCGGCATCTGACTTGAATGGTGCATTCCATGGTGATTGGTTTAAGGGGACTGTGTGGATGTAAACAATAGGTCTCTTCCCGACTCTCATTAGAACTGAAGAAGTGACTTGAGTAAGCTGCAACATTTCTTCAGGATGTCAGAACAAGTCCAGTTGAATGTGGCTAACGTCTAGTGTTTTCTTGGTTACCTTTTGTAATACCTGCAACACTAGTTTATTGAATTTGTAAAATGTTGTTTTAATGCTCCACACCATTATGGCCTAGTTCCAATGTAACTCAATCCCTAACACCAAATCTGAACTAAGTTGAAGTCCAAGCAAGAAAACCTGTGTTAATTTGATAAAGGAGAAAACTATGAGACAGACCTGCAATAGATGCTGCGTTCATGGAAATAAACCTGACTTGGTTCTTGCCAAACCTCTCAAATGCTCTGACATTGCCTTTAAACCAATACATCTTAGCGCTGGGAAAACAGGTCTTACGAGTAACTCTTTCAGAATTCTAAAGGAGTTTCACAAACACCCTAAAGCTCTCTATAATGAGACCTCAAAGCTTATGTGAATATATTTTTTTGCAGACCTTTTTTTTTTTAACCACCTCATATCAATAGCACAGAGAGCACTAGATCCTAGATATCTGAGACTTAAATGGGACAGGTTCCACCTGCTATATCATGGCACCTAATGTGGAAAACCTGATAATTTCATGGATTTCAATTTACAAATGTCAAATCTGCATTTTTGTTCATTTAGATTATGAGAATGAATACACCATCTCAGTTATAAGTGTCCTTTGCTCAAGTATATTACTTTTATCTGTGGGCACTGTCCAAATGAAGATCTAATGTTGACAATTTCAAAACCATTTCAATGAGTGTGTGCTTACCTTTTTACATGAGAGCGTGTGGTGGTTCTTCTCCCCGGCAACTGTCACTTTCAAAATCTGCACAACTGTGCAGGGCTCAATCTCATAGAAATCTCTTTTCTTGGGGATTTGTGAATGCTACCACGGCAGACAGACTTACAGTTCTCAATGGAGCATGAGTGTAATAATTGGCACACTTGTAGTCTACTTCCTCCGGCTCTCTAATTGAAAGCCCCTGTACAGCGTTTGGGGCACAATGCTGGAGAAAGAGTTTGCAGAGCATTGCACCCATAATCCACTGATCATAGGTGCAATGCTTTGCAGGCTCCTGTGGAAATAAATTAATACATGCATTTGTTTTCCTGCAAAAATATGTACATTTTATTTTTTCTTAAAGGTAAACTTGGCCTTTAATGGCTGCTGAACTGTATTTATGAATATTGCACTCTGTAAAATGAGGTGTTTGTTACATGTTCTGTTACATTCTCTTGGCCACTGCATTCTGCACGCTGGGATATAAATTACATACTTCTGACCACTGCATTCTGTACACTGAGATGTATGTTACATTTCAGTGTACTCTGTAGGCTGAGAGTGCAGCAGTCAGATTTGTTTGAAATACACCACACAGTTCTTGTAATATGCAGAACAGACTAGAGTGCAGTGGTTAGGAGTATGTAATATTATACAATGTATACTCAGATTCAGAATATTTTATTATCCCCCAAAAGGAAATTGGCACAGTATACAGGGGTTTATTTAAATTAATGTGTACATTACATACTCCTGATCATACTCCATATTCTGTGCTGTGTGATACATACTTTTTACTGTTGTATCTTACAGTTTTATGGCTTCTGTACTCTGGACTGTATATGACATATCCCTGACCACTGCATTCTGTACACCGACCTGTTCTGACCACTGCACTCATTATAAACTCTCGAATCCTGTATTCTATATGCTGTATTGAAGTTACACAATGCTAACCAAAGCATTCATAGTCTCAACAGTTGCTGGTTGCTAAGTAGTCCCTGACTATTTTAATTAAGTTCTTCCTGAAGGTAGGCTCCGACAAGTGTTAACTCGATGCCTATATTCTGTGTGCAGAAAAATATGTAATGAAATAGTTTTTCAATTTTTAAATATCATTGAAGTTTACATGTGTCTGTGAGACTTCCGCTTTGGCACAATGATTAAAACATATTTTGTATTTACAAGGACTGTGGCATATGTGTTTTGTGCATACGAGTAGCTACAGGATCTATTTAAATATGCCTCTTTAAGCCCCTCCCACTGTCAGCAAAGTTAGGCCACACTGTTCATATGCCACAACTGCATCATGCTTGCCCAGGGAGACTCGGGTATTTCACAATACTAGCAACACCCCTGCTTATATGATCACTGTATCGATATTTACTTTTGTTAAACCTTTTAAAAAAAGTTATTGAAACAGAAAAGTGTATATGTGAAGATGGTTACTAGGTTTATTTAGCATTGCCTGTTCAAAACAATACTTCAGAATTAGTATTAGATAAAAGGTAATTGTCGCATTCCAGGCTGGGTTCACACTATTGCGAATTGAATTTGCAATAGCAGGAGATTTTGACCGGCTCTCTATGGAGCCGGTTCACATAATTCCTCCCCCTGTGCGTCTTTGTCCATTTCAGGTCCGAATTCAACCAAAAATTTGGGCTGAAATCGGGCCTGAAACCTTCAATGGGGATGCACCGGACCCCTGCTGTGAGCTGCATGCCAAGATGGTGTGAACCCAGCCTAAAGCAAAAAAACAGGTCTCTCCAGCCCCCCCCCCCCCCCCAAAAAAAAAACAGGAGGCCCCTTTCTCTCCCACTCTCTGCACCCCCCTTTTCTTACTTTACTATATAGATACTTTAATTCTTAGTGTATTGTATATGGTTACGTTAAGCCATTCTTTGTTGTCTCCAACATGAGACTATAGACAGGTTTCAGAGGCACTTGCACATAGTGGGTGTCATTCTGTGCACACAAACCGTGAGCAGTGCATTGTAAGCTCAGGCAGTGTGATGATGCCAAGGTGTGTCTATGGTTCCTTGGCTCACAGAGAGGGATTGGATGACACTGGCATCATTAACCACTTCACTACCCCGTACGTTTACAAATGGCAGAGTTGTGGAAACTGAAAAATGGTCTCATAATGAAGGCGTATTACACGCTAGTTCATGAAGATTTGGTGGCAGTATTAGGGAAGGTTGTCACATAGTACTGTACAGAAGTGGGCAGCAGAATTTGAAACTGAAGTTTAATGGAGAAGTACAGCCAAAGCTTGTTTGGCTGTACTTCTCCTGTGGATCCCAGGAGTGTAGATCGTTCTGCACTCCTGTGATCTGTTTTCAGCAGCCAGTGGGCTGAAGCCGCTGTCGGCTGACATCACCGAGCCCGTCCAGGCTCAGGAAAGATTGTGACTATATGGTCGGACTCTGCCCACATGACTGAGCCGGCCGCTCCTGCCCCCTCCAAAGCCCAGTTCTCCAGTGAGCTGACAGCTGTACCTGACAGCAGCTCACTCCTCTGAGAACCGAGTGATTGGTGGTGTTTGATTGCTCGGTTTTCAGCCTTAGAGCCAGCGGCGGACCGATGCTGCGTCCACCTAGGTAATTATGATTCTAAAAAAAAAAAAAAAAAAAGCCCATCATTCTCATTTAATCTGTTTATTTTGCTTCCCTGGTTATTCCCTCCCCACCTCATAAACATGCTAATTAAATCATTAAGTAGAACCTTTCTGTTATATAGCCTATTTTCAACCCTGTGACACTATCACCGTCATTGCTGGTGGAAGGGGTGGTAGGGTGCTGTACAGAACTTCCTGGAAACAGGAAACTGTTATAATGGCCACAATTGATTCTGAGCCTCCATGTATGTAAGAACTGAAATTCAATAAATATAAGAGGTGGGCCAGGGACTAGAAGGCTGGGGAGGAAAGAGCGAGATTGTGCTGGATCTCCCAGAAAATGAGGTGTCTTGCTGAAGCTTCTAATGTACACTGTGAGGTGCTTATAGTGTGTAGTAAAATCGGGGTAAGCATTTTCAGTACAGGAGAGGACCCTGTACAATTGTGCTTTAAGCTTAGGGGAACGTGTGTTTAAAGATGACCCGCAATGAGGCAGCCGATCACTTGAGTAAGTGTGGCCTGGTTGCACAAAATGATCTTGCAGAATTAAAGAAAAAAGTTTGCTATCATTAGTAAAAATGGAGGCACTGCTACTCCGAGCCAAAGCAATGAAAGCATGCTGGCTCACCCACTGGGACAATAACAAAATCTACCGCTTTTGCTGAAAAGGACATTGCAACTGTTCTCTGGAATGGACTATCTTGCGCAGAGCCCAACCATTAGGGTTGCCACCTCATCCCTTTTAAACCCGAACACATATGAATTACACAGGTTCCTGAGGCTAATTTGATGCAGGTAAGGCACCAAGTGAGTTTCATTACCACCTTAATCAGCCACAGAACCTGTGTAATTAATATGTGTTCAGTTTTAAAAGGATGGTGTTAACCCTACCAACCATTCCTGGGGTGTACTATGTTTCCTGATAGAGCAGCACCAGCAGAAATCGAAGGATGAATGCCTAGAAAAGTTGTCCAAAAGGGTGTTTAACTAAGAAAATCTTCCAAACCACTCGCCAGCAGCTGCTATGCATGAATGTGGGTTTGAACTTCTACACCAGGGATATGCAATTAGTGGACCTCCAGCTGTTGCAGAACTACAAGTCCCATGAGGCATAGCAAGACTCTGACAGCCACAAGCATGACACCCAGAGGCATGATGGGACTTGTAGTTTTGCAACAGCTGGAGGTTCGCTAATTGCATATCCCTGTTCTACACCCTCCTTGATTACCTGGGCTTGCCCACATGGTACTACCATCTGTTCTCTAATCCTAAAGTGAAGGTCTGCCCAAAAAAAAAAAAATTAAAAGCCAGCAGCTACACATACTGCAGCTGCTGGCTTTTAATAATAGGACACTTACCTGTCCTGGAGTCCAGCGATGTCGGCACCGCAGCTCATGTTTCCATCAGCCATCGGGTGCTGCCGCTGCAATTCACGCTGGGAAACCTACTGCGCATATGTGAGGCCCCGCTTCTCTCTCCTACTGGTCCGGCGACAGGGGGAGGAGGAGGGAGCCCTGCAGTGATGTCATGGGCCGTGGTGTGGACTCCCGGAAGTGGGAACAGGATACCCGTCAAAGACCTCCTGCCCCCCCCCCCCCCCAAAAAGATGCCAATTGTGGCATTGGAGGGGGAGAGGAGACAAATGAGCAGAAGTTCCACTTTTAGGTGGAACTCCGCTTTAAAAATAATTTATCTGCTGTGTATTTTGGATCATAAAAAGTTGATTTTGTGGGAAACTATTTTGGCAACCCTGACAAATCATTTTTTTTGTAGAAAATGGAAGCCTTGCAACACCATTGAAAACAGTGGGTGGAATTTATTAAAACTGGAGAGTGCCAAATCTGGTGAATCTCTGAATAGAAACTAAATCCGCTTCCAGGTTTAAGGGCTCTTTCACATGGGGCGGATCAGTGATGATCCGCCCCGTGAACATCCGCTTGCTCAGTGGGGATCGCTCCGCCGATCCCCGCTGAGCAGGAAAATGACAGGTCCGTCGCTGCACACTGTGCAGCGACGGACCTGTCAGAGTGCCACTCTCCCCTATGGGGGATCGGATGATGACGGACCGTAGAGTCCGTCGTCATCCGATCCAAAAACGGATGGAAAAGTAGGTTTTTCATCCGTTACACTTTTCGGAGCGGGTCGGATGTCAGCAGACATGTCACCGCTGACATCCGACGCTCCATAGGGATACATGTATGTCCGTTTTTCATCCGAAAACGGAAGGATGAAAAACGGACATACAGATCCCCCGTGTGAAAGAGCCCTTATTGTCAAAGCTTAATTGAACAAGCTGGAGTTAGAAGCTGATTGGCTACCATGCACAGCTGCACCAGATTGCTCCAGTTTTTAGTAAACCTCCCCCAGTGTGTGGACTATGAAGGGGACCACCTCTTCATGGGCTAAAATCCTATTGTGCAAGCCTCCTAGAATTTAGAGCCAATGTCACTAAACATTTTCTTCTGTCACTGAGTTCAATATGTAATCTACAGTCATTCATCTGCTCTATTTCATCACCCTGATGAATCATTGTTGAATGAGTGAGTGTTATGACACATACTGTAGAGGTTAGGACCCTGGCTACCACACAGAAGTTCTGAAATCACAGTCTGTACTAACTTATTAGGTCAGCCAGAAATGCAACATCTGAGAAAAATTATAAACCGAGAAACTATTTATTAAAAAAAGTTTGATTTTTCAAGGGTTCACAAAATCTTGTTTGGAATTTGTCAAGCCCGAACTTTAGAGGCGAATCCCACTGAAGCCTACTGGATTGAAGGATCCGAAGTCACTGTCCCATGTGGACCGCTGTAGTCACCACTTAGGAGCTGACTCTTTCCCCCCACCCTCCGCTACTGTCATTTTCACAGCAGAGCAGAGGGCGAGGGGCAAAGCGGGACTGTATGGATGGCGGAAGCAGGAGCAGACCACGTTAACTTTTCAAGGTAAATGTCAGGTGATTGGTTGCTAGGAAGCAGTGCTGTCTTAGAAACCAATCAATCGCCAGCTTATTAATATTAAAACTTGGCTCTAGTAGCTCTCGCTCCAGCCCACCGTTCTGCTGTGTGCCCCTGTGAGGTAGGGGGGGGTAAAGAGGCTAGGACACAGCTGTGAAGGATAGGGGAGGTGGGGGGGGGTATGTGAAGTGGGCTAAGAAGGATACTGATGGGGGGTGAAGGGGGCAGAGGAGAACACTGATGTGCGGGGTGGATGAAGGGGGGCGCAGAGGAGGACACTGGTGTGGGGGCGTAAAGGGGGGCAGAGGAGGACACTGATGTTGAGGGGTGAAGGGGGCAGAGGAGGACACTGGTGTTGAGGAGTAAAGGGGGCAGAGGAGGACACTGGTGTGAAGGGGGTAAGAGGATGACACTGATGTTGGGGGGGGTGAAGGGGAAAGAGGAGGACACTGATGTGGAGAGTGATGTGTGTGTGTGGGGGGGGGGCAGAGGAGGACACTGATGTTGGGGGGGTGAAGGGGGAAAGAAGAGGACACTGATGTGGAGAGTGATGTGTGTGTGTGTGGGGGGGGGGCAGAGGAGGACACTGATGCGGGTGATGTGAAGGGGAGAAGAGGACGACACGTGTGGGGTATGAGGGGGGGTGAAGAGGGTAGAGGAGGACACTGATGTGGGTGCTGTGAAGTGGAGAAGAGGAGGGCACTGATGTAGGGGGGTGAAGGGGACAGAGGAGGACACTGATGTAGGGGGGATGAAGGGGACAGAGGAGGACACTGATGTAGGGGGGGTGAAGGGGACAGAGGAGGACACTGATGTAGGGTAGGTGAAGGGGACAGAGGAGGACACTAATGTAGGGGGGGTGAAGGGGACAGGAGGACACTGATGTAGGGGGGGTGAAGGGGACAGAGGAGGACACTGATGTAGGGGGGGTGAAGGGGACAGAGGAGGACACCAATGTAGGGGGGTGAAGGGGACAGAGCAGGACACTGATGTAGAGGGGTGAAGGGGACAGGAGGGCACTGATGTAGGTGGGGGTGAAGGGGACAGAGGAGGACACTGATGTAGGGGGGGTGAAGGGGACAGAGGAGGACACCAATGTAGGGGGGTGAAGGGGACAGAGCAGGACACTGATGTAGGGTATGTGAAGGGGACAGGAGGACACTGATGTAGGGGGGGTGAAGGGGACAGAGAAGGACACTGATGTAGGGGGGGGTGTGAAGGGGACAGAGGATGACACTGATGCGGGTGATGTGAAGGGGAGAAGAGGAGGACACTGGTATAGGAGTGAAGTGAAGGGGGGCAGAGGAGGACACTAATGTGGGGGGGGGGGTGAAGGGGCCAGTGGAGGACATTGATGTGGGGGCTGAAGGAGGGCAAAGGAGGACACAACTGTGGTAAGGGGAGTTGCTGTAAAGGGGGGTTAGGAACACTGCTGTGAATGAAGGGGCTGGGGGTTTGTGAAGGGGAGTTCAGAAGGTTACTGTGTAGGGAAAGGGGATGGGGAGTGATGTTAAGGGGGGCTGAGAACACTATTGTGAAGTAGAAACTGTGATGTGAAGTGAGGGACTGTGATGTAAAGGGGGGATTGTAATACGCAGGGGGGACTGAGGACACTGATATAAGGATATTAGGATTCAGATATAAGAGGAGAGGAGGGCTTTGATGCGAAGGATCTTCACAAACTTGTGATTCGGACCTCTGCTGTAAGAAAATGTTTCTGACCAGACCTCTGTGAATTTTAATTCAACACCCCTGGTCTGCACAATGATGATATGATATTTAATACAGATGACCATATCTAAAGGGAGTTAGGGCATTATTCTATATATTGTTTATCAATTATGTTTAGGACTGAAATAAAAATAAATTAATATTGCTTGGAGAGGTGAATATTAAACTTTACAAATATTTAATTATTGCCCCTTGCAACCTGCAGACAGGCAGTGTAAGTGTGGTATTCCGGGGTAATCAGCTTGTTTATCGCAGTGCTGTGACTTTAGACCTAAAACCTCAGATTATACACACAGCTGAATGACAGAGTAGGGGCATACCTTCTCCTTGTAGAGACAGCGGCACCTACTGTAGTTCTTCAGTCTGCAAAAGTAGTGCTGGGGTTTGCTAGTAATAAGCCCAGCTCTGCATACAGTGTAGTGTGGAGACGCAAGTTATTTTTTTTCTAAAATAGGATAAAAAATGTTTTTAAATTATATAAAACAGTTTACAAAGAAATCTTTTGCCTGTTGGTGCAAACTCAGCTAAACATTCTTCCTTAAATGTGTGACAAGTGAAAGGATTATTAGCAACATGTTCCACATACCGAGGGAATGATGTTATAGTGGCCAAGTATCAAAACACTACAAACCTTTCATGTAACACCATGTAATAGATATTATTCACCCGGGGTCAGCAGTGCATGTAAATACAGGTAAAAGCCAGTAAATTAGAATATTTTGAAAAACTTGATTTATTTCAGTAATTGCATTCAAAAGGTGTAACTTGTACATTATATTTATTCATTGCACACAGACTGATGCATTCAAATGTTTATTTCATTTAATTTTGATGATTTGAAGTGGCAACAAATGAAAATCCAAAATTCCGTGTGTCACAAAATTAGAATATTGTGTAAGGGTTAAATTTTGAAGACACCTGGTGCCACAAACTAATCAGCTGATTAACTCAAAACACCTGCAAAGGGCTTTAAATGGTCTCTCAGTCCAGTTCTGAAGCCTACACAAACATGGGGAAGACTTCAGATTTGACAGCTGTCCAAAAGGCGACCATCGACACATTGCACAAGGAGGGAAAGACACAAAAGGTTATTGCTGAAGAGGCTGGCTGTTCTCAGAGCTCTGTGTCCAAACACATTAATAGAGAGGCAAAGGGAAGGAAAAAAACTGTGGTCAGAAAAAGTGTACAAGCGATAGGGATCACCGCGCCCTAGTCAAGATTGTGAAAAAAAACCCCTTCAAAAATGTGGGGGAGATTCACAAGGAGTGGACAGCTGCTGGAGTCAGTGCTTCAAGATCCACCACCAAGAGACGCTTGAAAGACATGGGTTTCAACTGCCGCATACCTCGTGTCAAGCCACTGTTGACCAAGAAACAGCGCGAAAAGCGTCTCACCTGGGCTAAGGAAAAAAAGAGCTGGACTGCTGCTGAGTGGTCCAAAGTCATGTTTTCTGACGAAAGCAAATTTTGCATTTCCTTTGGAAATCGAGGTCCCAGATTCTGGAGGAAGACAGGAGAGGCACAGGATCCACGTTGCCTGAAGTCTAGTGTAAAGTTTCCACCATCAGTGATGGTTTGGGGTGCCATGTCATCTGCTGGTGTCGGTCCACTCTGTTTCCTGAGATCCAGGGTCAACGCAGCCGTCTACCAGCAAGTTTTAGAGCACTTCATGCTTCCTGCTGCTGACCTGCTCTATGGAGATGGAGATTTCAGGTTCCAACAGGACTTGGCGCCTGCACACAGCGCAAAATCTACCCGTGCCTGGTTTACGGACCATGGTATTTCTGTTCTAAATTGGCCAGCCAACTCCCCTGACCTTAGCCCCATAGAAAATCTGTGGGGTATTGTGAAAAGGAAGATGCAGAATGCCAGACCCAACAACGCAGAAGAGTTGAAGGCCACTATCAGAGCAACCTGGGCTCTCATAACACCTGAGCAGTGCCAGAAACTCATCGACTCCATGCCACGCCGCATTAATGCAGTAATTGAGGCAAAAGGAGCTCCAACCAAGTATTGAGTATTGTACATGCTCATATTTTTCATTTTCATACTTTTCAGTTGGCCAACATTTCTAAAAAATCCCTTTTTTGTATTAGCCTTAAGTAATATTCTAATTTTGTGACACACGGAATTTTGGATTTTCATTTGTTGCCACTTCAAATCATCAAAATTAAATGAAATAAACATTTGAATGCATCAGTCTGTGTGCAATGAATAAATATAATGTACAAGTTACACCTTTTGAATGCAATTACTGAAATAAATCAAGTTTTTCAAAATATTCTAATTTACTGGCTTTTACCTGTATAGTTTGTATAAAATAAAAAAAAAGTTATAAAACATATTTTTCTTGTGCATTAGGATGACAACTTATGCGCTGGGGTATTGTGGGTAAAGCTCCTTATACGTGTTGGTGCATTGGGGTGTCTTTCACTTTGTAACCCAACACACCTGCATTGCAGCACACTGTAATGTATGGTAATGCACTACCATTACTTGTGATGTGCTGCATCCAAACACAAGTACAGGCATGTATTTTTGTTTGTTCTGATGGTTTGGCAGCTCATTAAAAGGCATAGGCTGCCTTAACACAATACATATGCCTATGCTAACCCAATGCACCAAAGTGGACAGGAGTAAGGAGGGCCCTAATGTTTTCAAGACTTGCTTTCTGAAAAGTTTATATCTGTACATGCGGGAGCCATATTCACTCATATTCACTCATATTCAATCAAAACTATTGTTTTCTTTTAATAAAGTATTTAACATATGCTTAAAATTCAATTCTGAAATCCAATGGCCCTTCGTCTTTGCATTAAAAAATTGTAAATGGACTAGAATTGAATTGGACCCTTAATGGTATTTCTTCCTGTGTGATTACAAGCACACGTTTTGTCAGTGGCTGGTTTGGTAGTCCAATTCAGTTCTAGCCTATACACATTGTTTTTAGTATCAAGCCCTGGTAAAAGGGGTTGTTTTTGGACCCCCCCCCCCAAACTTTTACTGCAATAAAGCCATATCTGGACCTTTTAGTGGTTTACGTTTTTGTTACATTACACCAATGGTGGCTGGTGCTCAATATTTGGGGGGGCAGTAAACAAACCCCCCCTTGGTGAGTCGGACAAGAAGGAGGCTACCCATACCTTACCTTCCAATGACGGGGCGTTGCTGGATCCTGGAAGCGACTGTTGCTGCCCCTCCGCCCACTGCTCCTTACTCCAGCTGGCGACAGGTTGCCAATTTTGGCGGAACACCAGGGCCATTGCTTCTCCTCCCGGCTGAACAGGAAGTGGGTCCTGAGAACCGATTGACTGGGAGTCCTAAGACTCCCTAGCCAATCAGGTCTCAGGACCTGCTTTCTGATTGGCCGGGAGGAGAAGCAGGAAGACATTAGCGAATATCAATTTGCTAATGTCACACAACTGGATGGGCTCAAGACACAGTGCTCTGCGCCCCGAGCCCACCCTTTTTTGAAGCCAATTAGAGACTCAGGCTCTAATCATGTGCTTCTAAAAAAACAAACAAACAAAAAAACCATTGAAATCCATGCGTCCGACGCCCTGCATGGAGATTAGGGGCCGGGAGCATGGATTAGGGGGGCCCGCGATCGCCTCACGGAGAGGACGAACGGGGAGATGCTGATGTAAACAACATCTCCCCGTTCTGCCTAGTGACAAGTGTCACTGATCCCTGTCATCGGGAGCAGTGATCAGCGTAGTGACACACACAGCCCCTCCCCTCTACAGTTAGAAAACAATCCCCTAGTACTGATTAACCCCTCCCCGCCCCCTAGTGGTTAACCCCTTCACTGCCAGTGCCATTTACACAGTAATCAGTGCAATTTTAATTTCACTGATCGCTGTATAAATGACAATGGTCCCAAAAATGTGTCAAAAATGTCCGACATGTCCGCCATAACGTCGCAGTCACAATAAAAATCGCTGATTGCCACCATTACTAGTAAAAAAAAATTATTAATAAAAATGCCATAAAACTATCCCCTATTTAGTAAACGCTATAACTTTTGCGCAAACCAATCAATAAACGCTTATTGCGATTTTTTTTAACCAAAAATATGTAGAAGAATACGTATCGGCCTAAACTGAGGAAAAAAAATGTTTTTTTATATATTTTTGGGTGATATTTATTATAGCAAAATGTAAAAAATGTGTTTTTTTCAAAATTGTCGCTCTTATGTTGTTTATAGCGCAAAAAATAAAAATCGCAGAGGTGATTAAATACCACCAAAAGAAAGCTCTATTTGTGGGAAAAAAAAGGACGTCAATTTTGTTTGGGAGCCACGTCGCACGACCGCGCAATTGTCAGTTAAAGCGACGCAGTGCCGAATCGCAAAAAACGCTCTGGTCAGGAAGGGGGTAAATTCTGCTGGGGCTGAAGCGGTTAACTGGTTGACTCCATCTCAGTGCGCCAAAACACCTTATTTGTTTCTTGCACTTATAGCTGTACAGGGTTGTAAAGTTGTGTCAGGTAAAGGAACATCAGCAATGGACTGTTAATACCTGGAGAAACATCTGATCTGAGGATTCTCAATAGTAGATTCCAGTGGGAGAGCTACTTGAACATATATTATAAGTACAAGGCAATCCTAAACTGGGGGTTCAATGTTTTAAACACTAAATATATATTCAGGTGTTACATCTCTTTGTGGCATTTTATTATAGTTACTTTAGAACTGTGAACAAATCCTCTGTCTATATTTCTTACCAGGGTCCCTGGGGGTGCCTTCAGGTGTCTTCAGGGGTGTCTTAGCAAAATGCCTAGAAACTGCCCAAAAACTGTATACAAGCCAACAGGTGGATGAAGGCTGCCTATTAGTTACACAAAAGCCGCAGGTTTTCATTGTGCCCTATTACAACATTCCAGCCGCCAATGTCATAACAACCAATCAAATCAATGCCTATTAAGGAGTATGTTGGGCACCTGCCCAGTGCACAGCGCCCTTGTTTGCCCCTCTTCTGCCCCTCTCCATTAGCTTTGGGGTCACATTAACTGAGCAATGGAGAGAAACTGAGGGAGAAGAGAAACATTGGAATACTAGTCGGTACCAGTGTGCAAAGGTGTTTGCTTTGGAAGAATAAATCACTGCTAATGTTGGGTGTCCTACGCATATGGGTGTTGCTGCATTATGTAATACTATTAATTTTGTTTTCTACATTTTAGAGTCCGGTGCCTCCAGATTGTGCAGAATTGTAAAGGGTGCCTTGACTAAAAAAGGTTTAGTAATGCTGCGTACACACAACGGTTTCTCAGACGGAATTCCATTCAAGCGGTCTTGCCTACACATGGTCAACCCAAAGTCCGACCAAAGTCCGACCGCCCAGAACGAAGTGACATACAGCAGGTATGACGGAACTAGAAAAAGGAAATTCAATAGCCAGTAGCCAATAGCTTCCGTCTCATACTTGCTTCAGAGCATGCATCGTTTTTGGTCGGTCGGAACAGCATACAGACGAGCGGTTTTCCCGATAGGAATTGGTTCCATCGGAAATATTTAGAACATGTTCTATTTCTAGGTCCGTGAGAATTTAATAAAAGTCCGATGAGGCCTACATACGATTGGAATAGACGATGAAAAGCTTCCGTCTGACTTTTTCTGTCGGACATTCCGCTCGTGTGTACGCGGCTAAACACTGGGTTATATGATGCAAAATGGGTGATATTTACTAGTATGGAAGTGGAATAATATGGGTTCCTATGTGCAGCAAAAACAGGCAAGTCTTATCTATAAACATAAATATAGATTTTTTTTGTTGTTTTATTTCTTTTAAGACCTTTGTGTCTCCATTTTATATATATATATATCTGCAATAAGTTTATCTTTGCATTTATAATTCTTTTCCATAGCAAACAGATTTGTAGCCCTTATTCCAGTCCTGTGTAAACCTGTATAATTCAGCTTTTCAGCATAAAGCACAGTTGATTTTTCTCAAAAGAAAAAGTATCCATCTCACTTTTATTACAAATCTAAAAAGGTAAGGGATTTATTCTTTATTTCAGGTTAATCGATGGAGTTGTGCAAATGATTCCTTTATGCCCCTTTATCAGCTTTGTACTCAAAATTGCCGGTTTTAAGTACAAAATAGGTATTTAGAAACCAGCAGCGAATCAGTTAAACAACAGCACAATCAATAAAAAGTCCTCCTATGTGCCCACACTGTATTTTTTATTTTACTTTTCAGTTACCCAGCAGGCAGAATAGTGGTTTTCCTATCCTGTGTCTGACCTAAACTTTGCAGGGTGTGGTTTGGACGAATAAGGAATCCTAAGGACAATATGTCAATATTTCCAGTTCTCTCTTACTGCTTTTCTAGTCAGATCCATTGTTATGTGTTTTTTTTTCTTTTTATTCCCACGGCACGATTATGTGCTGGTGGTCTCTCTGCCTTTTATACCTCCCATTGCAACTCCACTTTTCCTATTTATAGTTGTCTTAACCATTTCAGCTTATGAATTCTGATGAAACTTGCTACAGCCACAATTTCATGTGATCAACCACTATCAGATGACATTCATTTTAAAGCGGAGTTCCGCCTGAAAATTTTTTTTTTTACAAATACTGCAGCTGCTGACTTTTAAAATAAGGATACTTACCTGTCCAGGGCACCCGCGATGTCCTCACTCGAAGCCGATCTGTCCCTCGGCTCCCGGGTGCAGGCGCCGGCATCTTCAGTAAGGGAATCAGGAAGTGAAGCCTTGCGGCTTCACAGCCTGGTTCCCTACTGCGCATGCTTCGCATATCAGCTTTCAGATGGTAGATGCCCTCAGGATGACTCTTCCAGGGGAAATCTTTAAACCCAACACAGCCACGCAGCCACTGCTGTTAACAACATACTTCTGCAGCATTGGCTAGGGTTCTAATACCCATCAAGGCATGGACACAGAAAGAAAACCGAGAACAGTCAGTCTTAAAGGCTTTTTCCAAGCAAATCTCCAGCCAATACTAGTCAAGGTCAATAATGCCAGCAATATTATGGTTGTTCATTAAATAAGCTGAAAAGGGGGCACCAGATCCAAGCCCCTAATCAGCATATGTGCCTACTTAATGACCTACTTTAATGTAATCTTTGCAGTATACAGTATATCAATGCCCAGGAAAAGCACTCGTGTAGATTGTTTTGATTGCTGATTTTGCCTTCCAAGAGAGAAGGGAATGTAACCCTAAATCTTTTACGGTAAAATGGGGGAATCTATGGACTTGGTGGCCAGCACAGCACTCAGAATGTTCAGAAGTTTTGCTTTCAGTACAGACAGCATTCCATTGTGATCCAATGAACATATCCTGGAGTTAGGGTTTGATGTAAATTTGTTCACCCATAGCCAATGATTGCCATGGCTCATGAAAATATAGACCAATAAAACCTTTGTAATAGCTTTAAGACATTCTGGGCCTGGTGTGCATAGTTCAAAAATCTGCTAAAGCTCTTGGTCTTCAGATCATTTTTTTTTGTCAAGACAAGATTTAGTGTTTCAGGAAGCTCAGTTTCATCCAGATGTCTTAAGACTAAAATGGAATGCCTGGTGCCTGACAGGATGACTTTCTTGGATAAAAACTTCTCTAAGGAAGTAATAAACACGTATATACTTTCTTGAAGACCAGCAACCCCTCAAATATACCTGTCAGGGAGGCAATGCCAGCAGGCAACATGTCTCTTCAAGAGGAATCTCTGTGCGCAGATGTAGGCTGATATACAGTCATAAACGTCACATCCACATGGAAAAGGCGAATGTGCTCATGCTCACTACTCAGTCGCATGCCTGTACATGCACATCTGTCACTAATGTTAGCACCAGACGGGCTATTTAAACTGAACCAGTGCTCACTTTCAGTGCTGTCTTGTCTACAACATTTCCTGTGTGATCTGTGACCTGTTAGCTGCATCTGATACCAGTTATTGACCCGGCTTGTCCTAACCATCCCTTGACACCCGCCTGCACTGAACCTGGCTACCCTCTGACCTCTTCTGCCTGCACCTGTTGCCTCTGTACTGCCTACCCATTTTTAATTCCAGCCTGCCTGTTGACTGCGCTCCTATCCATGCTCTTGCGCCTCCAAGTTACCAGTTCATGACCCGTCTGACTCCACTGTTTTTCTACACATTGCCTAACATGCTGCTCCATGCACCTACCTGCTACCAGCCAGGACTTGCTACTCACTTATATGCTACCAGCCAGTGCCTGATCACCACCTGCCTGATTCCAGCCAATGCATGCCTGTTCCAGCCTGCTGCTCATTCGCTATCACCAACCAGTTACCCTGCTTTGGTCTACTGTTAGTTACTTCTGCTCGAGCTTGACATCTGGCTCTTCTACACTACCGGCATCACCGACATGCATTATTGCCACCTGTTCACTATACTAGGGGGCCTGAACCGAAGTTGTAAGAGAGGCCTTTCTCAAAGCATCAGGCTCATCCACCAGGTATGTCACAATACCATAAACAATTGAGTTTGGCTTGCATCCTGATACAGAGCTAGAGATTTGTCTCCATTTCAAGGCCCTATTCCTGCTCTTTACCAATTCTTTCAGAATTGGCTGCACAAGCAGCTATCCTGGGAAGCTGTCAGGGTGCAACCCTCATGCCCTGTACACACGATCGCACATTCCGACAACAAAATCCATCAGATTTTTTTCCAACGGATGTTGGCTCAAACTTGTCTTGCACATACACGGTCACACAAAGTTGGTTGGAAATTCCGAACGTCAAGAACGCGGTGACGCATAACACGTATGACGAGCCAAGAAATAAGTTCAATAGCTAGTACTGCTCTTCTGCTTGATTCTGAGCATGCGTCGGAATTGTCTACACACGATCAGAATTTACGCAAACAGATTTTGTTGTCGGAAAATTTTAGATCCAGCTCTCAAACTTTTTGTGTCAGAAGTTCTGATGGAAAAACTCAGATGGATTCTACACACGGTTGGAATTTCCGACAACAAGCTCCAATCGCACATTTTCCATCGGAAAGTCCGACCGTGTGTACGCGGCATAAGACTTCCTGTCTGCACTGTATACACACTCCCTGATTGAAATGTTTTTCAGAGCTTTTATAAATATAAAGCTTTTTAAAAGAATCTTAGGAAGCTTTGTAAATAACACAGAAATGTTCTACTGAACTCCTTTCTTAGAGGACATAAAGGTCCCTATTTTATATTCCTTTTAGACTCCATAATTTTGAGGACTATACTGGATTTATAGCATAAAGTTCCTTTGCCTGCTAACATAAATAACGAAATTGCTCTGCCATTTTTTTTGCCATATGAATCTAGTCCAGAGGAACAGTAGTGTCCTTCTCTTGACATATGTACTGTACCTAGAGCAGTTAAAAGTTCCCTGCATACAATTAAGGCAAGCCATAGATGAATTGATTTCCTTTCCTTTCACCATGGGTGGAGGGATGAGCCTTGGGATATCCCAAAAAACTAGCAAAAATGCAACATAGGACAGCTGATCTGCTCCTTCAGGGTTTAACCACCCTCTTGAATGTGAAGGTTAAATGAAATTCAACGCAGGAGCTCCTCAACAGCAGTATAATCCTGAGAAAACTGTAATAATCTCTCCCAAAGGTGGCAATGAAAGCTTCTAGGTTCCTTAAGGCTAGTACTCACTGTGCCCTGGGTACTGTAAAGTATCCTAAAGTACCAGCCAGTCTCTGTTCTTGGTGAGTGTGGTTTCCAATGTAGAGCTTTCTGCCCTGCTTCAGGATGGTCGGGACAGAGATCTCTGTGCCCTAACCAGAGCTGGGACCCCAAAAAGGATTTCTTCAGTGCGGTAGCTGGCCACCCAGGGGTGCCTCAGCCCTCAGGCTGGGTCTTACTCCCTTTAGGAAAAAGAGACTGCTGTTCTAGGCCTCAGCCTATTTATACCCCTCTCAGTCCTCTGCTGGTCACTCACTCTCCTGACCTGGGATTTTCTGAAAGTGCATGATCACTCAGGCCAGGGTCAAACTCTTCCACCCACTATATCCCAGAATTCAGTGGTATGCAGGGGAAAGTAATTAAGCCGGCAACATCAGAACCCAGAACAGGCAAAAGCAAATGATCACTGCTCCCCTGCTACAGGGAAGACAAAAACTAAATTTATCTAAAACACTGGCACCTACATAGGAGGGCGGTACACATACATAGATCAAAATTTTGCCGGTCCCTGCTGAACCAGCTGGATTGCGATCCATGTATGGCCGGCTTAAGTGTTTTCATAAGGCTCAAAATCTTTTTCTTCATTTAGCAGGTAGTAGAAAAGTTGCTAAGGCAAACAAAGCAACCATTTCAGTGCAGAAGTTGTCTTTGTACCTTTAGATGACATTTAACAAGTAGCAATTTGGTCATACTGAAATTCTTGCTTTGAAGACATCTACGTTTGATACTGTAGTTTAGCAATACTTAGAGTCCTTGACATTAGTTTTTCTCCCTTGTCATATCATGCCATTATGTATTACAGTAGAATGTAAGAATATAGTAAAATTATCCTTTCAAAATGTTCTGTAATGTGTACCTTTATTCTAAAAGCAGCACATTTTCCCCACCCAAATAAAATCCTTCAAAGCAACTGTGTTGGTTATAAAACAGTGTGGGATCATGGGATGTGGAAGGAGCTCTTGATTGGTTGTACTGTAGTAATTGGTTAATTGCTAGTTTTTAAACTCCTGACTTGTGTAAACTAGGTATCCAGAAAGTGAAATGATTTCCCTCTGTGCTGCTCTCAGATTATAGAAACATAACATGTCAAAAGGTACATTTCATGATTTATCGCC